>NDFZ01004922.1:0-79209 GCA_002192655.3 Mamestra configurata
AGTGGAATATGTATAATGGCATTCCGATTATTTATTTGCGATCATAAAAAGCATGTAGGTACTGTAGTACCTACATGTTACCGGTTCGCTCAGCAAAATAAATAGATCAAATAACATACCTGAGAATTTTCTCCAACACTTTTAGTTCATCCCACTTCTGACTGTTGACGGTGTCAGGTGAAATCATACTCAGTCTTAAATTTTCTAAAATACTTTAATTACCTAACATGTAAGTGTAATCCTATTTCCGATTAACAAATTCAAGTTCTATCTCTCAACCGACAAGCCTAACGTACTGATTCACAATGGCCGCCGTTGTTATACGTCACCTTCGATTATCTGTCAAATTTGACATTTACTTTGTCATTCATTTATTAATTAAATTTAGGGATCGCTAACAATAGGTACCCATCAGCATTATCCTTCTAGGAGTAAAGTATGAAATTATCTACCTAATCTTCCTACTTTTCTAGCTTTTTCTCAACTAAAGCGGATTCAGCTGAATACCTCTACAGTAACAAAGTATCAACAGTGTCGATTGCATCAATAAGATATTAATATCTAATGTTGATATTGACCAATCACGAATCCGGAAATAATAATACGTAACACACACGTTAATCTTTACTCACTTCAATAAATAATGGTGATTCGAATCAATATCAATATTAGGCATTATAGTAAAATTCATTCATTGAAAACGACGCGACCGCAGTGATCACTACGGTAATTACTTCCTTGATTAAATTGATCACCCTGCTGCTGAGTACTGATAATATATCCGGTGCTAAGGCTCTTTTACATGGGGTGAGATTGTCCCAGCGAGTCTGACGTAGGCGATTTATAAAACAATTTTTTTTCAACACATTTGCTTAAAAAGTGCATTTACGAAGCCTGTATACGTTGTTCGAAAGTAAAAAATTACGCACCTTATAATGGAACGTGTGATAAAATAGGAACTCTCATCTAAGTACCTATCTTACCGTACTCCTCGTTATGTCCTTTACGTTTTTTTTTTAATTTCCATAAACAATATAAGAATTCCACCAAGGAGTTTCACATTACTACAATAAATAAACTTAATGATCGAACCTCCTTGGAAGCACTTTTGCTCAATACGTTTGTCTCACTTTAGTACTAAAGAGAAAACGAAATGAAAAATGTAGTTCTTTCTTTCACCACGCGCACGTGGTGTTATTTACAAATTCGTGCTATTTTCATAAGGAACGTCAAGGATTGTTGCGATTTTGTGACGGATATCTAAAAACAAAAAGTTTGTTTCATTACCTATTGTACCTATTGTTTTCTCGCAAATGTGTTGAAAAACGTTGTATAACACACGTGTGGAAATTGGTTGGCCAACTTACAGTCTACCTGGATCCAGCTAGGTACCAGTATTTTACATGAAGCTATTGCCTATCTGACGTCCTCAAATCAGAACCTGGGTAATACGATAGCTTTTGGCAAGACTGATGTTACATTTTCTGGATTCTCACTATCCGTAACAGAGGTCTCTTCAAATAACAGCCGAGACCAATGGCTTAACATCTCTCTCGGTACGTTATGGATGGTCACCCATCCACGGACCGACCCGATTCACATATATTTTTTTGCCGATATGTCGCCCACGCAGACGGATTGTCAGAAGTCAGTAAATCTGACACCAGTCTTACCAAGGAGTACCGTGCTACCCAGTTAATGGGTTGTGGAGGTCTGGTAGGCAGCCGCTCCACGTAAAATACTGGTATTCAGCTGAATCCGGTTTGACTGGAAGCTGACCCTAATATAGTTGGGAAAAAGGCTAGGCAGCTGATGTCGCCCACGCAGATGAACTTGCTGGATAAAGCTAGTTGAAAATAAGCACTGTTGGTATGGCACCCCATGGCACAGCATAGCGCTGAGTGGGAACGCTGACTTTTCACAATCACGTGTTGAATCTATCGACTTGATTTTTTGGTATTTGACTCAATTTTTATTACTACATTTCTCAAAACCAAGAAAAAGCCAATACACAGTATAAAAAATGATTGAAATCTCAAAGAGTTTATTCATTAAGTTATAAAAAAAAGTTATTCAAAATTCAAAATTCAAAAGTCATTTATTCAAATTAGGCTGAGTGCCAGCACTTTTTGAACGTCAAAGTTCTACATAAAGACAGTCCCCCAAAACGCCCGCCCGTCACCACTTCCTAGTGTTTATTATATTCATTTATGTAGATTTTTGTCAGTAGTCAACTAACCTATCTGCTGCGAGATTCTCCCCTATGTAAATGAGCCATTAGTTGATGGTTAATAAACAATGAACTCAATCGTTACATTAAACACGCTACTTAATTAGAATTTAGATTATTTATCAAATACGAATTAGTACGACGCATAAACTTCACGTGGATCTATTTGAATTTGAAAATTAATTATTAATTTGTCAAATATGTAGTTAGGATTGTTCATAGTTGAATCTGCATTTATGTGTTTGCTTAACCTATGGTATTATAAGTGAATACAGAAGTTATATTATCTATGTGATAACGGAGTGAAGAGTCGGTTTTAAGACCACTTTCCCAATTATATTGGGGTCGGCTTCCAGTCAAACCGGATTTAGCTGAGTACCAGTATTTTACGTGGAGCGGCTGCCTACCAGACCTCCACAACCAATTAACTGGGTAACACGGTCCTCATTGGTAAGACTGTTGTCAGATTTTCTGCCTTCTGACTATCCGTAACGACTGCCAAAGATCTACAAATGACAGCCGGGACCAACGGCTTAACGTGCTTTCCGAGGCACGGAGGAGTCTCGGTATGTTAAGATGGTCACCATCCACAGACCAACCTCGGCAAGCGTTGCTTAACCTTGAAGATCGACCCGTGCGGCTGTTATTATTTAGCTACGAGCTCCTTCAGTTTTAAGACCACTACAACTCCTAAAAGCCCTAGTCAACAGTGACGACCACCATGATAGCCAAGACAATGAAGCTCGTAAGAGTTCTAGAAAAATGATTCAACTGACTTGCATCCCGCAAAAGAAGTAATTAAAAACACAGTAGAGGAGTACCATAAACCGAAAAAAAACCTATTTATTGTTATTAATCAAGGTTATCGACATAGCCTGAAGAATTGCCAAACTTAAGTAGCAGTGGGCAGGGCACATTGCTCGCAGAACAGCCGGGTTGTAAGAAAGAAACTTCCGAAGAATGGCGACTACGTACCGAAATGCAGCATTGGAAGGCCTCTCACAAGGTGGGCATGATCTGGTGAGGGTCTCAGGAATCTGCTGAATGCGAGGCATACAGGACCGGTCGATTTGGCAATTGGGGGTAGCTATGTCGAACAGTGCCTGCTGAGATGGTGAATCGTTATAGCTGATAAAATGTCACTTTGTAAAGAACCCAAGTTAATGTAAGCTTACTCCATAATTCACATATTTCTGGTTCCATCACTAACAAATCAACATAATCTATTTATATTCTCCTCTCCGTTCAGCATTATTCGCTGTCACATTACGGCATTCGTCCCCAAATATAATATAATAGGTAACAGCACGCCGCCAAATGAGCTCATATATCCAAGTGCCGCGGAACTAAGTCGTATTTTAGATTACAGCCGTATGTACAGTACTGTGAGTACGTTTGTAATACATAAATTGAGTGGTTTGTATTATATGGCAGATAACGCAAAAGGTAATCCTTACTAATACTCGTATTGTAAATGCGAAAGTGAGTTTGTTAGTTTGTTACGCTTTCACGCCAAAATCGCCAAACCGATGTCGATGATTTTTTTTACAGATATGAATCGGACCCTGGAGACGGTTATAGGCTACTTTAACAATATTTAAAAGCTACTCTATTGCTGCCAGGGTTGCGGTATTTGTTCGAAAGAGTCAACGCGGCCCTGGAACGCTTTAGAAGGAACACGGATGGGTTTTAGTCAGTAAGAATCTGACACGCCCTTCCGCGCTACCCAGAGCGGAAGAAGCCATTTGATGATTTCTTATACTTAAACAAAAGTAATACTATGTTTATTTAGTTACTTAGTTCATTTGTTTAGGTAGTTAATTCATGAAATCTGCTTGGAAGAGTCGATTCAGTGTGCCAGAACAATTTTCAGGACAGAAATATCTAAGGTATTTTTAGGTTCACAGAGTCATGCATGTTTTGAACTTCGGTGCATGGGGAATAAATCCAGCAGTTGAAATAATGACTAGATTTGTGTCGAACAATACCACTGTATGATCTCTACTTGAATGTTATTTATAACTCAGCCATCAATTCCTATAAAAGAAGAACCTGAATAAGAATCCTTTGTGGAGTACAACTACAAATAACCATCTGATAAAATATAAATAAACACGAGAACCAGACAGTTAGTTAAAAAAACAATACAAACGACTTTGCATTTTTCCATCGATTGCACTTAGCCGAGCTACGTTGAAAACGCAAAGCTTCTGAGGAAATAAAAGAATTGCTCTATTCTTAGCCTTTGAACTTTAGCTTTAAGGCATTGCCAGACGATCTTGGCGTTGTAACAATTTGGATGATCAGGGCCCCTACTATGACGTGCTAATGCCATCCAATTCCAATGATGTAAAAAAGGATAGTGCTATTCGCTGTGTATAGCTCCGTCTCTCTGTTATAGCGGAATCATGATCGTTTTAAGACTTCATTGTAGGGCCCCTGTACCTAATTTAAAGATCTTCAAGTTAAAGCAAGCCTGCTCCAGTCGATCCGTCGAAGGATGATCATCTTAATATACCGAGATCCCTTCGTGCCTCGGAAAGCATGTTGAGCGGTTGGACCCAGCTCTGGCTGTCATTGTAAATCTTTGAAAGTCGTTACTGGTAGGAAGGAGCCAAGAAAACTGACACCAATCTTGCCAAGAGGTGTCGGGTTCCTGCCAGGGTTACGAAATTTGTTCGAAAGAGTCACCGCAGCCCTGGAACGCAAAAAACTTTAGAAGGAACACGGATGGGTTTTGTTCAGTAAGAGTCTGACACGCCCTTCCGCTCCACCCAGAGCGGAAGAAGTCATTTGATGATTTCCCATCCTTAAAAAAAAGATGGGTATAGTTTAGTATGTATGTGGAAATCGCTAATAGCGTTAGTTGTTTGATCCTTGGTACCAATTTTGTATGTCTTTTCTCAGTCTTACCACTGAAAATTTTCGGAGAATCTGAACAGGCCTTTGCAATCCAGTAAAGGGCAGTCGATAAAATAAGACATCATTCTATAAATGTCATGTCTGTCTTATTATAGTCGCACCGTTTATAATAGATCGTCTGAATACCCACTTATCCCTCAAAGTTTTTTTTTTTCAAAAATATCCTCCGGAAGCTTTCAGCGAATAAAGACATATTTAATTGAACCGATCCAGTTATAAATAGTTTTTTGTTATGTTGATTTATTTCCAACGATTTGACGTGAATATTTATTGAGCGATATTTGCTTTTAGTTTGCACTTTGTTTTAATTTGTTTGGTCGCGGTTTCTACTTTACTGAATTAATTTCATTATAATTGAGTTTTCAGCTCAGTGGATTGGTGTCACTTAGTATATGTTTTATTTATGTCGGAACTTTTTACTACTGATAGTTGAGATAGTATCCATAGGCTAATAATAATTCGTCTTGTTCCTGAATTTTAATATATGGTGTATGAAAACCTGGACACAGTTTTGTGAGGTACACGTTTTTTGTCCAGAAAATGGCAGACAACATAATACGAGCAGGGATTAATTAATGCTTATTTATTTACACATAATATATGTAAGAAAATTAGATACAGAGAGAAGAACACAAAAGTACTGATCATTTCTAAAGATTTTTTTTCCAGCTGACCTGCAACAGAAGAATTTAATTTTACGGAAAAACACAGCAAGCACACCTGGTTGCCTCGTTAATGTAGCGGTGGAAAGTGTTGCCTTTGAGGATTCGATTCCCGAATCGGAAAATGTGTTATTCGGTTTTTCCATCTCAAATGTCTTTCAAGTAGCCTTTTTTATTATATATAGCCATATTTATGTATGGGAAATCATCAGATGACTCCTTCCGCTCTGAGCGAAGCGGAAAGGAGTGCCAGACTCTGACTAAAACCCATCCTATCCTAATGCCTTTTGCGTTTCAGGGCCGCGGTGACTCTTTCGAACAAATTCCGCATTCTAGTAGCCTGCAGTGTGGATTCATGCCCGGTCGATGGCTATAGATACGCTCTATTTATATAGGACTCTGTGAATGTCACCTCTGCTTAATCCTCCTTTGGATACCTACATACAAGCGTGATGATATGTATTTCAAACATTGAACCCAAATGAGCGTAACAGTATCTAATGCCTTAATTGTCCCATCCTTATGCAAAATCCGCGCTTTTACGTGGCGTTTCGGACACCAGCTCGTCTTACATATAAATACAACAATAATCCCTGTAAACAAATCGGGACAACACTACGGTTCACGCTTCACGTGCAGAGTGTTGTATTTGGACAACACGCCACGCGTGACATCCCGATATCTGCGTTATGTTGGACAGGCTGGGTGTTTGTGTTTTTGTCCACTCTTGTGTGGAAACACGCTGGGCTGACGTACTTCACTTGTGAAAGCTTTTGCCAGTAGTTGCTGGTTAACTTGGCTACATAGCTAAATAAGTACTATGGTCGACGCCAGATAAATTTGCAATAACGGTCATTGCCCTTTCCTTAATATTTCTTTGTAAGTACCTGGACACTAAATTAGGAATCGTTTTTCATTTCTAGAAAATTTATAGGATCACGATAGATGTCGATTCAAGACAGCTTTATGTCTTTATTTTCTGTTTTCGAAAGTAAGTATGTATGTCATAAATGAATATGAATAAATCAATTTGCAATAACGCTCATTGACCCACCAAGGGTCATTGAAAATTTATTTGGCGTCGACCTTAAGCCTTTTTTTCAGGCTGGGAAATCATTAAATGACTCCTTCCGCCCAGAGCGGAGCGTAAGGGAGTGCCAGACTCTTACTGACTAAACCCATCCGTGTTCCTCCTAATGCCTTTTACGTTCCAGGGCCGCGGTGACTCTTTCGAACAAATTCTGCAACCCTGGCTATTACTAAGCCCTAAGCCCATAATTTTACAGGTGAACATATTTGTCTCGTGACACGTTAACTTGTTGATCCCGACTGCCCTTTGTAGATCTTGAGATAAAAGTCTAATGAATATGTCTAAATCAAGTCGGTTTAACCTCAACACCCTAAAGAGATCATTTCTATCAGCATCATACAGTGATAGTGATGTATGGTGTAATTTGTTGCGAGATTATTCGAAAGAGCTACCATGGACCTGGAACGCAAAGGGCATTTGAAGAAACACGGGTGGGTTTTAGTCAGAAAGCGTTTCAGACTCGTACTGACAAAACCCACCCGTGTCTGTCAATCGTTCTGGCAATATTTGAGGACTTCCCATCCAAAAAAGGTGAGTGTATTTTTACTATCGGCCTATCTCATTTACAGTGTTTTTGAAACGCTGTGAGGCTGTCAATCAACTCTCATCGATCATCTCATTAACAAAAACACATACCGTTCAAGTAAACATGTGTACTGCTTAACTGGCCGCATCAGAGCATAATAATTGATCAGTTAAGGTCAAGCCTATTGCCGGACGCTTGGTTGGCGACTACCCCTTAAATCTGAAGACGGTTCGCTGAGCATGATATGAGCGTCTTATGGTTAATTACCGAAGGATACTCGGAAATGATGATTAGTGGTATTAGGATATTGTATTTCTGTGTCGGTGATAACTAAAGATCGGATATTCGGATTCATATTTGCCTAAAGTTAAGATGTTGGGTTATTATGGAGAGCACTTTTTAGTCAATAAAATCCCGTGATTCCGGGATCAACAAATTTAAATGTTTACTCCGTGAGATGTAATAGGCCTGATTAGAACGTAATATGGTTGCTTTTCCGTAACTTTACTGTCCAGAAAAAAGTATGCAAAACCTCAAGTTGCAGGAATGGCGGTTTGTGCGGGAAATCGTATAAGTAGTAATATAAGTTTTTTATTTATGTAATCCCGGGATCTCGAGATTTTATTTTTAATAAAAATATTCTAAGCAGTTGCCTCGGAAACAAAAATTATTTTAGTGAAATATGCTTCCGATAATCCGATCTCTAGTGATAACACAAGAGATTTTGGTGTTATCAAAACCATGTAGTCTCATGATTTTTCAAAGATAGATAGATACACTTTACATGCGGTAAGTGGCAATTTAAAAAACGATGACCACCTCCATCGATACCCTAGCACCCTAATCGTGTAACTATTACAATCGCAATGTCATTCACAACCGAATGCTATTCTAGATACATTTCTTCATATGTTTAAAAATTCTCTGCTCAAAAATGTTAAACACGCAACGAATACACGTCGCAATGTCAAAATAAAAGTTAGCTATTGTATAACGCAATTAGACCGCAGATATCAACGAGTACCTATGTGCCTGAGGTTTTCCCTAAACTTGTCATCGATGACACGTGCTCATTGTAGACCCACCTCGCTGACATCGGACCTGACGAACAAAGATATAAAAACCGGCCAAGTGCATGTCGTACCACGCAGTGAAGGGTTCCGTAGTTACTAGTCTCCTAAACCATACCAGAAAAATAGTAAAATGTATCTACTTAACTATTATTAGATTACAAAGTTACAAATGTACTTGGTTTTAAGTCTTTCTATGGAATTTGTACGAAATTGTTCTTCTCCAACTACATTTCATAGGTTGGTCGACTATTACTCGTTAACTTGTAAAGCCTTCTTGGCCGTGATAGTCTGTCTTCCTTTTAAATTCGTTATATATGCTACTATACTCTATCCGTTTAGGTAGTTAACTAAAGGTAAACAATCTTGATGTGTCTTTTTACACAAATTCATATTAAACAAATAAACTACTTTTCAAACTTATGGTTCAATTGATTTAGTATTCGTTACTGTTGTATTTACTTTGGTTTTTACTTGCATTTTATTTTTAAACTGAGTTTTTAAGTAAAAAGTTACATCAAGATTGTTTACCTTTAGTTAACTACCTAAACGGATAGAGTATACTATAATTTTTTTCACGTATCCAAAAACAAAAAAAGATGTAAAAAAAGGTTTTTGGCAAATCCCAATACTAGACGATAAAAATGTATTTCAAGATTTTATTTTACCACTTTGTCGGCGTGATTAATATGTACCCATATCAGATATCAACTTTCTAGCGTCTCTGAGCTAAACCGCGGGAGGACAGACAGACAGACGAACATGGCGAAACTATGAGGGTGCCTAAAAAGGTCAGCTTGACAAAAACAAAAGCGTACTCATAGGAAAATAAGGAATAAAAATGGCGGCTCCCGAGTTAATGGGACACACGTCGAAAATATGTTTTTCTTACTCCTGCGCTGTTCCTATTGCGCGATCCAAGAGAGTTGGATCGCTTCTTCGGGACTTGTCGAGCTCGCCACTGTTGATTCTGGCTCTCATGATTGGGAATAGTGGCGGGATAATTCCTAAAAAAATGAGACATGGTTTATTCTGAAGAAAAAGGCTAATTTCCCAAAGTTTTGAACTGAGCAACGCAATATTAATAAAGTTACCACCTTTTGAAGTTCATAGAACTAAATACAACCCGAGTCACAAAAGAAACACTAAGAGAGGTAAGAGACAAAAAAATCTGGCCAAGTGCAAGTTGGACTTGCTTACGATGGGTTCCGTACCATAGGCCAAAAAAAACATGTTTCTAGTAGTAATTCCCTTTAATTTGTAATTTGTTTTCATTTATATTGTATGTTTTAAACTGTCTACCTATTACGGATCGTGAGATACAGCCCGTTTACAGACAGACGGAGGCTTAGTAATAGGGTCCCGTTCGCTTCAGGCACGGTACCCTAAAAAGGTAAAGCGCTTTAAAGCATCTCATCGTCTAACAATTCATCACACAACACCGCTGTAACCTGCACCTTCGAAGTAAATCAACATTCCTCGAACAACGCCAGTATCTCGCGAGTTTGTGCTCCTAGCCGAATTAACATATGCACATAATTTGCGATATTACCGCGTAAGTGGCGGATGCTAATATTGAGCAATAAATAACAACTAACAAGGCTATGTCGGGCTACGTCGGGGTTACCAACACTTGGAGTTGAGGAAGTTTGCTTAAAGATTAAGGTTCGCTTTTGCCGGGGATTGGAAAGGAGCTAAACTGGAGTTTAATATGCTCCTTTAAATGTACTGTCAATAAAGGTAAGGTACAGGCAAAAATATTATTTTTTCCACTGCACTGCCAACATTTATTTCTAATGTGTGCATTATAACTTTTTAAGCTTATGACATACTTACGAGTGTGGTGTACAATAATTGTCTACTCAGCACACTCACAACAGTCACAATTTTTTTTTAAGTAGTTGCAACTTAGCTGCCTGCATACCAAATGGCTGTGTACAGTGGCTACTTCATCCCGTCATTCCTGTGCCACCCACATCCAAGTTCCAACTGCGCCAGATGACCAACATTAGTTCTTTCACTCCTTGGAAGCCACTCAGCCACTGCCTTACTCCACCAATCATCAACGCGTTTTGCCAATAACCACTTATTAATGAATTAAACCAGAAATCAGCGCTTATGTTCAAACACGGAGAGCGTAGCATTAACGTCTACGAAGGCAGCGCGTAGCACGGGGTATCTGCTACGACGTAGCACCTACGAACGCTTAGTTTATTTTCGATCACAATCTTTCAGGCTATTTGAGTATTGAATGAACGGCGAAAGCTACATAGAAAATATAAGCTTTATAATTTTAAATAAAAACTTGTTATACTATCAAACTTTAACACTATAATAAAGTTCAAATTAACATTTCCTCCAATTTACATTTCAGCTCTCAACTGTGGGGGAAAATAGTGTTTTCTGGCAACACTGTCCATGTTTATTGCATAAATGTCACGCGCTCGGGGTTGCCCCAAATTAGAACATATTGTGATCTCCCCACTTACATACGAATTCGACCCGCATTCATATGTTTGAACTTATTGCTGTTGCAGACATCATTATTGCATTCTCCACAGTGCATTTTCAATTGGAGGACATAATCTGTTAAATATGTAGATGGATGAATATTGGTATTAGGTAAAGTCCCGCATACCTCAATTAGAAATGGGAGGATCCTCCTACCAGACTGTTATTGTGTCTGGTGGGCAACTGCCTGTTAGTTGAAATTCGAATTGTTGTATATGTTCAAATCGCACGGAGAACTTTGCTTGCGCGATGCAGGATTTCGTTGTTAGTTCATCGTAGATGGCGTTGCGGTCCTTTTTGTTGGAGTACTAACTCCGCTTCTTAGTTTTTCATGTGGCGGCATTGATGCCGCTACAAGGCTTCAAACTAGTTCTTAAAAATACTCGCTATAATGAACAAACTCAAAACACCGAGTAAATAAAAGACAAAACACTGGCCAAGCCAAGTACAAGATGAATTTGCAAACGAAGGGTTCCGTACCATAAGCCAAAAAAAAACATGTTTCTTGTATCCTTTTATTTTTAATTTTATTTCATTTTTATTATTTGTTGTTAAAGCGGCAAAATACATCATCTGTGAAAAAATTCAACTGTCTAGCTATCACGGTTCATGAGATACAGCCTGGTGATAGACAGACAGACGGACAATGGAGTCTTAGTAATAGGGTCCCGTTTTTACCCTTTGGGTACGGAACCCTAAAAACGCACTTACACATTATATATTAAAATAATGTACAACAACAACCCCACACGTGTGAAAACTCAACTAAAACAGTTTACAAGTTGCTTCATTATTCTGCCATCCTCCAACATTATCAATTTTAAACTGAACAGCTCAAACAATCGCTTACGCCCGAACTTGGGCGCTTCATACTTCTTGATCAGTTTCAACCCAATTCCGGCAAGATGGAGGCGTGTTCGTTAAAAAACGATAAATAACTCGGTAAACATTCAAAGTTTTTAGGGTTCTTTTGTAAAATAAGGAGACTGTGTAAGTGAGGAACGTAGCATAACGTTCTGTACTTTTTGCCTATTTCTATGGGAAAAGGCGTGAGTTTATGTATGCAAGTTTGCAATATAAGCGCATCTACATGTTTGCTCATCTGTCTGACTGCCACATAAATAGGCGTCTTCGAGTTGATTAAGGGCTTATTTTTCAACAGTCGGATAATTTTTGACAGAGGAATAAACATGTCTGTTTAACATATTTTTTTATATAAAAGCTGTCAACCCCCTATTTTATTCATCCCATAAAAGTTTCTAACTATTGACAAATCGGCTAGCCTCTCCCTGTGGGAGAGGCTAATCAAAAAGGTAGTAGGAAGTTTTTTGATGGCATAATGGAGTGTGCTAGCTAACAAGTGTCAATTAATTTCATAAAATTTGATTTACATATTGGACATATAATTTTGTGTGCCATGTTTTGTAAACTTTACATACTGCTGTATAAATTCCAGTTTTTATAACTTAACAGACAGATGTGTTGATGGGGAGTTTGTTACGCCACTTCTTCCCAGCTAAAACACTAGGAAGTGGTGACGGGCGGGCGTTTTGGGGGACTATCTTTATGTAGAACTTTGACGTTCAAAATGTGCTGGCACTCAGCCTAATTTGAATAAATGACTTTTTATTATGATTGATTTTGATTTTGATTCTGGTATTCGTTTTAAGCCTGTTCATTGTCATAAAAAAAAACACAAACTGAATCACATTTCGTCAAATGTGATTCAGTTTGTGTTTTTTTTTATGACAATTTCTAACAATATTTATCGTCATAAATATTGTTACTACTGTAAATTTTCCTCGGACAGAGGATAAGCATTGCCATACCTACAACGTGGCAATGTCGCCAGTCTTATGGGTTCACTTCCAGTCGACAGCGATGCGGACGAATTTTTTGACGCCAAATTTTTTTTTTTTTGGTTGGGATCACTCGCAGTTCAGCACACTAAGGTTGGTTACTGCTTAACCGGGCTATCCTGTGGTGGCCTCAAATGAATTGAGGCCCCCCAGCCAAGGCTTACAAACTAGCTTATTATCTTAAATGACCGCTCGCTAGGGCGGGATACGGACCTCGGCTTAGCGGCGTCATTTCGGGAGGGCAGCAAGGGACAGGCTAGGTCATATCGTTATTATTTAGGGAATTTAAAACTACTGGCTCAGCGACGCGGGCTGGCTCGGTAATCAAAGGTCGGGGAGGGTTATTACTGGGACGACGCGACGGGCCTCGGCGGCGAGGCCGGAAAACGGAACGCGGTCTGTTAGTGTGTTTTCGAAGAGTGCTGGTTTCCCTACGGCTCTCTTGAATCTGGGTGATGGGGTCGTCGGGTTCGACGACGGTATGCCGCGGACGGCGAATCCTACTAATCGCCAAATTTTAGTTAGGAGTTTTATTTTAAGTGAAGTTAGATTAGTATTTAAAATATGAAATTTTATGTTTTTTAATAAATAACAACTGTAAATTACAAACTTAAAATGTAGTAAGCTCGGCACATAATGTTCTCAAAATAAAACTGTTTGAACACGTTCGTAACGATTATTCAATTTCATGAAGTAGACTCTAACATACACAATGCCTACGGACTCTCAAAGGCCCTCCTCCAACATCCACCTGACGGATTTTTATCGAACAAAAGTTGAGCTACAAAAAAACCTCGATAAAACTTTTCCAATACTAATAAAAGTTGCTGAACAAGGTATATGCCGCGGGTACGCCCACAGTTTTGTTTACGCACTTAACGTTGGAGATTTACTTCAGGCTCATATTGTGATGTAAGTAGGAACGGCACTGTGTACTTATGAGAGTTATGCTCGTTTCTTTTAAGTACAACAATATCGTTTTTGTTAAGTATCTCGTGTAAGACGGGTATGTTTTTTTTATATACAAGAGAATCACGTGATCAGAGGGGCAATAAAATTCTCGTATCGTATAACTGTCTAAAACACCGCTAAAATTTGACAGTGAATGACACTGAGATGATATTGGGGCTTAATTTGAACGCTCTTGAAGTACGAGAATAGGCCTTCTGGCCAGTTTGTAGTTGACAATTAGTCTGGTTTTATTTATTTACGGATTTACCTACATATACCTATGTCAACGAAAAATTGCAGGCTCCGTAAGATTGTAAAATAACGCATGAAACTGTAACCATTTTTTTTCCTAAATAAGACTGATAAATAGGAAACTATTGAATTTGGATGTGATTTATTGTATACATAATGATTTTTTCATAATATATCGGGAAATTTTGACTGGCCTGTTGGTCGAGTGGTTAGTGACCCTGAATGCTTAACCGCAGGTCGTGGGTTCGATTCCCACCCAGGACAAATCTTTGTGTGATGAGCATGATCATTTGTTCTGTGTCTGGGTGTAATTTGTCTATAATATGTTTGTATTTAGAAATATATAAGTATGTTTATCAGTTGTCTGGTTGCCATAGTACAGGCTCTGCCTAGTTTGGGATCGGATGACCGTGTGTGAGTTGTCCCAGGATTATAATCTAATTATAATCTAATCTAGATCTTACGGAGCCTGCAATTTTCCGGTGAAATATACATTGCTTTCCAAAGTCTCGACTATGAATATGAGAGCAGATAAATACTGCAAATTTTATTGCGAAGATAAATGTTCGGGATCATTTTACTTTTAATCTTTCGCTTCAAATTATGAATAGTTTGTTAAATATACTCGTAAAACCACAAAACTGCATCTCCCTGAGGCATAACAGTGTTACTTACTATAAAGAAAACAGTGACATTTCACAGCATGAAGACATCAACGTATTACCAGAAAAAACTCTGCTTTTCATCCACTTAATATGACACATCAGACACAAAAGAGACCGATGACCAGTACAAACTAAACAATGACCACACAATCGCAGAGCAGCAATTAATCTAACATGCATGAAGTACCGCCAGCGAGTATACTGATCAGGAATACGTCCACTGTGGCTTACGAACCCTTGATATGCCCAAAATGAGCACATTCATCTTTTAAAGTGAAGTGCAATAGCAAGTGCACGTGTTCGTCTTCGGGGATAAGCGACGCTTCCTGAGTTCGGTCCGTGGATAGGTGGTCTCAGAAATCACATAGCCGTTGGTCTCGGCTGACATTTAAAGATCATCGACCGTCGTTACGAATAGAAGCAATTCAGATGTCAGAAGCAATTGAAACTGTCACCACCTTACCAATGGGTACCGTGTTACCCAGTTCCTGGGCTTTGTAAGGTTAGATAGGGAGTTCATCATCTATCTAGCCTTTTCCCAACTATATTGGGGTCGGCTTCCAGTCAAACCGGATTCAGCTGAATACCAGTATTTTACGTGAAGCGGCTGCCTACCAGACCTCCACAACCCATTAACTGGGTAACACGTTCTTGGCAAGATTGGAGTCAGATTTACTGGCTTCTGACAATCCGTAACGACTATCAAAGATCTACAAATGACAGCCGGGACCAACGGCTTAACGTGCTTTCCGAGGCACGGAGGAAACTCGGTATGTTATGGTCTCCCATCCACAGGCCAATCTTGGCAAGCGTTGCTTAACCTTAATCAACCCGTGCGGTGTTATTCTTTAGCCACGAGCTCCACAGATCAGATAGGCAGTTACCTACGTAGCTGCATCCGATAACACGGAAGCCAACCGCAATATATCTACTTAATTGGGAACAGGTTAGAAGGATTGATTGGTGCGCATTTTTGACGGTCCGTCTAAAGAGACAGATATGCCAGTGGCAGTTGAATTTATATGACACTGTGCACATTTAGACGGATCCGAGAAAAAAGATGGATCCGGGTTTTTAGACGGGACGTTTTGCCACTGCGAAGATGTCCGTCTAAGTGTGAACGGGCACGTCCGGCCGCCGTCTACCGTTTAAACAGACGTTCCGTCATAGTGTAAACACGCACGTCCGGCCGCCGTCTTCCATTTAAACAGACGGTCAGTCATGGTGTGAACACGCACGGTCGACCGCCGTCTTCCATTTAAACAGACGGTCCGTCATAATGTGTACACGCACGGTCGGCCGCCGTGTTCCGTTTAAATAGACGGTCCGTCTGAGTGGGAACGGGCCCTTACTTTGCCTAAAACTTATCCTAACCTTATCCATTCTATCGCTATCCCATCCACATCAGCCTGTATTCCAAGATCCACGTCCCCCTATCGCTACACAGCTCACTCCGCAACGTATAACTATTCGTCAATTATGATTACTGACGTATAGATGCAAATGATGCCAGCAAATTGCACCAATCGAATTGGGTCCGAATTATCATTCGTGTATGCTCGGCTATAAATCAGCTGTGCATAGACAAAACTGTTTGACAGTTCATGCTTTGTACTGAATGTTTACGATTGACATTGTTAGCCGGACTTTTGGGGAAGGTAGTTGTGACGGTAATTTATGCGGTTTCTATATTTAACGGCTCGGTTGCTGAATGGTTTTGAGTAGCGTGAAGTAGGTAGTAGTGGCAACGAATAAAAAGTGTTTGTTCATCACTATATACAGTCATCATAATATTTTGGTTCCCAGGGGACTTATAACTGACTAGTTTTTGCCCGCGACGTCCTACGAGCATATCCCGTTTGTTCCCGTTCCTGTAGGAATTTCGGGAAATCCTCTTAGTACTCCTCTACACTCCCCAAGGAACCTACAGGCTAAATTATAGCTTTTTACGACCACTACTTTGGGCTGTACGTTGTCTGTCAGACAGTCACTCAGTTACGGAAGAATTTTAAATATGTTGATAATATCCATAGTTTAAGCTTATTCTGCTAGTGATCTCTAACCTTTATTAATACCAGCTTGTAACGATACGATAACGAGCAGGACAAAAGGCCAGTGTCAGCGATGTATATCTAAGATAAACGTAAAAAATACATAATATATTGAAAAATTCAAAATTCTTTGCATATTTTTTTCCGGAACCACACATGATTGTTGAAGACTGCATATAAACCAACAACATGCAGCTACAGAATAATTTATATGCCTCTATCCACATAGTTATACATCTCTACTTGTTGCCCCCTCAATGCGAGCTAAACCGCGTTTTTAACCGCCAAGTGATCGCTTGGCGACAACTTAATAACGTTGCTCCCTCGGAACAGCTTGAAACCCATTAGCCATTCGGTTATTGCGAGTATTTCGTTTCAACTAGTTTGAATAAAACGACGAACATTTAATTTAAAATTCTTTTGATTTGTTTATCATCATCATGTATATGGAGGGAATTAGACATTAAACCCATCACGCTTGTCTATTGCGGGTGAACAGTGAACCTGCTCACTCAGTTCGTGGGCGCTGCGGTCAACATTAAAATTAATATTTGATTTGTTAGAAGGATCGATGACCTCCGAGCAATGGCTGAACGCGAGAAGCACAGGATGTGGCGACGCTTAAGGAAGGCCAAGCAGTGGACGTCTTTCGGCTGAAATAACATTGATTTTTAAATTATCAAATTTCGAGTAATAAGCTCGAGCTCGTGGCTTAACAATAACAGCCGCACGGGTCGATCTTCAAGGTTAAGCAACGCTTGCCAAGGCTGGTCTGTGGATGGGTGACCATCACAATATACCGAGACTCCTCCGTGACTCGGAAAGCACTTAAGCCGTTGGTTCCGGCTGTCATTTGTAGATCTTTGACAGTCGTTACGGATTGTCAGAAGCCAGAAAATCTGACACCAGTCATGCCAAGAAGTACCGTGTTACACAATTAATGTGTTGTGGAGGTCTGGTAGGCAGGGCAGCCGCTCCTCGTAAAATACTGGTATTCGGCTGGATCTGTTTGTCGGTTTAACTGGAAGCCGACCCCAATATAGTTGGGAAAAGGCTAGGCAGATGATGAAATACAATTTTTGTTCTGCAAGCATTTCTCATTCAGTGTTTTATTAACAAGAATGTCATCATAAAAGTACCTTATTCCGAAACAACTGTCGATAGGGTTTAATTCTTCCTGTGCGGAAATCATACTTGTTCCTAAAATCATAACAACCAAATGTTTTTATCAATCAATACATGAACGCGATTAGTATTTAGAATACCTATTTAATATAAAAATTATGAGCTAGTTTCTGAATTGATTATTTGGAGTTGAGACCGAGTAAAATCCTACTTTAATGACAAATTTGGACAGGTTTTCAAGCTCGAGTACAGTTTGAGTAAAACTCAACTTCAAATTCTTATTTCAGACATCGGGGCAATGAAGAAGTAAGTCGCTACAACTTAAGTTTATTCCTTTTATGTCCAACCTACCTTTTTTTTTTGAAGGACGGGAAATCATCAAATGACTTCTTCCGCTCTGGTGCAGCGGAGGGGCGTGCTCTTACTGACTAAACCCATCCGTGTTCCTCCTAAAGCCCTTTGCGTTCCAGGGACGCGGTGACTCTTTCGAACAAATTCCGCAACCCTGGATGTCCAACCTACCTACAAACATTTTTACAGAGCATCTTTTCCAATTTCATAACAGAAATACCCTGAAAATCACAACAAAGAAATTAAAAGAATCGCATTCCTGATTCAGCGGATCAGCTTCCCAACATAATCAATGAACACGATCTCTTGAGAAAATACAAAACAGATCGGGCTTTTTATATTAACCGGCCATCCAATACCCATTGTGTGGACTAGGGCTGCCAACACCATGCAAAACTCTACCATTTTTGTAGGCGACTTATTTCTTTATTTATTTAAACTTTATGTACGAGTACAATAGTGGTACATGGGCGGACTTAATGCATCAAGGCATTCTCTACCAGTCAACCTTTTATAAAGACTATACTGTGGTAGGTGTACAATAAATAAAAATAAGATTCAAAATTGAATTTTAACATTTCGGAAAGAATATACAGATAATATATATAATACTAATAAAATACATATATATGCTAAAATAATAAACTAATAAATATGATATATAATAATCATACCGATTAAGAGAATTCATAGTAATCATGACGATGAACGACTAAGAATGACAAGCTTTTAAGTACTTAGTGTTTTTGGATTTTACGCTTAAAGGAAAATTTTGACTCCGCCTTCTTGATGTCAAGGGGTAGCATATTCCAGAGTTTAATTGTAGAAATAGCGTAGGAATTAGACAAAACCCGGTGCGATGAGAAGGGATATGAAGAAGTAAGTTTTTAGATGCTCGAAGGTTGACTTATAACATACCGAGCTTCGGAAAACTCGTTTATAACAAGGGTCCATAATTGTGACTAATATAATTATTTTCCTACCAACTATATACATTATGGTACGCAATAAAGAATATGTTGTTGGTAAAAGTCTTAACCTAATGTTAGTAAAACCACACTCTATATACAAAATTGAAAGACTGACACCTACGTGTGCAGATGATCCACTGAGCCAGCATGGGGCTGTCCCACCTAACACACAATACACTCAGGATGCTGTGTATTGTGTGTGTGTGTTTCCGTATAATGGCATGAAAACCATCAACCCTGGCCTCGGTGAACATCCCGGAAGCGCTACAATAGCGTGGTAGACCGATCAGCATCCTGAATCCATTGTTATACTGGACACGCAAGGCGTTGTATGCCCTCAGCGTATACCTGATCCACAGACTGCACGTGTAAAAAGACTAGCAGTATGCTCTGCAAAGGTTATTTTGACTTGCATCGTACAACGTGCACATCAACGGATCATATTATACATATTACCCCTGATAGACATCGCCCTGCGTTCCCTTTCTATATCCAGGTCATCATTAAGGTCTTGAGTGACCCAATGACCCAGGAACTTAAATTTTGTTACTATAGATAACGGAGTATTATTTATGGACACATCTGGCACGTCAGTGTAATATTTGGTGCCTGCCTTGAATACCAATAATTTTCATTTTTTTTGCATGTTTAAGCTGTTGGTCCTGGCTGACAGTTCTAGACTTTTGACAGCCGTAGCCAGCTGGTCGATTCTGTAAACATGTCGAAGTGAAGGCTCGGGTGAACTGATCACGAGGGGAGCTGTCAATTTATATAATCAAGATGTCACGTGACCACGAAGTGAGCTGTCATTCCATCTTGATTATATGGATTGACAGCTCACCTGGTGATCACTTCACCCGAGCCTTCACATCGACATGTTCACAGAATCGACTGGCAGAAGTCAGAAAATGTGACACCAATCTTGCCTAGTATATAAGATGTCTAAAATGACATTATATTTAGAAGTATAGTACCTACGGTTTATGTGTGAGATGTTATCAGCGCGAGGGTTTTTTTATTAGCCTACGCTTTCCCGCTCCTTCGCAAAGACCAGAGGGATTAATAACTATGAATACTTAATATTGTTGTCACCCTCTTGGCGATGCATCTTTCCTCTTTTAGGCGGGATTTACAACATCTTTACCAAGGGAAAGGCAAAGGCTTAGTCATTCTTAGAAATCTCTGCCATCAGAAAAACAATATAGTTAATTCTAGGAATTTAGGTTTGTAGATTAATACAATCTATCCGTCACAAACAGAGTACGCCAAACATACAAATGAAATAACCTTTCACCTTTGACCTTAAAAGGTATACCTTCAAAAACAACCATTGTGTGGAGTCATGACCCTTTCCCGAAACCAGATATTTTAATATTTGACCCAATTTCCGCTGTATAGGATATTAAGAATAACTGAGATGGGATTTTTTTATCATTGTTATGTATTAAAAAATGTACTTAATCCATTGTTTCTAAATGATAACAGCTTCATGGGTCCGTCGATGGACCATCCATATCGAGACTCTTCAGTGCCTCGGAAAGCACGCTAAAGGCCGATTCACACATATCAGTGAAGTCACAGTTCCGGCAACGCATCCGCACAGATCCGTATCAGTGCTACAGTGATGTGGCAGTGGTTCAATTCATTATTCACTCTCATTCTCGACGGATCTTCAGGCAACACGTGTGCGACGTACTGAGGTAATTGTGAATGTTGCTTTGGCTTTGTTAACTAGTACGAAACTAGCAATGCTAGTAGCTTTAAGTAAAGAAGAAGAGCAGCATCAAGGAAAAAAGTTAAATATGTTGCCTCTTTCCTATATCGTTCCAAAAATTGGTTTTGTATCCATATACTTTGCATGAGACAAATCATACAAAACAGAATTTTCACGAACCAATTCGATCAATTGCTCGGCCGCAATTGATCGAATTGGTTCGTGCCCTCAATTAATGCAGCCGCGTTCGCGATCCGCCAAAAAATATTTCGCCGATTCCGTCAGTGATTGCCGGCGCCTGCACTGTCACTGAGCGCACTGTGTCGTCACTGATACTGCCAGGTGTGGCCTTCATAGAGATTGTGTGAAATAAAAACTATCATGGTGGCGGTACTGTGCCGGAACTGTGACTTCACTGATATGTGTGAATTGGCCTTAAGCCGTTAAGCCGTCATTTGCCGATCTTTTTCAGTCGTTACGGCTAGTCAGAAACAAAATCTGACAGCCAGTCTTGCAGGTATCGTATTATTCAACTAACGGGTTGTTAAGGTCAGAAACGCTGTCATTTCATGTCTTCTTCTTAGAGTGTCGATGTTATGTTTGTCCCATTACTCAACTATGGCAACACCATTCGCTGACGCAGCCATAAGGTCCTCATATAAACAGATGACAGGGCATGCGGCTCAAGACATTTCATGTTTAATACTGGTATTCAGCTGAATCTAGTTAGACGGAAGCCGGACTCAGCATATTTGGAAAAAAGCTAGACAGATTGAGTTAAACACACAAAAAAAAATGGTACAAGACTCCTTTAAAATCGCTTTGGCTTTATTCTACTGATACAATTGCCGTTTTAGTAGTACGCACTTGACCTTTATAGGACATCACTAACAGGCTAAATCCGATCATATAATCCGTGACAACCCTACACGAGCCTTATCGAATATTTCGTAGGCTTTTTATACGTTGGACAATAGCTCAGCGAAGCTTATTTCGCTTCTCCCGCCTGTCCCGTTCACAAAGCACGTCCATACAATGCTAACGTTCTCAAGTATTTTCGCAGCCAGCTCATAATGGAATAGTAAGATTTAAAAATGTACTTCACAGGAGGGAAGGTATGCTGCTTAGAATAAATTGTTGGAGTTTTGTTTTAGTGGTGTTTTTGAGTGTGTTTTTGTGTTTTGGGGAGTTGGTGGGTAGAAACGTTTTTCTAACTGATTACCTACGAGTACTACTTTTATCATCAGGCATTGGCGACAGAATGCTATCTCGACAGTCATTTGGTCGACAAAACACAAGTTCGACGAACAGTTGACCGATTGAATTCAATCTCAACATGCAGTAGACCGACAGAACACTAGGCCAAGGCTGCTGGCAACGATGAAAAATAGTGAAACAGAATTCTTAATTTAAGGTTTTTTGTCTGCTATGCGCTGAGCTAATGCCTGACGCAAGCGCATAACAGAAAAGGCTGTATTTCCGAAACCGTAGCTAGAGATACATTTCGCAGGCTTTCAAAATTAATCCAGTGAGACACATGTAAGCAACTGAAACCTTAAATCAAGAATTCTGATTCACTTTTTTTCATCATTGCCAACCTTAGTGTTCTGTCGGTCTTCTGCATGTCGAGATGGAATTCAATCGGTCAACTGTTAGTACAACTTGTGTTTTGTCGACCAAATGACTGTCGAGATAGCGTTCTGTCGAGGTAAACTCCATCGGCTTACTGTTCTGTCGGTCTACTGCAGGTCGGTAAAATGATCCATCGAGACCGTCGGGATTTTGTTTAGTTATGTTGTACAATCTGTTCCAACCATTATAAATTAATCATGAGATACCTATAGTCTCTCAATGATTTGTCATGCTTTCTTCTTAGGGTTTCGAACATCCGTAAAAATCAGAACCCTTATAGGATCACTTGTGTCTGTCCGTCCGTCACAGCCAATTTTCTCTGAATCCACTAGACGAACTCTGTTCACGGACGCATTACGTAAATACATTTTGGGCATATAGTATATATACACTTTGGGGAAAAAAAGAAATATTTTTCAAAACCGTGAACATATCAAATGTGAAACTTGCAAAACTGTTTTTTTTTTTAAATATTAATAAACGATTTTGATGTTATTCAAGAAATTAGATGAAAAATTACCATTGCCACTTATCTCAACTACTGAGCCTTAAATTATGAAAAAATTACAAATATATTTATTTACGTATAAATTACAGGAAAACCTATAAGAATGTATGTCTATTAGGGTTTAACGAAACATGTTACAAAATTTAAATTCGTTCGGAATCTTTTCCACGCGAGTCCGACTCGCGATTGGCCGGTTTTTTGTGGGTATTGACATCAATACACTCATAGTCTAGGAGAAGGAAGTACTACGTCGGGCTCCTACCATCCCGTTCAATTTCAAGTCCAGAACTATATTCAAACAATTAGATCCAAACTGTTGAATATAATTGAACCAGTTGTTCGTGTGTTCATCCTACAAATTAGCCAGATAAGTTAACAAGTTGGCAAGCCATCATTACTTGTGCTTTGTAGCCATCGTGCTCTGTGCCTAATTGCCGAGCACGGCTCAAGAGCCCCGATGCAGATTCATGTCTGAGACATGTTTGTAGTTGGACGACATGTGGGTATGTTTGTGTCAAGTTATGTGAACTGTTGGTAATTGTGGAGATATGATTTGTGTTTTTTTATTGTTTGACATTTTGTGATTTCTTACTACTTATCTAGTACTCTATGTAATGAGGTTTAATGATTTGCAGGTCGTAAACTCTGGAAGTACTACTTCATCTGGTTACGAAATTTGACTGATAAAAAGCTAAGCAACCGCTGAGTGTCAATAGTCACTTATCGCGGTAAAATACACTGTCCCTATTCCTTGAGTTCGGCCACGGAAGTATGTCCATTTTTCACTTCTTTTAAATCATCATCGGGCATCGATTGGAACACCGGGCTTGGAGAGTCCGGTGTTCTAACCGATGATGATTTAAAAGAAGTGAAAAATTGTTGAGGTAAACCCAATCCTACTGTTTTTAGGGTTCGGTACCCGAAGGGTAACCAACGGGACTCAATTTCTAAGCCTCCGCTGTCCGTCCGTCTGTCAGCGGGCTGTATCCTATGAACCATAATAGTTCTGGTAGACAGTTGAAATTTTCACAGAGTGTGTACTTCTATTGTCGCTATAACAATAAATAATACAAATTAAATTAAAAATTAAAGAAATAAATGTAAATCGTTTAAGTAAATAGTTTTAAGATAGTTATGTACGTACCTACATACATTTATAGTATTATGTAATAAATCATCAAGAAGGAAAAATAGTTTATTAAGTACAGTAAGTGTGTGTGTGTGTGTGTTCAGTAGAAGTGTTTGTAGTTTTATAGTAGTTTGTTTTAAATAGGCACCCATACAAATTATGGTACGGAACACTTCGTGTGAGAGTCCGACTCGCACTTGGCCAGTTTTTTCATTTAGTCTTTTTTCTTTTTGACTGGACCTTCCTAGATAAGTACCTCTGTCACCGGCTTGGATAAAGCAGGAGGGTAGCCTGGCATCTGCTTATCAGAAGGCGTTCCTAATCTATTACTATCGCAGGTAAGACTTAAATTTAAGAAAGCTAGACAAACGCTCTCTTTCATCTTCTTTCAAAAGCAATGAATCCCGTTCACCAAGGCCGAATAAAAATTAGATTAGGCGTGATCAAAATTCAAAAAGTTTATAATCGCCTCGCCCGAAACATAATGGGAAAAATATTTAATTACAATAAAACATAAAGAAAGGGTTCTTAACAATGAATTCTCAAGTAATTATTGATAAATTACCCAAGTTTTCTCGTAATTTACAAACTTAAGCCTTTGCGTTGCGGCCGCCTTGTTTAGAGCCGAGATAATTAGTACAACACTGCGGTTGCTTTTTGTTATTTTAATTATTAGAAACAACGCTTTGTTCACGTGCTGTAGACAGTTTAGTAGAGGATCCCAAGTAAGATCGACCTTCACCCTTACCATAAACTATACTGCTTAAAATTATATTTTATGAAATAAAATATGTTTCTGATGAACATACTCGTATATCAATATGGTTGCCGTAAAAAGATTTTTTTTAAAAATCCACTGTCTTGCTTGCCAAACGAACGAAATTCCAATAGAAAGCTTACAACATGCAGAATATGTAACAGCTAAGTTGCCTACCTTTGTTTGTTCCTATTACCTGGTTGCTGTGTGCAAACAGGTAAGTACATAGTTCAAGTAAAAAATGTGATGTGATTTAAATTATTGACTCATAATGGTTTTTCAAGTCTAAGCATTCATTCTACAATTTTGACATCTTGACAGCTGTCAATACATATTAATTCCAAAGTTGTTATCTTTACACATTGGAAGACACAACGAAAAAACAAAAACAAGAGAATAAAACATGATTTTGGGGATTTTTCAAATGTCATATAACTTTTTTTGAGGAATAAATATGGCGGTTTGACAGTTTTGTATCCTTATAAAATAAAACTAAAACGGTACCGTAAAGTCGTTCCTTTGGCCCTAACTCGTAAACAATTAGGAACACATCAGACTGTGTTTACCGTGTTTCTTGGTTAAAGTTTAGGCCAAAGTAACTCGACTTTACTGTCGCTGTAACTTTTTATATTTACTAATTCGTCATCAAAATAACTGTCCAACATAAATCACCAACCTCATTATCAAATATCAAACACAAATCACAACAGATCAACATTTTACACATCCTGTATAAACAGCGAACCAATCCCAGCGGAGCTTTTACATAATTTAGGGACCATAGACTATAAATAAAATATGGCGGATCGCTAACAACAGATCATGACACCGGATAAACGTCACCGCAAACCGAACACGTTATTACGATTTCCTATTACCGGTGTTAAGGTTCATGCAAACAGACGATAATATCACGTCGACGATTAGTTCCTGGTTGTATGTGAATGACAGATACTTGCCACTCGTGATGTCCTACGATTTCTACGAAACAATTTTTGTTTTCTATGAGTAAAATGTTAATCGTCCAATCTCACTCGGCTGGGCAGCGCTCAGGAAGCTGCGCGGTATCTTCTCGTCTCACATACCACAGTGTCTCAAGTCGGAAGTCTATGACCAGTGCGCGTTGCCAGTGATGACATATGAAATTAAAACTTGGTCACTCATAATGGGCCTCATCGGCTTATAATCACCCAAAAGACAATGGAAAGGGCTATAGCGGATTTTCCTTACGTGATCGAATCAGAAATGAAGATATCCGTAACCAAGGTTATCGGCAGAGCCCGAAGAATCGCCAAACTTAAATGGCAGAGCACATTTGTTAGTTCAGTCCAAAGTTTCTAGTGTGGCGACCGCGTCCGGAAGACAAGCTGGACCGATGACCAGGTGAAGGCCGCGAGAATCGGCTGGATACGAGACGCACAGGACTGGTCACTGTGGCGATACTTGGCTTAAATTATTTTTAATGTGGCTGATAGACGACGTAACTGATGTACCTTAAACGTGGGCGTGATATCGGGATTAGGCCTTAGGTATACAGGCTTTTGATTGATTAATTTATCTCTTTATAATTGGAAAAATCTCTATGCCAGACTTGTTTATAAAAATACAGCTCAGACTCAGGGCCACCCACGTGTCGTGTGGGGTGACGAACAACAACAACAATGAACGTCTGAAAATCGATTATAAGTTGTGTTTTCGTAACGTACATAGTAGCGAGCATCACATAGGCAAAGGTGATACGAGGAATTAATTATCAACATTCAACATGTTATATTAAACAGATTTAATTGATTACTTTTGCGTTATTTAAATAATAACAGTTTTACTGATCAGCACTTGTTAATTTTGCTTATTTGTAACAGGGAATTCCAGACGTGTACCTACTTATCACTTTTATTATTGAAACCATTTTTAAGTTGCTATAGTAATTTTTCCAACTATGTTGTGATCGGATTTCAGTTTACCTGGATGCTGTTAAGGTACCAATATATATGTAGCGACTGTCTATCCGTCTGTCCTCCACTTCCTACCTACTAGGTTACACGATATCCCTTTAATAGGTTTCTATGTCCCCGTCAAAACATTCAATCGCTGTCAAAAGACGTCAGTCATGTCAACGTCATGTTACAGCGTGACACGAACACGTGCGATTCCAAACAAGTTTGCTCTTGGTTACACGCCATCCGCCGATAGACTTCGTTACAGGTATATTGAGCTGCTACAATGTCACAGTAGCAGACAATTTAATTATTTTTAGAACAAATACAGAGTGTAACAAAAATAACGTAAGATCTGAAAGGGTTCATTTGTACTCAAGATCATGAAGAACTTTGACTAAGGAGCCAAACCTGAATCCGCAAAAAAACAACTGTCCTACACAGTTGTGTTTATAATAGCTTTTGCCCGCGACTACGTACGCATCTATGCTGTTTTTTCCCGTCTCGTAGGAATTTCGGGAAATCCTCTTAGTGCTGCGTGGGGAAGGTTTCGGAAGAGTTATTTATATATTGATATTGATTGATAATTCGACAAAATGTACTGAACATAGATTTTTTATTCGTGATTCCAGTGTTGTAGAGAGAGAGCTAGCTCCTAGCTAGCTAGGAATTGTGAAACCATATTCAGGGCGAAAAGTTGATGTTTTTTTTTTTATTTGCGATGAGTTTGCTCTTGACTCAAGTCTAGGTTATAGATGACAGAGACAAAGTCGACGATGGAGCTTACCCAGAAGAAGCCTGAGCAAATGCAGCATATTGAGAGAGAGGACTCTGAGAATATACCTATGTGAAAAGTTTCAGACTAGAGCGCTGGGCCCTCTATCAGATTTCAAAAAGGAATTTTTAACGTGATCTGTTGTGTTGAAGAAGAGAGAAATGACAAGAAGAGCAAATCTGGCTAAAAAATAGCGTGTCTCAAAATCGGACGACTTTGAAAATTCGGATTTAGCACTTTTCGCTATAAATATGGATGCTCAAAAACCGTGCTAGCTCACCCTCCTTTGGTTCCATAGTAATATATAAAATGACTCCTTTTCAAGTTTTGCAATATTTTTGTTTTTGTTACACCTTGTATAAACGAGAACATTTCATTTCCGTACCCAATAGCGTGGGTGTTCAGCAGTAGCAATAACTTTATTTATTTAAGTGGAGATTGCTTGCAAACAGTTAAATGTCAATTGGCACACGTGACACATGACGTGACGTCCCTGATAGGCGACGGCGTGACACGCACATGATTTACAACATGTTTGCCATTTGTTTTACACCAATGATTAGTAAGCTTTGCAAATAAAGAGGCGTGATTATGTCACGGTATTGTGTTTATTTTTTATCTTTTACACAAACAGAACAAAGAGTCACTTGAAACCTATTTGTCTAGATACTTTCTCAATAACGTAGCTCTTTCTAGAAGTAGCTATAACCTTACTTATTTGCGTAAGTGATTGTTTACCTCAAACACTAAACTGTCAATTGGCGCCGACGTGACGTGACGTCACAGATAGCTTGGCAAGCGTGACACGCTCGCGTGACGATACGCGCGTGATTTACAACATGTTCGCCTGTTTGATTCACGTCAACCGCTAATCAGCTCGATACTGACATAATGAGGAACTAACGTGTAAGGACTGTGTAAATTGATGTGTTTGTTTGCTAAGTGGTCTGTTATTTTTTAGTTTGCAGGATGTTTTCTACTTTTATTTGTGTAGTAGGTGCAAACCTTAAAACATCGCATAGGCAACAGCTCAAATCTGATCCCGCGATTGACGTGGCCATCTGCTAGGCCTAACTCATATATAAGTTTCTGGATCTTGCCACTTACAATAAAAGAATTAAAAAAATAGTTATGGAATTCAAAAATGGAACTCTTTTGGGAACATGTTACTTTTTAATTTACGAGTGTGTCATTTGTTTTTTCATTGTGGCGTCCTTTTGAAAATTGTGTGTCGCTATCTAAATGAATTTAACTCGTGAACATTTACGTTCAATTATTTTTTTATAATTTTCGCCATGGCTTAAGTCAACAAGGGAGTTGCCAGAGACTTCAATTGGCATTTAGTGATGAAGCACCATGTCGCAGCTCTGTGTATTAAGGTTTGGAGAATTTAGACGTGTACGTGATCATCTCCATAACGAGGTACGTGAAGGTCGGTCAACGACTGCGGTTCTGTAACCGCAGTCGTCCAATATTGATACCGTACGCCAACTTATTGAAACTAACAAAAAATAACTCACAAGCATATTCGTACTTTGTTGCACATGTAAAATGCAAAACATTTTACATGTGCATCTAAAGGTTCGGAAGCTTTGCTTCGGAAACTTTGCATCTGAAGTCTTTTAGATGGAGACCGCATTACTTAACGGAGGACCATAAACGACTGCGTGTCCAGTAGTGCCGTAAAATTATAAAAAATATTAACGGAGGACAGTCATTGGCTGTCTATAATATCGTGATAGGTGACGAAACATGGGTGTACTGCTTTGAACCCGAAAGAAAGCCAGTCGGCAAAGTGGGTCTTTCCTTTCGAAGATTTGACGACGAAAGTTAGGAAAAGTCGAAGCATTGGTAGAAAAATGGTTGATTCTACTTTCGGCAAATCAGGACATTACACTACAGTATTGCTTGAAGATCAAAGGACAGTGACTGCAGATTGGTACGTCAACACTTGCTTGCCCAGAGTCTTAGAAAACGTTCGCGAAGCAATGTCCTCCTTCACCACGATAACACCTCACATTCCGCTAAGGTAACGGAAGCTTATTTGAAGGCTTCAAATGTGGAACTGATGACGCATCCGCCTTACAGCCCGGACCTCGCACCCTGCGACTTCCTTTTTGTTTAAAAAAATAAAGACACTCTCAAAGACACACGTTTTACGAGCCCTGAATCGGCGGTGAATGCGTTCCATGAAGCCATTGAAGAGGGCCCTAAGGAAGACTGGTCTAACTGTTTTGTACAATGGTTTCAGCGAATGCAAAATGCATTAATTGCGAGAGAATATACTTTGAAAAACAATAAATGTATCGTAAGTCTCATATTTAGTCTTATTTATCAGAATCCAGATACTTTCAGTATAATAATAATTTACTATTTATTTTCGGGTTACAAAGACCCATAGAGACCTTAAGCTAAGTATTTATCGAAAGTTCACAATCTCTCAAGATATTTTATATTCTTACGAAGTTTGCCATTTTCCGGTGGCATATACATGTAAAAACAATGTTAGTTAATAAAACCTAAAATTATGTTAATATCACTAACACAGTTGCCCTAAGTAAACATTTAACATCAATGCAGTAAAAGTAAAAGTTTAAATGCTCACAGTCTATTATTTAGTTACTTGTACATGCCTTCATCTCCATCTAAACAGTATCAAAACACAAATTCAAAACCAGTCGACCTTCATTCTAAAAAAATATGACAACGAGAAGTGACGCAAGTCTACAAATATCCGAAAAATATACCTTGAGGTTAACATAAAATAATGTCTGATGAGTGACAGACTGACAGCTCGATTAGCAGTTTCAATTTGGGCAGGGCACGCTGGCGTCGAGGCGGCGTGTCAGGCCGAATCACGGTACCGCGGATATTTGCGCGACCGACGACCTCAAGCGACGTTCAAATATTTCTGTAGCATTTCACTTTGCATGCCATGTTAAGTGGAATATGAGATTGGTAATGTGAGGTTTAAGTATTTATGCTTATGTGTGGAATAGTACACAAATATACACAATTCGTACTTTTACAAACAGAAATGAAGAAAAAATAACTAAATACGTACCAACATTATTTACCATCTTTTCACTGTGTACTTTGAGTTTCACAAAACGTTATGATAATATAAAACATCCGCCCGAACCTCATAAAAAAACTCATTACAAAACCGAATACGACTCAGCAAGACCGCTTTATTTACAACACCTAGTACTTCATGTAACAATGCTTGAACTTCATTCAGCCGCAAAAATATAAAACCTTTACCCTCATTTAAGTATCTCAACGGCGTTTTAAAAAGATAAATAGGTACTTTAATCACCAATTAAGGGTATCACAATCAGCGTTAACACCGGGTCGGGATTTCCTCGATCAAACTAATGCTGGCATTACGACACAGCATCTCTCTTGGAGCACACCATTTACACTCTCCAGGGGCAATATTAAAAATAATAAACCGCCTGTCGGCCGTCGATTACCCAATTTTCAGTAAAAGCGATTTTTTCCCCCACTCGGCGTAATGACGCTAACTGAGTGTGCCGAGTAGCCCAAGGCGTTATTGCACCTTTTTAGTTGGAATGATGATGATTTCGGTGTGAAGTGCTTTTTACTGCGCGGTGAGAACTCGTAGTCTCGTTCTGCAGTCGTTACCAACTGCACTGAACTTTTAGCTGCCTCTTATAATAATATGTGTCAACTTCACTTCTTGATATTTCCTTTGCGGCATATAACATGTTCATATGACTATTGCAATGAATTTTTCAGTGACAAGTCTCTTGGAATTGTCAGTTAAAAAGAAATTGAAAAATGATACATGATGTTTTTATTATTCTTATAGTATTATTTAAGTAGTATGTATTAGTATGATATTAATTTTAGTCATATTTATTATAGTATGTTATATTTAAAGTTTTTTTGTCTTTTTATGTTAACATAACTTTTACACACGATGTCTACATATCTCTTATTCGACTCTCCTTTCGCAGGTATGCTGGAAGAGATTTCTTTAGAAATAAGCATCACCTTTGTACCTATTTTTCTGTTCCCTTCTTCTTATTTATTTGTTAAATGTGTGTACATAAACTGTTAAATAAATAAATAAAAAAAAAAAAAAACATTTTAACAGCGTCACCAGAGGGTGACGCTGTTAAGATAGAGATCTTATCTAGCCTTTTCCCTATTATATTGGGGTCGGCTTCCATTCAAACTGGATTCAGCTTAATACCAGTTTTTTGCGAAAAAAACACAATAGCTTTTTTCAAAAAAACACCATATAATATAAATATTACTAATAGCTAACTAAGTTATTAATTATACCAGTATTTCGTACCAAACACACTAACACGCTGGCAATTAAAAATGCACCGTAATCACGGCGATGAGCGACGTGACGTATGACGTCAGCTGTCACGTCGCTGGCTTACCGAAGGTGGCGCCATCTATTTACACTAGGCGGATTACGGCGACTAGCTACGTATCGGTCTGAATACTGTATACTGTATGTTGAACGCAAATTGAATATTCGTGTTGTTGCAATTTTTAATTAAATTGTTATTCTGTGTGAGTAACCTGCTTCTTAACTTTTTTCTTTGAGCTTTTATTTTGAAAAATAATGATTTTATTGTTTTTATGTGTTCCATTTTGTTTTTTTGGTCCTGTAAACGTGTTGTGTCTTTTAGTTTGTGTTAAATAATTGTGCATTGTGTATTTAGTTTGACTGTATCAAATGTGTATTTTCTTTCTTCCTTTTGACCACTAGAAGGTTTACCATTGGCTTTGAAAAAGAGTTCAGTAGCTACTTCGCAAAAGATAAGACATGGCTGTGGTTTTGTTAGACAACGGGATGAAAATTCTCTTTCTATCCTATTGATAAAACCAGTAAAGCTTTAGTTAAATTACCCCCTGAATTTACCGGTAACCGCCTAATTTACCCAGAAGCAACGCGGTAAGTCGGTTATAATAAAATAACACTTTGTATTATTAAAAGCCAGATCAACATTAATAAATGAAAATTCACGAATACAAATATTAAATCTTTACACGCGCTGAACGCTTAACAAAGGCTTAAAGTGAAAACGAGTATTTGCTAAAATTATTTCAGTGGCAATTTTCAGTTACAATCACATAAATTCGCATGCAGCACTTGCATATTTTGATGAAAAACCACCGGGATGCCTAAAATAAAATTCTTTATTTTATCAAATAAAATTCTTTATTTTATCAAATAAAATTCTTTATTTTATCAAATAAAATAAACATAGTATTTTGTAATCCCAGATCAATGTTTACAAACTAAATCAAATCTAACCAATATTATAAATGCTAAAGTGAGATTTTTTGTTATTTCTTCACCTCTTAACGGCTCAACGGATTTGGATTAAACTTGGCACAGGGGTAGACCATGTCCCGGAATAGGACATATTCTTTCTCTTGGGAGTATTTTCCCTTGGGGTAATGAAATTGGTTAAAAAAATTAACTAATAAAAACTAAACAAACATTTCCATAAAAATCTAGCTTTAAGTATTATAATATTCATCACAAATAAACACCAATCCGAATTTTTCGTGGCAATAATTCCGATACAACACAAACACCGCATCACTGACGTGCGTGACGTCACATGACGTGACAGCGCGTCAAGCGTGTCATTGCAAGCCACGTCCGCGTCACGCTGGCGGATAATGTCCGGCGTGATTACGCGCGTGGCACAGCACTAGCTTTGTCATCCTTGCTTATTATTATTCATGCACCAGACGGCGCTTCGATTAGCTGATTAGAAGTCATCGCGCAAAGTGCTGGGATTTAGATAATGGTGCCAGCTAATTTATGTAGTGTTGTGCTGTAAGCTTTAGTTAATAAATGAAAATACGGCTGTCATGACTTGTTGATAAGTGTAATCTTTTTTAATTAGTTGGTGGTTTAAAACGTTGGAATTTTCGAAAATGGAACATTTAGTTTGATTTCGGGGACAGAATTAACACGTATTTAGGTATGTAGCAGCCGATGGCTTAATCTTGGTTACCAAAATGAGTTGACTTCAGTTAAAAAGCTATTCATTGCCAGAAATACACTGGATGTCCGTAGGTGTACTATTCATTATTTGAACAAAGTTAAAGACAAAGCTCTGTCGAATCAACCAGTGAATCTGATGTTTTCTCAAGACTGAAAAACTTGCCGCAGCATAGTACCTATAAAGATTCAGGAGCTAGCTATTCAGCAACAAATAAGACTAGACAAAACGTCATTAAACATACTGCAAACGCATTCACCAAAACCTGTCATCAAAATCAAAAACCCTGACAATATCTCGGAAACAAATCACACAAATGCAATCCGACCCTCCCAACCGTGATAGATATGATATTTGAAAAGCTCACACATCAAATCCTGCAGGTCACGTTATGAATACTGTATGCGCCGCGCAAAGACTCGAAATTCCGCAGCCGTGGTTGTGTATAAGCTTGTGTGGCCTAGATCGAGGCCGACACGTGCGGCGGACTGGCGAGGCCTTTGTGTCAGGCCCAGCACGCCACTGACGAGCGAAGGGTAGAAGAACATGATCTTGGAAAAGTTGTAAGTATTTACAGCTGAGCGGTGTATACACGTCCACGTTCACATTTGCAGTCTTAACATAAACATAAACCTTCACAATGCAGTCTACGATAAGAAGGAGCAAGGGCATCATCATCATTTCAGCCGCAAAACGCCCACGGACGTAGGCCTCCCCCAAGTGCCACATCGACCGTTTTTTTGCGTCTCAAGTCCAGCGGATTTTCGCGACATTTCACCACTGATGACCTTCAGTCCCCTCGTGGGGGGCCTTCCAACGCTGCGTCTTCGGGCCTTGGCAAAGGAACTTTAAAACTGGAAAGGCTTTTTCTTGAGTGGGCCGCCTTCGTTAAGAGTGAGTTTTCTGTGATTTTCTGTGATGGCGCCCACTACGATGCACAACGGGAATTATTCTCTTTGCCGACTATTTAAATGCCTGCGTTTACCCGCCAAATTATCAATGCGGAAGCGCGTACGTGTTGGCAATGGGAATGGACTTGAAATTGTGCGCCTGACGTGTGGGCTTTGCGTAAGAGGCCGCCCCTTGTGGCTGCTAATTTGGGTATATTGTAACAAGCTAAAATCACCCCTAAATAAAAACAGCTTTTTGAGCCCAGAAAATTTCCTTGGGACATCTGAGACAGATGGATTAGAGACTGGTTATACAGCACTCATGGAAGGGAACCTCTAAATTATTATTAACTAACAATCAATGAAACAACGTTGTGAATAACGATCGAACACCTCTATTAAGACAAGATAAACAACTTCTTAATATGCTATACATCAACAACTTAAAAAATAATCTGCCTAACCTATTTCCAACTGTGCTGGGATTGGCTTACAGTCTAAACCAGGGGTCACCTAATGGCGGACCGCGTGTCGGATCCAGACTGCCAACCTATTTTGTGCGGATCTTAAGTAAACAGTACCATCTACCCACAATTTTCGTCCTTTCATAGACGCAAAGGCTCAAGTGGCTGCCAAAAAGTTGGGGATCCTAGCAAAGGTGAGACGGTACTTCACACCGGAACAGCTGCTCAAACTTTATCAAGCGCAAGTTCGATCGTGTATGGAGTACTGCTTTCAACTTTGGGACGGATCTGCCAGATACCAGCTTGATGCCCTTGAGTCAATTGAGAAACAAGCAAAGAGGATCATCGGCAATGAAACGCTCGTCGAGTCGAAGCTCCAAAGTGTTGAGCATCGACGCCGAGTTGCTAGCCTGTCGGATTTCTATCGGTTACATATTGGTGAGTGTGCGACGGAATCGCAAAGTTTAATTCCGCGAAGCCCGTTCCATTATCGGACCAAAAGACGTACGGCGATGCGCCACCGGTACACGGTGGACATCCCACCCACACGCAAACATTTTGGGAACGCATTCATTGTGCATACAGCTAAGGAGTGGAATTCCCTGCCAGAGTCTGTGTTTTCTGATAGCTACATTCTGGGAGTCTTTACGTCAAGAGTGAATAGGTTACTTCTAGACAAGCATAATCCAGCTTCGACCACATCATTGCTTCCCATCAGGTGAGATAGAGGTCAAACGCTTGCCTATTAATAGTAAAAAAATAGTACAATATATACCTATATTTTAAGAAAAATAAATACTTACAAATTAAAAAAAACGCCTTGTTACTTTGTACTTTGAACTTTATTGAGAGTAAATTGTGTATTTACTAGGTTAGAAACTCATCTGGTGTATTTAAAAGTAGAATCACAACCCAAAAACAGGAAAAAGCGATACACGTTGTGCCAGACTGGTGTCAGATATTCTGACTACTCATAATGACTGTCAAAGATGTTCAAGAGGATCAATGGCTTAGCATGCTTTTAGCGCGGATGAAACTCGATATGTTACGGATGGTAACCCATCCACAAAGCGACCTTGGCAAGCGTTGCTTAACCTTGAACTTCGACCTGTGTAATAACAGTATATTTATAAAAAGTCATGCAAACAACATTAACCTTTAAACATTTAACATTAAAAGTTGACAGTTTGCTAAAACCCAAAGACAACCCCAAAAATATTCCATACCCCAAAAACAGAACGAACATATTAATCTCTGCCGAACTATTCAGAATCCTAAACAATATCGTGCAAAATATAATGCAGCATTCCCATGCAACGCTATCGAAGGTTTAATGCACGTTCGACACGATTCCGAATGATTTATGCGCACAGATCCGCGCGATTATACTAGTAGCGTCCCGGCAAGATTCACGTGTTAAGTAAATATCAATTTAACGGGTGCCGTGCAATTATTACGGTACACTAATAGGAGAAGGCAGGGTGGCGCAATGGTTGAGCGATTGACTGCTGCGCTGCGTGTTGTGGGTTCGATTCCCGCACGGAACAAATATATGTATGGCCTATAGATGTTAGATAGTTTGTGTATGTGACTTTGTATGTTTGTAAACGCGCCCATGATACAGGACAAAATCCTAGTGTGTGGCAACGTTTTTTTTTTAAAGAAGGAATGAAAAGAACGCTGAGTTTGATAAGGTTTTTAAGATGGAATGTGAAATAAAAGGGAGTAGATGATAGCGTGACGGTTGATAAGAGAAAATGGAATAAGAAAACATGACGCGCCGATTGCATGTAGCATAAGACCCGCAGCCTAAATGCGTAATACAATAATTAATGTTATTAGTCGCAAATGCTATCATGTTGACATTGCAACCATATTTATTGCATGCTTCACGATGTCAAGCAGACAATTTTTTAAACACATAAAGCTGACCTATTGCTTCATGTATTCAAAAATATGTCTCAATCTCAAGGAGTTCCTTTAGATTGATTCCTGGACAGGAAGATTATGACTGTACCTCGTGGGAAGGTTTAAGTTTGATTGTCTTAGAACGAAAGTGTCTATAATGGCAATCAAACGAATTTGACACGATTCAGATTATTTATGCGCGCAGATTTGCGCGAATGCACTAGTAGCGAAATGTAAATATTCACGTGTTAAGTAAATATCAATTTAACGGGAGCCGTGCAATTATTCCTTGTTGGGTTCGATAAGGATTTTGATCGAAATTTCGGTGAAGGAGATTGTTGGTGAAATATGGAAGTGTATGACGGTGGAAAATGAAAGAAGAAAACTACCTTAAGTAGCATGGGATAGAGTAAGGTGGTGTCTGTAATTTAAGGAAAGGTTAGTTCGAGTATACAAAAGTAAATAGTACACGCTCGACACGATTTAGATGGTCCAAGCATGAAGAATCCCAGGGTTGCGGAATTTGTTCGAAAGAGTCACCGCGGCCCTGGAACGCAAAGGGCTTTAGAAGTAACACGGATGGGTTTTAGTCGGTAAGAGTCTGACACGCCCTTCCACTCCACGGAGCGGAAGAAGTCATTTGATGATTTCCCATCCCTAAAAAAAAAAGCTATATACTCGTAGCGTCCTGTAAAGATTCACTTGTTAAGTAAATATCAATTTAACGGAAGCCGTGTAATTATTCCTTGTTGGGCTTGATAAGGATTTGTTGAGAATTTTCAGTGTAGGGAGATAGTTGGTGGGATATGAGAGAAAATGGAGTGGATGATGGTGGAGAATGGAATAAGAAAACGTGTTGCCCCGACCTAAAGAAACATGGGGTAAGAAGTTGGTGAATGTAGGTGAAGGTTTGGTTCTAGATGGAGTATATTAGAGCGATAGTAGCTTGTAGGATTTAATAATAGTTAAGAAAATACACGTTCGACACGAATCTTACGGCGTTTATACTAGTAGCGTCCCAGGAAGATTCACGTGTTAGGTAAATATTAATTAAACGGGAGCCGTGCAATTATTACACAAGGTAAACTGAGGTTGAATTTGATAAGAATTTTGTTGCAAATTTTATAATGAAAACTGGTAGGTGGAATAGTAAAGAAAAGGGGATAAAATAACTTGATGGTTGATAAGGGAGAATAGAAGAAGAAAAACCGGCCAAGTGCGTGTCGGGCCACGCGCTAGGGTTCCGTTGTTGCACGTCACAATTGCCGACTTATAATGGTGCTTTTTGTTTGATAATATGAAAATCATATAATTGAGTACACGGTTTAACAGTTAAAAACGTCTAAAAACGGGCCACATTTGACGATGTTAATTGTAGAGGAATGTGTAGGAAATTATCCTTCTTCAAGTACATTTTATAGTTAACTTGTAAAGCCCACTTAGCTGTGATACTTTTCTTTTTAAATTCGTAACATATGCTTCTACCTTGATTTTTTATCGTCGCCACAAACAACTGTTTACTTAGCTGGCAGAGGGGTGGGGTCTTGACTCTTACAAAAAATTGCACTTTAATGTTTAATATTTCGCAAACGGATTCTTGGATGGCAAAATGTTGTTCGCACACCCTCAATATTTTCAAAACGACCTTCTCAAAAAATTCTTCGCCTCTTTACGTGTAGGCGAGACCCTAAAATTTGATATTCAAATCAGTCTTCTGATTTGACTTCATATAGCCTAGTTTCAAATGAAAACTTTTAAATTTACTAATAATAAACTTAAAGTTGGAAATATTTATCCCCCTAAGGGGGCAAAGCCGGGTAACAGATCGGAATAATTCAGATAGACAGCATTTACAAGAGCATGTTTGACTAAAGTATCAGATAAAAGGACCACCTGGTTTGTTACCAATGACTCTCAGATGACTATTGGTATCGCGACACACACCCTATATAACAAAGATTTTGCACATTTTTTGGATGCTTGATAGGAGCCCGAGCAGCGTTAAAAATATCATATTGCGATTCTAAACGCCCAGCACACGCTGGACAGCTAGTTCTCGGTAAGGTGTAGCTGACTAATCCTTTCACTACGATCACTCAAACTCAAACTCGACCGGAAAGACATTTATCAGCGCCAACCTGATTGGCATCTTCATCCGCCAACTCTGGTTTCTCATGACTAAACCAGCTCTGAATGTAGTCTCTGCATCACCTTCTTAATTGCCCGTCGTGCACAACCACCTTCACCAACCAAGATTTGAACGAGGCCATGATAGAGCTGTACAGGTTGCTCAATACTGGTCGGACTAAATATAATAGGATGAGTCAATCGACACAAAAAGAATATTTTTCTTTCATCATCCATTACCTGACTTCATCACTGCTGGATATCGGCCTCATTTGATATAACAATTAATATGATAATAATATTTTCCCTGCAACTTCGAAAATAACAGACCATTATTAGTAATATATTTTTTGAGACCTTACCAAATAAAACCGTTGTATTTGGTTCCTAAAACCGGTACCACAATGCCACCTGTTGCAAAAAATCCATTCTTCACAACACTAAACAAGTCCATTATAATGCTATATCTCTAAACAATACAACATAGCAGCCATATTGTAAATTCCCGCGGGTGTGGTCGAGTGTCTGTAAAGGCCATAACTCAAAGCTCGCGAGCGACGTCACGGACAAAACCTATGCGAGAACACTATGACACTACATACAAGTGAACTCGAATATATTGCGTGATTTGTGGGAGAGTTGACCCACCCTATGTGTGATGGTGCTTAAAGTTAGGCTGTGTTGCCACTCGTGGCGTTTGCCTGGGTGGCTATGCTTTCGTATTTGTTAAAGCGACGTCTCACTTGAAAAAGCTGTTAAGACAAAACAATTTTAAGCTGGGCGGGGACACCGCCTTGCCCCAAATTCAAAAGAATTCCAAAGATATTTTCATAATTTTGCATTATTTATGAAATGAGTAGCTAAGTACTGTATGATTTGTGGCTACCGTTTTCGTGCTCACCAGTTGGCGCCACTGGCGAGTAAGGTCCTTAAGCATAGCATTAAAGTTGTTATCTCGCGCATGTGAACAAAGTTGGTAGGAAAATAATGTAGATGGAGTCGCAGTGTTACGTAGACTCATCATAATGGAAAAAAGAAGGACATTTACATATTTCCGACAAAAAAAAAAGTTCAATGCAATGGTCGATAAAACCGTTACTTAATCTGCAATTGTCAGGTGGTTTTAGTAAAATATTCACAAAAATCACAACAAATGAGTAAATAAACTGTTCAAAACCGTCACAAAAGCCATACAGCAGTGAAATTTGACATTTCAAAGACCTCACGCTACACTAGCGCCTCTAGTAGCGAATTCAAACGCGATAGCCCTCATTGCGTGAGTCTGACAGACTATTTTTTATATTTCAAGTTAAGTTGTGTTTGTGTTGCCCCGTGCCATTTCACTTTGGGAGTTTGGTAAAGCGACAAAGTCTAACCGAGAAATAGGGGCAAATACCAAAGACTAAATGCCCTATAAGTGTTCCGTTTTTCATTCGAACGTATAGAACCCAAAAAAATACTAAATCTCAGAATATTTGGTAATAAAGTTATTGAGCTATATAAAAATATCTATCTAAAAAAGCATTTCATGCTAATTACACATTATGAGTATGCACTTTAGTTTGATATACTCAATACCATCTTTAATTGTGCTATATTAAGTACTTAAAAGCATTAATAGAATGTTAAACTCACAAATTTATCATCTGTATCTTAGTATTATTAATAGTCTTAGAAACAATTATTCCGAACTCACTAGCCATATAGGTTTTTAGCATATATATTTGATACTCCGCGATATATTTTGAGCATGAATAAAAAAAAAAATCTTGACTCTAGTCTAGGTCAAAGATGACAGAGACAAAGTCGACGATTGTGCGAGCTTACCCAGAAGAAGCCTGTTCACTCTAATTTTGAAGAGATTAGGGTTGTATGCGTTCGGAAACACAGACACAGGCAGAGAGTTCCACTTCTTCCACTCACTGTAGATGAATGACCGTCTGAAGAAAAATTCTGTTAATCAAGCCTTGTATGTGCCAATTCTACGCCATGTCTGCGACAGATACATGTCAATTTTTAAACCGAACTTTGTTACCTTACCTTTCTCCGTCTCCAGCGTTACTAAACCTGCTTTTTCCGATACCTACTATTCCAACTAAACCCAAAATCCCCAGCATCCCAAGTTCGGTACGTTGACAACACATAATTATCATTATACAGTACCGGCTTAGTTAGCGTTGACACGGGAACCCGCGCGCCCCCTAACCTCATTATTGACGTAACTCAATCCTCCGGCGGTGCCACTCCTTCAGTACTTAGTCATCGTAAATTATTGTCAAATAACTATTAAATAACGGTAAACGTTGTCTTGTTGGTACCACGGTTTTGTTGGGGAATTGGGGTGCCGTTTTTGGTTACTATAATAGTGTTGGGTAAGGTTGGTAGTCTTGTGGTGAAATTAAAATATAGCCTTTTTGTTATCCGGGTTAGTGTGTCTTTAGAGGTTTTGAAATTTCGCACTTGTTGTAGAGCCAGATTTTTTTTTTATCTTTGAGCCAAGAATGAATAGGTTACTTCTAGCAAGCGTGCTCCATCTTCGACCAATTCATCGTTTACCATCAGATGAAATAGTGGTCAAACGCGTGCCTATCAATAGTAAAAAAAGTGGTGGAATAATCTGAACTCTTTCTTAAAGGCCTTAAATCAATCTGTCCAGCGTTTTCCCAACTATGTTGAGATTGGTTTTGAATCAAACTGGATACAACTGAGAGCCAGTATTCTACATGGAGTGACTGCCAATCATACCTTCACAACTCAGTAACTGGGTAACATAATACCCGTTGGCAAGACTCATCATCATCATCATATCAGCCAAAAGACGCCCACTGCTGGAAATAGAGTTCTCCGCGCGTATGTCCCCACAACAACCGGTCCTGTGCGTCCAGCATCCATCGACTACCCGCGACCCTCACCAGGTCATTTATCCATCTTGTGGGAGGCCGCGCCAACGCTACGTCTTCCGGTACGCAGCAATACTGGTATCAGATTTTCTTGCTTCTGACCATCCGTAACGTCTATTATAGATGTTTAAATGACAACCAAAGGCTTAACGGGCGTTTCGAGGCATGGAGTGTTCTTGGTTTAATAAGGTCACCCATCCTCGGACCGACTTCGGCAACCGTTGCTTAATTTGGAAGGTTTACCCGTGTGACCGTATTATTTAGCCACGAGCTCCTCAGGAAGTGTATCTTTAACATGAGACATTTTTGCCAATATCTTGGTTAAGCATGGTGATTAAGGAAGCTGACCCAAGTGATTATCCCCAAACACGTCCGTTTTATACATACATCGTAAAGAAGTACACAAGAAGAAACACCATATTTCTTTTAATCCCTTCATTCCAATCTCGCTTTCAACCCGTTAAGTCGTTTCCACACACTCTCACGTACACAAACGACTAGGACACGGCGTCCAAAGTATTCCGGGAGCGTTGGACGTCGCACTAGAGTTGCGACCAGACTCAAGACGAATGCAATATCTGCACGTGACTGTACTAGAGACGCGCTGCGGATCTGTGTCCGAAGCATGAAATGTAAAACTGAAACGGAGAATAAAAATGTGTGTGACTTTAGAGGCGAGTGGGGGAGGAATATTATTGTGTGTGGAGACTGTTGTGTGTGGGGAGAGTGGGTAATGTGGTGCTGTGAACAAGGATGGAGATGATTGACGAATGAGATAATGCCTGCTGTTGCAGTCCTGTATGTTTCAATATTTGTCAATTTACGCCTCACCTGCTGAATGGATTGGATGCACTTTTGAACGCAGGTAAGCCATGGCCAGGATTTGGAAATGAGACTTTTTATCCCGCTAATACGTTCCCATGGGAATAGTATATTTTGATTCAAGTGGGTACAATTTGTCGACGTACGAGCTGCAAGCAAGGTCCGAGGTGGTACGTCAAATACCCACGTGAAAATTGATTTTAATTTTTTGTTTGTTCTGTTCTCGATCAAATGAGTTTAAAATTCGTTAAGAAGGCATTATTCAAAAGCCTTAATAATTGTCTCTGACAAATTCTTAAATTGGGTCACTGGAACATTTATGTATTTTCGATTTTTCAAACATAACTAGTTTAATGGCAGACATAAATATATTTTGACGTATATATCGTAAACTGAACGTATCACTTTACTTTTAGGGAGTTTATTAAAGATACGCAAACAACCAACAAACTTGTACCTAACACTTAACCTCAAAGTGCACTCTGAAGAAAAACCGCACTTTTACAATAATTGATTTTTCATCGCGATCCGACCTCTGAACCGGGTAAGTTTAAGTCAACAAATCGTCGAGTTACCCGGCTGCTGGCTGCTGCTAACCCGGGTAAATAAAGTGCTAGAAGCGGTAACTTATTTGCTACAATATTTTGCTATATTTTTTTATTTATTTTTTTTATTTAATATGGGTTTGCTCTTGACTCTAGTCTAGGTCATAGATGACAGAGACAAAGTCGACGATGGAGCGAGCTTACCCAGAAGAAGCCTGTTCACTCTAATTTTGAAGAGATTAGGGTCGTATGGTCGTATATATATAAATTTCTATATGTAGGGCGTTTTATTTATTTAATAACGTTTTAAGTTTATAGGGAAGAATGGATATCGATATTTTTATGTTGGTGATGCTTATTAACTGATTCGAATCCATACTAATCTATACATATAATAAAAATGTAACGGGTCGCTGCCTGTACATGAGAAAAAAACATTATTGGTACCTTTATCAACGCAAATAGCACCCAAAACAATGATTGTTAGAATTTTTGTCTGTTTATCTGTTTGTCTGTGTGTTTGTGAACGCTTAGCTCAGAAATGGCTTAACCGATTTAGATGTGGTTTTCACTAATACATGGTGGTAAGCTTCAAATAACATTTAGTGTTTGTTTCATGTCAATCGGTTCATTAAATAAAAAGTTATGCGAATTTAAAGAATCACATCGAACATTTGTTAAACTATCTATATCTATCTATTCTTTCTCTGTTTAGTAGCATTGACTTTAACTTTACTAAAACTTCATAATTAACTATTCCACGCGGACGAGGTCGCGGGCAAAAGCTAGTATAATATAAACGAAAGTGGCTATGTCTTTCTGAGTAGGTATCTATACCCTTTTCACTTCTTAAAAGCTGAACGGATTGGGGTGAAACGGGCACACGGGTAGACTTTGTTTAAGATCAGACCATAGGTTACTTTTAATCCCTGGAGTATGAAGTCACCTATCAAACTTAACGATAGTTAAAATGTTATAGCTTGGTATTCAGATTAGTACTTTTCGAGATTATCTTTTGCAAACAATTATAGTGCTTCCGAAGCAGTCGGCCCAAAACTAAAAGTTTCGATAGACATCACTAATCAAAGAAAACGCTATCCGCTAACTAAATCTTCTAATTCAGTTAATTATAATTAAACCCCTTATCACGATGACCATGGTATGCAAAAGGGAACGTTCAGCAGAAATAGATAAAGTTTGATACAGGAAATGGGTATCAAAACTATGGCAGTGCTATTTATACGTGAGAATCCGACCGTTCGATAACTTTTATGAGAAATAGATTTTCAGAAAAAAAAATACTTTGGGAGTTTTCCCCGATTTCCGAATTAAGCATTTGAGGTGTAGTAGCAGTAATAGTAAGCCTAAATTCTCTCAAAGGGTATGGTATGGTTTAACAAGTTTTTAAGTCAAAAATTCAATTCAGAAACCCGCCATAAGAATTTGAAGAAGTGTAACTGTGAAACTTTACTTCAGCCTGAAAACCTGTCCAACTTTAGCATTAAAGTATGGTTTGACTTAAAATTCTTAATTTAGAAAGGGACCGTTTGTCACCCGATGTACCTGAATGATAATATTCTTTTTATAAAACTCGAAGTCACACTATATAGGTATGCGGAACAAAGAGTAAAGTCGCGCACACCTCCACTGAAATGGGAGGATCCTCCAACCAGACGGTTGATATGTCTGGTGGGCAATTGCCCGATAGTTGATATTCGGAAAGCTTTCCGTGAGATTTGAACATACCTATACAACAGTATATGTTCAAACCGCACGGAGAACTTTGCTTGCGCGATGCAGGATTTCGTTGGTAGTTCGTCGCTGACAGGATAGATGGCGTTGCGGTTTTTTTGTTGCCGTACAATTTTCGCTTCTTATTTTTTTCATGTGGCGAAATTGATGCCGCTACAACACTATTAAAACCCAACCTACATTTCCCGTCAATTATAGGGTGAGCCACTCTTAATGTGACCGCAGTTTTGAATTTGCAACTCTATGTGAACATTTTGTTTATTAAAAGTTTCACATGTAGAATGAAGGTGACCACAGTTATTGAAGAAATGGCTCTTGGTTTCATTTGGGATTCTCTCGCGCTTGTTCGTAGCATGCAGACGTATTAGTTAGCAATTTTTAATTCACACAATAATAAAAGTGACCTAGTTTAGTGCATTCATATTGTAATGGAATTCTAAATTTTAGCCTGCAGTTTAGTTTTAATAGTTATAATGGAAATTTAGAAATAGTGAACTTTTGATGATGAAAATATAATGGATAACAGCCCGTGTAATCCATGTGGTCGAGTTCATCCCTCCGCCTCACCGGAGAATACGACGACGCAAAATCAAGCCCAATCACTTGAAATTGCATCCACGTCCGAGATACAAAAATGGATGTCATCCATTGAGCAGCACCTAAATGAGGTTTGCTCTATTGCCACGGATGGAAAACTGAACTCTGACCAGAAATTGAAGATATCCAACTTATGCCGCAAAATAGGATCTGGCACCTCGCAGATGGCAGTCCTATATCAATCACTGAAACAGAAAGCCGTTCAAGCATACAACATGGTGGATGACTTACAAGAAAAGCGGAACTTGACGGAACACATTGTGGAGCTCAAGCATTCAATGAAGGAGTCTCGCTCTTCTGAAAATGTTTCTTTTGCCGACATGGTGAAGAAGGGAACAAGTGATTTCGTTCGACCGAACAATTTAAGCTCTGTGGCCATTTATCCCAACGATAAATTTAAATCTAGCGATGAAACAAAACACCTCGTGCAAAAAATCATCCGCCCAGAGCAAATGAAGCTGCATGTTCGTAGTGTCCGCAAAACAAAAAATGGTGGCGTTATTATCAGTACCGAGACCAAACACGACGCAGAAAAATTAAAGCAAGCAGTCCAGCTCTCTTCATCTGGTCTTACCGCCGACGAGCCCAGCAAGCGCAAACCCCGGATCGTGGTCGTAGGAGTGCCGACTTCCATGTCTGAAAATGAGGTCTTGAAGTGCATTTTCGAACAAAACATAGCCGACAAGTTTTCTGGCATGTCCTTGGAATCCTTCCTGACCTTTGTAAAATTAAGTCATAAATCTGGGAAGAGAGATGCGTTGACCTGTAACTACGTCATTGAAGTAGCGGCTAATTTACGTAAAGCCCTAATCACTCAATCAAGGCTCTTTATTAATTGGACTTCCTGTCCTGTCAGGGACTTTACTTTGGTAACTCGTTGCTACAAATGCCAACAATATGGCCATGCAGCCAAAACGTGCAGAGAGGTCAACTCTATGTGTGGTCATTGTGGTGAAGCAGGACACTCGATGTCAGAGTGCGTAAAAAAAGGTGAGATGCCGAAATGTGCAACTTGTTCACGCTTCAAAAAACCCAGCAATCATAAAACAGGAGATGCTGAGTGCCCTGCAAGGAAGATAGCGGAATTCAGGTACATCAATTCAGTCGATTATGAGGGCGCCCAGTGCCCAGATTTTCGTACTTACACGTGATGCTGATTCAACAAGAACATACCACTGCGATGACCTACTTCCCCTGATTTTGTTGCTGTCTTAGTGAATTCGCCGCCCTGTGCAAAAATCAAATACAATAGAACACATGAGTTGCTTCAAACAAATTATGTAACATTGACTTTAACCCAGTTAAAATTTCTGCTGACGCTAACAGTTCACCTTCCAGTCTATGAGTAAATAATTAAGTGTTAGAAACATTTTAACGAAAACTAAACTTAGATAGAACCATCCATTTATGGTCTTTATTATAAATTATATGTGACATATGTTTAAATAATCAAATTAGATTAATCAAATAAATTAATATTACTCAGTTACTATTTTAATATTAAGTAAATATTATTAACATTTTTATACGATTCTTAGTACATTGTTGAGCTCTTGCCGCCTGTGATACTGGATCCTCCTAGTACAGGCATCTAACATTGTTCTACCTATATTATTATCTAAGATTTATTATTCTATTGTACCAATTTGAATTTTGAATAAAGATTTATTAGTTTTTATTATTTAAACCGCCATTCGTTATGCATTCGATTGACCATTTATTTTGGCTTAAATGGCGACACTAGCCTTTTAGCTCAGTACTATAATTTACTAACAGCAAAATTGATTAGCACAATATTGAGACCAGAGAACTTCTACAGTGAAATTCTATTAGCGATATTGATGGGCAAAAATTTCAAAATGAGTGGGATGACAAGCGCTTGCAAAATGTCACACTCCAATCCCCATCACTTTTCAAACGACTATCGGTTTGTTGTAAAGCCCAAGGTGACATCAGACTTTTTTCTACTGCACCTACAAATTCAAAATCCCACAAAACATTTTTCCCGTCAAATTACCGCCAAGGTAACGAAGCACACATTCCCCGCATTAACATATTAGCTCCAGTTGAGTAAAAACCATTACCTCCCTGTTCGCGGGTGGCGGCTAAACCGCGCACGATTAATATAATTAGTACAACATTATGCGGGCTTATTATCAAAATGGATGCTTAGATTTATAATGCATAAGGTCCGTGCACACCGAGACGCGGAGCGATATTGCTTGGTAAGGCCAGTTTGTTGATAAAAGTATGAACAAGGTGACAAGTTCGCAAGTCCTACTAAAACCATCGTCAGGCACTAGTTGTCTGGCATATATGCGAAATTGGACTTGGTTGGCGCAGCCGCAAGGCATACTATTTTGTTGACGTTTAAGAAACAGTTAATTTTATTCTTTTACCATTGTGTTGTATTGTCTTTTTTAATTGTTTACGTGTTGTGCGCTTTAAGCTTGTGCTAGATTATAATATTTCATTTCTGTCTTGCCTGCTAAATGGGTGTTGGGTCTGGTAGGCAACTGCCGGATGGGTGTTGTCGGGCTGTTGTATGAGAACTTGAATTGTGCAATGTAGTACTTGTGTGATGTCTGGCCTAGACATCACACAAGTACTACGTGACGGTATAGATGCCGCGATAGTGCCTCGAATTACAACGCGAGGCCATGGAATGTGTTTTCTTTTATTTTTATTCTCCTACTTTTACTTAGCTCCAAAACCAAAAACGTTACCCAGAAGGCCGCTAAGCTTAAGTGGGACAAGGCCGGACATATCTGCCGCATGTCAGACGAGAAATGGGCAAAAAGAACCACCGAATGGCTCCCATTAAATGCTAAAAGACATCGCGGCGACCAAGGCGGATATGGCGGGACGAGGTCGACTCCTACCGAAAGGCCTGAAAAATGACAGAGTCGTGTGGAAAAGGGAGAGGGAGGCCTTTGCCCAGCATCGGGATAAAATAGGCTAGATAGACAGGAGATTTTACTTTTACGTGTGATAAAGTGCCATGTCGTATCGCTATAGCTTCGCGAGGCATCGTGTGTCGGTGTGAGCTGACCTTAACTGAACCTCTTTGTACAATGTTGCGTGTTACTTTCAAACAATAGGAACAAAGGGTCGGTGCATTTTGACCCGCGTTTTGGCTTTGCTGTATAAAGGAAACTAATAAAGTGTTTGTTTAATTTGGTCTTTATTTACTTGTTAGTAAGAGCTTTTGTGGTAGAGTTTGGGAAAGTTCAATTTAATTAAGTGGCTACACTTGATTAAATTTTACTTAAATTAGTCTGAAGTTATTATATGTAATTCAATGCATTCATACAATACTTATTTTTGTCAAGTTATAATAGTGGATGAAAAACCTCGTCAAATATTATTGAACTATTCTACATAACATAGAAAAACCCAGTCCAAGAAAATCTGTTCTTTGCTACAAAATGTAATATTTACCGGAAGAAAACACCTACATAACATGAACCAGTAATTTCTATGAATGCAGTTGATATTTTTCTTTTTCAACACATTTGCTCAAAAAATGCATTTACGAAGCCTGTATACATTGTTCGAAAGTTAAAAATTACCCACCATACAATGGAACGTGCGGTAAAATAGATACTCTTATCTTAATACCTATTTTACCGCACTCCACGTTGTCTAGCGTCGTGCGAATTCTTTACGATTTTTTTAATTTCCATCAAAAGAGTATAAGAATTCCACCAAGGAGTTTCACATAACTGGAATAAAAAAGCTGAATGATCGAAACTCCTTGGATTCGCTTTTGCTCAATAAGTGTGTCTCACTTTAATACTAAAGAGGAAATGAGACAAAAGATATAGTTCTAATTTTCATCACGCGCCCGTGACGCCATTTGAAAATTCGCGCTATTTTCCTAAGGAAAGTCAAAGATTGTTGCGATTTTCCGACTGATATCTAAAAATTTGCAAAAGTGTTGAAAAACGTTGTATGACACACGTGCGGAAATTGGTTTTTACAAACTCGTGACTACTCGTTTGTAAAAACCAACTTATCACACTAGTATCATAAATAACTATTAGACTTTTTTCATAGTAAAAGTTATTTGTAATAACGAGTGCTTTCTCCCCTAAAAGTGTTAATCAAATATCTCTGTATCACAAATATATTTTACCTTTTATAAAAATCAACCATACCAACGCCATTTCAACTCTTCTTTTCAACTATAAATCAAACAAATGAAATTCAATACCATGTGTGAGCTTTATATTTGTCCCTTTAAAAAAAAAGCCACCAAAGCAAAAGCAATCGTCATCGGCCAGCCTTTAATAAAAAAAACGCGCAGTGTAGGGTTCCGTAGTTGCACGTCACAATTGCCGACTTGGTTCTTTTTGTTGATCAACTATAACTCGTTAACTTGAAAAGCCTACTAAGCTGTGATATTTTGCCTTTTAAATTCGTTATACATATATGCTAATACCATGATTTTTTTCACGTCTCCAAAAACAACTGTTTCCCTTGACTCTTACAAAAATTAGCACTTCAAAGCTTAAATTTCGCAAACGGATCCTTGGATGGAAAATGGTTTTAGCACACCCTCAATATTTTTAAACGACCTATCCAACGACACCCTACACCATAGGATATATGATAATAAATATCGCCAGTTAACGTGTACCTACCCTAAAAAAAAAAAAAAAATATTTTATTTTACAACTTTGTCGGCGTGATTAATATACACATCCATACCAAATTTAAACTTTCTAGTGCTAAGCGACAGAAAGACAGCCAGACAGACGGACATGGCGAAACTATAAGGGTTCCTTGTTGACTACGGAACCGTAAAAAATAAAACAGAAAGGCGGAATAAAGGCGTATCCACACAAAGTCCATTATACAGTAATCCGGGTTGAAATTAAACCGGGGAGGGAACGTAATCTAATTTGAGGAACGCTGCGACTGTGTGTAGGTACAGAATGAGACCTGACGACGCCCGCAACTCGATACAGGCCACTTAGATTTAATTAATCGCAATTAATTTAATTCTGTAATTGTATGGGAACGGTTTAATTACTTTTAATTTGAATTTGGTAGCTGTTAGAGCTGGGTTTTATGTGTGCAAATGGCTTTACGCTTTTTAAACTTAATTCTGTTTTGAAATCTTCGGCTCAGGATAATTTTAAAAATAGAATGTGTTGTTTATTATACATTCCATGACCCTCTTTATTTGACGGTACCTACATACTGTCTTCTCCTCTTAGAAAAAAATATAACAAGAAAATACTTTTTTCTTGAAATTATTATCTTTTACATATATAGTTTAGTTGTTTTTTTCGGCTCCTTCATGTTATGTAATATGTCGATTTTATAATCAAATTTATGTAATAAAACCACATACGACAACAATGACTAATATTCTACTCCATGTTCTATTCAGTCTTGAGACATATTCAAACTGATGTGCTTGCTACCAAGTTTTTTATTTTTTTAAATTTAATATGGGTTTGCTCTTGACTCTAGTCTAGGTCATAGATGACAGAGACAAAGTCGACGATGGAGCGAACTTACCCTGAAGAAGCCTGTTCACTCTAATTTTGAAGAAATTAGGGTTGTATGCGTTCGGAAACACAGACGCAGGCAGAGTGTTCCACTCCTTTGCTGTGCGCATTATAAAAGACGTTTGGAAACATTTAGACGTTTTTCCGTTCGTTTCGTGTTTCCAACATAAACTTTTTCTATATAATGAGTCAAAATTAGGAACCCACGAGCAACCGCCATACTCGAGACCAAAACATCAAAGACACCAATAAGCACATCCCATCCTATATTCAGGGGTCCCATTAAACGTAAATAAAATCCCATGAAAAAAAAACTAAAGGAGAACGGGGATAATGTCGACAGAACACCGAATCGCGTAACATTAGTGGTCCCGGAGGTGGAATCGGAATTGGAATCAATTTTGCGGAGACCGATGTTCGTCCGTGAGTAAATAACGAGCTTGAGGAGACGAGGCTTTTCTACTACGAGTTTATTTGTGTTGATGTGCGTTAACGTTTTCGTGGCAATGTTTTTAGTCTAAAAGGAATAGTGGCACTGGGATAGTTAAAAGCTGGGTACTAACCGGTGTTACGGGCCGTAATGTAACATTCGCAGCGAGCATGTTATATTACGCCGTGTCCTAAAATACGTTTCATGTTCGTGCTCGTTTCCACGTACTACTGCACGAATGTTCGCTTTGTAACATATTACATTTCGCCCCGTAACACCGGTTAGTATACCTTAAGAGTTCTATTGGTGATTAAGTCTTTACCCATCACCCAGATTCAAGAGAGCCGTAGGGAAACCAGCACTCTTCGAAAACACACACGCAGGGGCCCGTCGCGACGTCCCAGTAATAACCCTCCCCGACCTTTGATTACCGAGCCAGCCCGCGTCGCTGAGCCAGTAGTTTTAAACTCCCCAAATAATGTTATGACCCAGCCTGTCCCTTGCCGTTCCTCCCAAAATGACGCCGCTAGCCGAGGTCCGTATACCACAGGGGATGCCCTAGCGAGCGGTCATGTAGTTTTAATTTAGTTTGTAAGCCCTGGCTGGGGGCCTTAAATTCATTTGAGGCCACCACAGGATAGTCCGGTTAAGCAGTAACCAGCCCTAGCGTGCTGAATTGCGAGTGCAAAGAACGAGAAAGAGCAACAATCTTCATCTTAGTAACTGGCTGACTAAAGATTTCTAGTTTAAGTTCATACTGTGTCAGATTGTACGCATGTTAGTTCTGTGTCAGTAATAGGTAGGTACTGTTTCTTTACCAACAGGTCCGGATCGATGGCGCGTTGTGTTTCACGCGCGCCTCAAAGAGATGTGTGGGCTAGAGCCTGCCAGGGTTGCGGAATTTGTTCGAAAGAGTCACCGCGGCCCTGGAACGCAAAAGGCTTTAAAAGGAACACGGATGGGTTTTATCCAGTAAGAGTCTGACACGCCCTTCCGCTCCACCCAGAGCGGAAGAAGTCATTTGATGATTTCCCATCCTTAAAAAACAAAAACAAAAACTGTTTCTTTATTTTCTTGCCAAAAATGCCAGGACCTGATACATGTAAATTGGTTTACTTGAAATAAATGCTTTTATTTTGAGAGAATTCTCAGTCAAACCTTTCTTATTTGCTGTTCCCTTAAGGCTTGTGTTGTGGTACGCGTGTAACAAGCCTTAAAAATGAAAGGTGGCTCTATGACAACATGACACAACATTTTTATGAGCAATGATGAAACAAAAGAAGTTTGGTAGCACGGGGCAGTGCCTGAACTGTCAAAAACAAAGTCATATTGCCGAGACAACTTCCCCAGATACTCTGCACAGGCTGAAAAAGAATTCCGGAAACTTTCAAGTTTTTCGAACTGGAAACGTTTACGAATTTTCCGAGCAACGTACAGAGTAATAAAATGAAAAATCACTGCCTTACGTAAGTACGTAGTTGTAAAAATATAGTGTCGTAAATTGTGGAGGTTGGCGGGCAGCGCCGGGCGGCGAGGCTAGTCACACGAGCCTGTGAATAGGACTCCGATACATTATAAGCCGAGATTTACTGGCCGTCATAAATAATCGCTCTTTCCCCACTATTTCGTACAAAATCCGTATAATTCATGACAACAAAGACATCGAACGCCACCTCCTTCTAACATTTGTTGTGCACATAGACGTAGAGAATTGGACTGAGCATTACCATTACAAAGTTGACTAATCTATATCTATCATTAATCAACCCTTAGTAATATTATTAATTCGAAAGTAACTCAGTATGTCTGTTTTTTACATCTTTTCGTCTTAACGGTTATACGGATTTGGCGGTACACGTGTAGACCTTATCCTGGAATGAGACAAAATATGTTACTTTTCATTTCAGGAGTATGTTTCCTTGAGATAATTTTCGACATTCATGTGGACGAATCCGTAGACAGAAGCTAGTATCCATATGAAAAGTAACAAACAAAAAAGGTAGAAAGATACAAAGCGAATTTGTGGCCAATTCCTGTATTATATGTGGGTCGTAGTGACAAACTTGACGCTGACAGCCTTTGATGGGGACCTATTAATGGGAAAAAGCTTTAGAACCGAAGAAGAAGGATGCTAAAGCAAGCGAAGGGAGCTCAAAAATTTTACTAGTCTACTAATGTTGTATGGACCGTCAGGGGCGTGCAAGTGCACCCCTTTTACATCTCCTGCCCATGCTTATTCCAGTTCTCTATGTTTATGGTTCGCAGCCTCGTGATACAATATTCATTGCGTCGTAGATATGTACTTTTTCTTTATGGTTATTGCTTGACAGCCGATAAATTTATTCTTTCAATATTCCCTTTGCTGATAGATAACGTTTTTCTAAGGCTACACGCTGTTCTTATTTGTCTCTTGGAAGAGGAAACAGGGAGATAATCGCTTTGTTTGACACACTTATCTGCCGTTTTAGAGGATTCTTTGTAAACATACTTTTTCTGAAATGAGTACCTTATGCTCGCTCTTAAGAAGCATGTAACGCTGTGCGCCAAGGTCTCGTCTGTTTCTGTACCTACCAAAATTCGTCAAAATCGGGTCAGCGGTTTAGGCGTGAAAGCGGAAAAATCAAACTTTATATAATTAAGTTAGGATTAAGCACGTGATATTTCGGTAGCGCATGTCAATCCCGGATACATTTTTGACTTTCTACAATCGTTATCGCCAATTTTACGAGAAGCTAAATAATTGACTAAGTACTGTGCGTAAAATTGTAGATCGTTTATCAGATAAGTATCAGCATGTGATAACGTAGAAGGCTCTCGTCGCAACTACTCATTAAAATAAATCATGGGCCTCCGCCGACTGGGACAGATTACTTCGGATCAGATTCTTGTTTACTGCCGCTAATTGCGAGGTTCTACTCAAAAGAAAATACTGCAGCTCGGCGGAGAACAAATATAGAATGCTATTTTGAATAACGTCTGCCGTATATACCATCAATGGCGGCATTTGAATCCTTCTGTTTAAATCTAAACTAATACCAAGTATAAAGAGTATTTTAGTTATTTGTAGCAAAAAAGATTGCCAAAAGTTCAAAATATATGGTGTTAACCACGTAACATTAAGACTCTTTGTCTAGGTCCTATGCTATTGTCAAATTATTAATAGGCTCGCCTATGACCTCTTACCTGATGGTAAGCGATGATGTGGCCAACAATGAAGCACGCTCGCCGCGAAGTAACTTATTCACTCTTGAGTTAAAGATCCCCAGGTTGTACCTATTGTGTGCACAATGAATCATGATCAGTCCAATATGTTTTGCGCGTGACGGTAGAAGACCATGTACCGGTGGGGCATCACCTAGGCGGAATTCAATTGTGCATTTCCTACACACACCCCTCGAAGCGAAGTTCAACCGATAGAAAACCGTCAGGCTGGCGATTCAGCGTTGATGTTCGAGGCTTTGCAACTTTGACCCGACCCTTGCATCACTATCCATGAGCTTCTTCGCTCGTTAATTAACTGCTAACACACCTATCCCCCCGGTGACAGTGACATGGCAAAATCACAGCTGCACAACATTAACTGTTTACGAACACATGCCTCTAATCTCCACTCCAAGCAGGTTTGTTACCGAAGCCGTCATGATTAGACAACGTTCCCCGAAGACCAGTACTAGGACTACCGGCCTATGTACCCTGGTTTAGTACCCACTGATCTACTGCACATACCAAAAACGGAAAGGTTCAACGCGATTCGTGTTGTGAAGTACTGTGCCAAGATACAGATTGTAGAGAAGGTCAATTGTTACCAATATTCCATCACTTTCCTAATATCGCTTTAGTCGATAATTTTATTACGGGACGTTGAATATAAAATATTGTTACCAACACTAGTTATTCAAGATTATTTGTATCATGTAACCTATTTGAACAACATGTGTTGTGTCAGTTCTCCAACTGTCGCTATTTATAAATATCTCTCAAGAGAATTTTAACAGCAAACCCCAGTACACTGGGGTTGCTTTGAGAAAATTCTAGTTTAGCTTTTGCAGACATAAACCTAGTAATAGTGTATTATTTGTCCTTTTTATCACTAAACTGGATTAAATTTCTGTAATACAATAATACAATCACAACATCCAACCAACACAAGACCACATACCTATTTACTGCTTCAGGGAGCATGGAAAATCATTGTAGTACCTTTCATCATCTCGGAGGTCAGCAAAAAAAAAGAATGGAAATAAAAAGTGCATGTCGCATTCAGAAATAAACATAAGCCTTCGGTCCTGCTTCCTGTTGAGCCATAGGTCTGGACGATCATATTAGGCGGCCAGTGACAAATTCCGTCGTGTTTGCCAACTGTAAGCGAGCCAGGGGAAATGACGCCGCGTTCACTCACTGATCGCTGGCGACTAAAACTGAATTAATGACATTCCCGATGCGGCGGGACAACGTGTTGGTAAAGCCGAACGCATGTCAGTGATGGCAGAACCAGTATAAAACGGCCTTGGTTCTGTTGAAACAAGAACTTACACTTGAGACAAGCACTACTATGCACTTAGCTTTAAGAATTTTCGTAAGCAAATCTTACTAGGTGGGGCACAAATATGTTCGAACTTGCTTCGGTCGCTCTCAAAAACTTTGTTCTCAAGCTGTTATACGTTAGTTGAAAAAAAAATCGTATTATTTATTTCTTATATTTTAATCTTATTTCGTATTATTCGAATGATAGAAAAAATATAACATTTCCGCTTAAGGGAGTTGAAATTTTCGAGTTCGCTTCGCTCTCTCTTGCACCCTTTTATATACTGTTGAGTGTTGATTCTGATACTTTCCAGCATAAATCAACAAAGTTAATATTATTTATACTTATTTAAATGATGAAATAAAAACCTAACCAATCCAAAGTTATACAGTTTTCGTGCTCGCTTCGCTCGATCTTTCATGAAACTTTTTATGTTAAATCACAGCCCGCTCGTGGAACCAAATCTCTGAATATGCCAATTTCTACTGCTTCAATTATAAATTTTAGTGAGTTATATATAACAAGGCATGCTCTCAAAAATACGGGCAATAAACTCGCTAAAACAGTAAATTAGAGCCACGGAATTTCCAACCTAGACATAAGTTATATTTATATTACTAATTATTCTAATTAAACAGATATTCAAGTTTCTGAAGTAAACAATTTCGTTTGGCAAAGTTGTATGGAAACCTCATTTCTACATCAAATAACTCATTAACTTGCTATTATTATTAGTTAAATTAATATTCTTAAGACCTGTAAAACATGTACCTAAACGTTTCAATCTATTTACCTAACCATTACCCAACTAAGTATGTTGGGGTCGGCTACCAGTCTAATCGGATGCAGCTTAGTACCACCAGTATTTAAGATGGAGCTACTGCCTATCTGACCTGCACAACCCAGTATCTGGGCAAAACGAACCCTTAGGCAAGACTGTTGTCAGATCTCCTGGCTTCTAATTCGACTGTCAAAGATCTACAAATGATAGCCGGCACCCACGGCTTAGCGTGCTTCCAGAGGCACGGAACACATCTCCAGACTGACCGTTGATTTACCTCGAAGATCGAACCATATGGCTGTTTTAATTTAGGCACGAGACAAAAGTGCTGATTCACTTAGGCCCCTAAGTAATCAGATACTGCTGCCAGTACTAAACGTAAAATATCAAATCCGGGTTGCTACTAGCTTCTAATCCGAAAATGTAATAAAAACTGAGATTATCCCACTAAGTGCAATTCAAAAGTCGCGAGTAATAACAAATTCCGGTACCTGTCAGGGATATTCGCTTTCGCTTACATTGTGGAAGTGATGGTCCCCAAGCGATACCCCACTGGGGGTGTTTACATGCACATTGGGGATACCGGGAATACAACACGATACAACAGACACTGTCGTAATGATATCGTGTCAACGGAACATGTAATGACAAGACACATGACACAGCGACACAAATATAAAGAGGCAAAAGTTCCTACCTAGTTATCTAAGAATTATCCAAATTCTTTGTCCGAGAATTATCATAAAAAGCTAGTATTTTAGATGAAATCTCTAGTGCTTATCGAGATATATTCACATCATCATCACTTCAGCCGAAGACGCCCACTGCTAGACAAAGAGCTCCCGCAAGCGTCACCACGTCGACCGATTCTGTGCGTCTCGCATCCCGTGATCTCCCGCAGCTTTCGCCAAATCATCGGTCATGTAAACATATCGATGTCTTAAAAACACTACTAAGTATAAAATAACTTTAATTTGAAACTTAAATATGGACTTCGGAAGTCGGTGTTTTTTTTATTTTTAACACCGACTTCGATTTTATTTTTTATTTGGATGTCGGTTGTATTTGTTTGTAAAAACGTTTTTTTTATTTTTCACTTTTTAATGGTACCCCATACCTAACAACACCACTGGAAAATCACCGGAAAGAAAAAAACGCAATTTCGTTTACTTGGATGACATATTTTTTTCAGCTACTTATTTTGATTTAAAAACAAAACTAGTGAACCGATTTTGATGAAATTTCTATAGGACCAATCAGAAAGTATATCCTTTCACATAAAAAAGTATTTTTTTTTCAAATCGGTTCATAAATGAGAGTTATGAGGTAACAAATATTTAAGAAAATATAAAAATACAACCGAATTTAGAACCTCTTCCTTTTTTTGAAGTCGGTTACAAATATTAAGGACTTGTTTCTGCCCACGACTTCGTCTGCGAGGACTTCAGACAGGGATAAAAAGTATTTCCTGGTTATAAACTGCATGTGTGCCCAATTTCACAAAAAAACGTTCAGTAGTTTTCGCGTTTTATTTTTTTTAGATATCGCAGCATAAGCTGGGACAGGGACCATTTCCGCCTCGCACAGATAATTTATATTTAATTATCAATGTTTGTTACATTATATAACTGTTTAGTTATTAATTTTATTTTACTGTTTTGTTTGTCTTGTGCGAGTCCCAAATAATCATTTTTCTTTCTTTCTTTTCTTTATCTATCCATCTACTCATAGAAAATTAATAGTAGGATAGAAAGAATGAGGATAGAATGGATGTTTCTCGATTTTTTGATTGCAGCAAATAACTTTTTAATTACGTTTCAAAACGCAAAATACCTCCGATCCTAAACCTTTTGCCACAACACTGCAAGACGAAAACCAGTGACAAATACCGCTTCCCCCTTTCAATGAGCCTAAAAAGTGTGTCATATTAATTTGCAAGTTAAAACGTTGGCAGGGACCGCTTCAGCCGGGCTGCCATGTCCCGGGGGATGGCTCATCCATCTCGGCTCCCATTAGGCAGCGATTGAGGGTTGAGCTGAGCTGAGACCGTGTCATTTGTAAAAGGTGATCGACAGAGCTGCGTTTACAGATGATTTTTAGGGAAATCGTGTCTTTTTGTCTGTTTAAAGTAGTTACGAATACAGTAATTTTTAGAAGAAGATTAGACGGACAACTTTATTTAATTCTAAAACTAAGTCAGTTTTTAACTCGTCACTAATTAGGTTATAGCTTTCGGTGCTCTGCCTCTTACGTTCGGTTTAATTTACGGTCTTAGTCAAGTGCTTATAAAACTTTACAGTAAAACACTAACAAGAAAAACAAACACGGTTCTAGAAGCAACGCTTATAACCCTCCAATAACAGCACTACCGATAACAAACGTAACATTCACAAGCAAGTCGTCAATTAATCATAGTGGTAACGCAACCACACAGTGCAATAAAACTGTACATTTCACGTGTTGTTTACAGCGTGCGGCCCGGGGCCCTGCCACATGCGACCCGCGGCCCGAATGGGGCCCTCATTACGTCGATACCGTCAGTCGTCATGCGGTACGCTAATGTGGTATACCTTTAATGTTTTTATCATACCTGTTTTCCTGTATGCAGCTGACGGTTAAAAATGTTATAGTTGTGGTCGCCGAAATGGAAATCATATAATTTTATGTAACCGACCGGTTTAAATGGCCGGCACAATTTATTATTAACGGGTTTGTATTTCAGCCGCTTTCCTTCGGTTTTTCAGTCGCTGACGAATTGTTTATGGGTTGACTTCAATTATAACGGCCGTGTTTATAGTTCACGCTATTAGTCGGGTTTTGTATGCAGATTGTGTTAATAAAATGGAGTTTTACAATTAAAACGACATTTTTAATGAGCTCTGAAAAAGCTTTAAGGATTTTATGAGTTTAACTCACTCCAACAAACCAAATAAGGAATTCCAGAGTCATTTAACAACGGTTATAAAATAATTAATGTAAATAAAACCATTTGAATTAAAACTTCCTTAAAGTACAACCAAATGTTGTGTAGCCAACATAAAAAAAACATTAACTAGGCTTTAAGTAACACAAAAACAAAATCGATTATCGTCAATATGTAAAAATATTGCACAGCATACAGCCGGTCGATTCTATAAACATATCGAAGTGAAGGCTTGGGTGAAGTGATCACGAGGTGGCCATCAATCTATTTAATCAACATAGAATGACAGCTCAGTCCGTAATCCCGTGACATCTTGATTTGTATGGATTGACAGCTCACCTCACTTCACCCAAGCCTTCACTTCGACATGTTTACAGAATCGACCGGCAGGACAGTCAAGAATAGTCCCCGACAGTAGAAGCACTGCACATCCCACTAAAATATACGTGACACTGTCATCAACAAAAAATGCGCGTAATATGTCAACACATCCATAAAAACCTTACATCCTTATTTACACAAGTATGCGAATAATTCATAGGGTTGTCCAGCGTACATTTGGTTACAAATGTCGATCGTTACAGCCATGGGATGCTATTTTTCAGGGGTGGCACGCAATCGGACTACTTTATCATGTTGGATAGCGTTTTCAACGTACGCTATGGCTGTTTAAGGAATGGCAGGTGATATTACGAATACTACAACGAGTAGGCAGATAGATAAGCTGCTGTGATTAAATGTTTCGAATAAATCAGGGTTGCCATATCTTTCCTTATTTCCTTTGTGTGTACGGTTGATAGTTTTGGTGATTTCGTATTCAGTGTTGGTTCCGTACGTGGTTTGTCGAGATCCTTGAGGCATTCTAATTAGGTATGATAGTGGGTGTAACCAGTGTGAGTATAGTATAGAGAAAACAATTAGGAAGAATTAGGTACGTATTACGCCTACAAGGACAACGTCTGAAAACAAGGCTAATTTGAAATTTAACTCGTGTGGGAGGAACCTAATAAGTTAATAGGTATTCTTACACTTGCGAGCATTAGTAAAGTGGCCCATTTCGAGCCAGTTTAGAAAGCCATTTTGAAGTGCAAGCCATATTTTTCTGGTGGTCGTTAGCGCTCGAAACGGGTAGGTTTTCTTTTGCCCATTCACACAGAGATACAACTAAAGAAGACGGGTGCAAGGCCGAGCACGGGAGCTCGAAATACCTTCCTTGCCCCGGATTTGCTAGGTTCTCTTTTACCACATTCCGTTTGTCTAATATATATTTTACTTATTTCTTCATGTTTTCGTATGTTTTATTGAAAGCCAGGGAGGTGCAAAACCCTTTGCACCAAGGCGAACATGTCTGGTTGAATGTGGAATAGGTACACCGTTGCCTGTCTCACGGGAAACACAAACGTGCGAATCTGATTTCCTTACCTTAGTGCAACTGTAAACTAAACAAAAAAAGTGCAATACCTACTATAAAATGCAGAATTTTCCGTGTGACTTTCTGACGTAGTGAGTTCAATATGTAAATTGATGTGAGTGTATCAATTTGTGTGTCCCGTCAATCTGATGCGACGCCATGACGAACAGACGCTCGGGAAATACTCTGAGTGCTTCATACGTACGAGTGGAACGTCACTTGGTGCTGCGTTTAAATTGAACCAGTAGAGTTAGTGGGACAGTTAGTGAGCTGTCCCATTCGGGTTTACATTATAGACAACTTTTTATATTTGAGATTAATACTTTCGGTGCCCAGAACTCAGCATATGTCGAACAATAATTTCAGGGCAGGCGAGTCGTCGTTATATGTAGCGGCACACGAACAAATTATTGTTCGACCCATATGCTGAGTTCTGGGCACTGAAAGTGTTTATTGTGTCTTTGAAAATCATACATTACATTTACTAGAAAAAAAGGTTTTGAAGAAAACAATCATAACTGACGTTGTAAAGACCTTCAAATAGTAGTGGTAGTAGTCTCCGATGGGAACCTGATAAAATGCATTTTGAAAAGTATTTGACATTGATTGTCGCTGAGGTGATGTGACTTGAAATTGAACGCTTTTTAAGTACAAGAATTGAAAAGAAAACAATGCAATCGAAAGTACCCCAACGCACTGGCGTGCAATTTCAACTTAAACGCAGCACAGTATAATATACAGAAATCATAGCAACTACGTCACTGGAGAGGTGGGCTAGCTAGCGACCCAGTAATTGCCGCCTGTCAAATATCGCAGGTACGTCTCCGTCAATTATATACCGACGCCTAATGGCGCTGCAATATTGATGTAGTCTGACGCTAATGTATTAGGCAGTAATACTGGTATATGAAGACGGATTGGTTGCTGAGTTTGGTAATAAACATACATGATAATAAACACGTGGCAACTTACTCTATGATCACAGTTATGATTGTTGTAGGAAAATCATTAGGTCCTTCGAAAAGTTTGAATTAATTTGTGAAGTTGTGAATGGTCAATGTTTACATCATTATGAACAACTTTTACTATGGGACCTACCCTAAAGTCGCGAAAAAAAGTTTGTATAACTGGTCTCATCATCATCATCATCATCATATCAGCTGAAAGATGTCCACTGCTGGACATAGGCCTCCCCCAAGGGGAGAAGGGTTGCCATAATCGCCCAGCTTGCAGACGCCACGTTAGCGATCGCAGTGTAGCTGTTGCAATGCACAGAGAATGCTGCTGCCCATTCTCTGGTGAGTCCCTTAGTCACCTCTTACGACACCCACAGGAAGTGATGGGATGGTGCTATTCTTTTACGTCTCATACAGAACTGGTCTAACTCGACAAAATCTACAACAACAGTATTTTTTGCGATTTCTTGGTTTGTAGTGAAAGTTGTTCATAATTATGAGCACAACGACACGTTTTTATGGTTTCCGATATTTCTGTGCCTCCCTGTAGACATGCACAATTCCATATAAACCATGACAATCTATTTCTACATATATTTTCATTTACAGGTGCCACTCTCTGATTTTTTCTTAAATGTATGCTCATACTTTATATTAAATTTTCATCAAAAATATTATTAGTTACAATAGAGACCCTAAAATATTTAGATACTTCTCATCGAAGCCACACAAATTTTAAGGTCTTACTTTAAAATATAGTAGCATCGCAGTGGATCTGTATGTGGTTTTAGTTTGGTAATGTACTTTAAGTTTAACGTAAACTTAAGTAAACTAACTAAAGCATGATTACAATAAATTAAAAAAAGATGATAGAAGTACAATTTGAATCAAACATGTTTCGCCAAACTTAAGCAGGTCAATTTCCGATAGGTACGAGTAGATTCAGATTCAGATTCATTTATTTGCAAAAACATGTGTACATAATATATACATGGTATTATTGGTGTTTTAAGGTAGGTATTTTATTGGCTCAACATGTTTGACCATGGCTGGTCTACAAATTAGGTCGAAGATAATAAAATTACAAAACAAAAATACAAAGAAAAACACTATAAACAAATAAAAAATTAACATTAATAATATTAAATTAAAAAATAGGTCAATAGTTATGCGATTCAAAAAGGTATCTTCAGAGCGATTTATCATTTAAAAATTCAATAACATTATAATAGACTTTTTCTGTCAGTATTCTTTTTAATGTTTTCTTAAACTGGTCTGTACTTAAATTCTTAACATGTGTAGTTAGGGATATTATAATAAATTATTGGCGCTCTGCAAACAACGCTTTTGTACAGTAGTGCTGTCTTAGAGTAGGTACATTAGCTTTTACTCGTAACAATGAAAATGATTTTAAAGGAAAAAGGACCAAAAATATTTCGTCACAAAGGTTGTACATCAAGCCGAGGCCAATAGTTAATTTTTCAGCGTCACTTACCTTAGCTTTGCAAGTTTAAGCCAAGATAAATTGATACAGAATCGCCACTCTAACCTGACCTGCTATACCTCTTAAGTTCCTTAAGAAAAGAGTCAAAAGTTAACAGTAAGGGAGGTCTAAGTAAAATAGGTACTTGGGCAAAAAACGCTGATTTAGCGATATTAACAATTTTACCATTCAAGCGTCGAGTTTTGATTATATTGCTTTTTTATGGAGTTTCTGCCTATTTTTGTCTTGGCTTAGATGTTTATGATCGTTTTGTTATATTTGTGATGTCATGCTCCTTTTATTTTTAGTTAGTGTTCAAGATATTGGTAGAAATATCTCTAAATAAATCTGTTACAAAAATAGAGTGTCGTAGGTAAGTCGTCAAAGATGTGACATGAACTCATGTGGCTTCCATTTATAAATACACTAAATGTGTTTTTCGTTACGCTGATTTTCCATCCGTAATTCCTCTAAAAATATTTTTCGTAAACACTGATTTCTAAGAAAATAACTACAGCTAAAAAAAATATGAGTAAAACTCAGTACCTACCTACTAAAATACACTGAACACGTTTCTTCAACAAAAAATTATTTGGCAGGATTTCCTATAAATAAAATTTTGCCAAAACATGGCGCGTTTTTCCTGAAGTGTATTGGACCATTTACTTACTAAACAAAAAAATCCTTTAAAGCATTGCTAGTTGGTTTCAGAAAGTATTTCATTGTATGCACAGCTAAGGAGTGGACCACCCTGCCGAACTCTATGTGTACCGATAGCTGGGGGTCTTCAAGCCAAGAGCGAATAGGTTACTTTAGGCAAGCGTGTCCCATCGTCGACCACATCATCGCATACATCAGGTGAGACTGTGGCCAAACGCCCAAGAATAATTTAAAAAAAAACAACGAGCGCGTCTTACAGTAGTCGCATAGGATGTGTAACATCTGACGTCTCACCATGGTAAAAAGCAACATTAACATTAAAAGTACCAACTGCCAGCCAACTCGACCACTGCGTGCGCTCATTGGTCAAATCAAATAGCGCGCGCTCATTTGTCAAATCAAATAGCGCGCGCTTCCTCGGCTTCATGTTACATACTTCCGTCCCATTTCACGAAATCACTCCTGCAGATTGCAGGAAAGCGAGAGGAATAGTTACACATCAAAAAGGAATGTTGAATAGGTATATGTAGTTCATTTCATTTCAAATATTTCATAAACAATTTGAACTTAACAAGAAATAATAATTCGCAAATCAACCTTTCACCTTAAACAAAATTAATTAATTTAATTGTGTATTTGCAATTCCACTGTTACGATGATCAAACGAAATCCATAATAATTTCATGCCTAGTTCTGAAAACCAGAAACTAGTCAATGTGTGTAACTTGAATACACCTACCTAGTTATTAGATGCTTAAGTACAAAATGTGTTTCGCAATAAGACTCGTTTAGTTCTCACAAGACTGGCCACATTATAACGAGGCTATACTATATTCCTCAATATTCTCACTGAGGGTAAAGAAATGAAATGGTTCACCAAATGTCACTAAACTTACGTTAAGTGCGAGGATACGTAACGAGGGATGTGTTTGTTAAGAACCAATAGAATCGCTTGCGCTGAGCGAGGCTAGGTAAATGAAGCGATTCTATTGGTTTTTATTAACAAACACATCTCTCGCTACGCATCCTCGCACATCTCTGGTGGAAACGCAGCCTTAAGGTTCTAACGTTACATGCGAGCGTGGCCCTTGTTTTGGCAGCAGCCCATTTAGCAGTAATTAAGTTAGATCAATTAAGTAGGCCACATCAAACAGCTACTTAGGACCAAATGAAAGCACATGCGATGAATATTTAAGTTTGTAAGTGCTACTTATAAACTGGTGTGGCAGTGTTACACTGTTGGAATCATCTGCGTAAACAAATCTGTGTCCTACTTCGACGCGTCATTGCAGTTATGAATCCGTTGCGAAAAAGGGATAGCGCTATCCATCTTGTATAACTCCATCTCTCTCTCATAACGGATCCCTGATGATTGGCACGCGTCATTGTATTGTATTGTGTGTGAATCGTATTCAGTTTTTGTAGTTAGGAAATTGGTTTTAAACCCTTTTATCGAATGAAGTTAGGTTTTTTTATTTATTTATTCAATTCCATTAGATGTTCTTTTTATTTATTTTATTATACATGATATTGATTGCATTTTTAAATATTTCTTAAAAACACACAAAAAATCAATTAACTATTAGATATAATTTATTATTATCTTTCTACTGTTAATTACAAATCTATTTCAATCGGCAAAAATTGATCTTAGACAATTTTAAATGAAAATAGAATCTATTCTTATATAAAATGCAATAAACCACGACTTTTGGTAGATCAGATATCATAAATAAATAATAACTATTCAGTTCCATTTAGTTCTATGTAAACCCGGTCATTAATATTACATTTTTAATTAGTTACATGAGCAACTTCTCTGAAAGCATTCTTAATTAAAAATGAAGTAAGTAGCTAGTCAGAATACGAACTCTACCAAACTTTTGACTTGTTTTTATTAAAAGTTTAATTTTCGACGAAGACGCTGCTGACCCATTTACCCATTTTTACTATGTCGAGATAATGTACAAAGCTTAGTGAAATAATGCTTGAAGAATGTGTTGTATTTTTTAATCCGTTTTTATTGAAAGTTATTTAGAATTACATAATACGCTTGTATGCTCTGAAGCCTTAGGCGGAGGTGTACCTATAATGTATCCACGTATCGCAGATATGTTTAATTACATGAACCTGTTGTTGGGCAGTATTTGAATTACTTGTTATTAAAATACAAATACGTATTTGGTATTTGGTATTTGTATTTCACATACTTCTTAAAAATGTAATTTGTTATTGGTATTTGAAATACGTGAGGTATTTTATAGTTAGTATTTCAACTACTTATATGGCTTCAAAATACATTTGAACATTTAGCAATCTTATTAATGGATGCGTTCTGCAGAAAACAGCGCTCGATAGCTTTCGTAAGCAAAAAGGCTAGCCTAACCTAACACCTGACAGTATTTCGTAATTAGTATTTTGCATTTTTAATAGTTAAAATACTGTATTTTATATTTTAAATACACGACTTAAAAGTATTTTGTATTTTGTAATTCGTATTTTAAATACATGCGAAATAGTATTTTGTAATTTGTATTTTAATTAAAGCAAAGCATGTATTTTGCCCAGCTCTGCTGGTCTGGTTTCTACTACTTATTCTTCTTTTTATTTATATTCTACGATGCGCATGTTTTTGAAAAGGGTAATTATGTAGTAAAATATTTGTCAGTCAGATGGTAGTGGGGGACTGGGGCTTACCGTCCAGACTGGGCCGTCCACTATTAATTTACCTGTATCAATACTATTCTGAAACACATCTATATCATAATAAAATAAAGCTGAAGAGTTTGTTTGCTTGAACGCGCTAATCTCTGGAACTACCAGTCGGATTTGGAAATTTAATTGTTGTTGTATTTGATAGCCACATTCATGAGGAAGGCTAAGGCTATACGGGAAATTTCTACGGAAACGGGAAAAAAAACGGGATATGTGCGTACGAAGTCGCGGGCAAAAGCTAGAAAATGATGAAAATACAGGTTGTTTTATTGCGTGGTCATATTATTATTAAAGGTTGATGTTCTGTTTCCGATACCTGTACAAACAAAATAACTACAAAGTTCAAAATAAAAAAAATTGCAGTACCTACCATATTTACTTTTGGAATTGACTGTTTTCTTTCTTAAAGAAAAAAAAACTTTAATTCCGCATGGGCAGAAACAATTTTTAAAATATGACCACACTTTTCCGTGACCCTATTAGTATTATAAGTAATTGAGGTAAAGAGCAGAGTGATAAAATTACAAATAAATGTATGTACTACATATAGGCGTAAAACTTTTATACATGCCCTTAACTCTAAAGTTATCTTCAGCAGTTTCAAGACACCAGACAATCCTTGACCTTTTCGTTTCAACTTAAAGACTTAGACGCTAAAAGATAACTAAAAGACTTATATGTCTCGGAGACGTATGCTTTTAAAGCTGCGTCAGTGTTCCACATTAGGTACTCAACCAGGCCTAAGTACTGTCGTATGTATATGTGAGACCTTGAACAAGAAAATGGCTTGAAGAAGTTTTGGCATCGTGTTAAGATTCTTTATAAGGAATTTATTAGTCTGGTACTCCTCGCATATTTACCAAAAGAAAGACAGTTTCCATAAAATCAGAGCCATTCCTCACAGTACTTAATTTTTTTCTAATGTTAAGGTTTATATATAGGTTTATCGTATAAAAAATTATTTATATATCGTGTACTCGGCATGGGCATTTATCCTTGTTGTCTCGCAGCTCCATAACGGCCATATTCGGCTCGGCCGTCTATCCCGCCTTAGCTGCAATGACAGAGCCCTATTTGTGTCAAAATTGATGTATAATGTATCTATTTCTATACAGCCAACACATCAAATTACAATATACAGCCCAAGGCTTATATTGCTACTGAAAACACGTTATGTTAATGTATATTAAATAATGCACCTGTTTAATCAGAACATTTACAGCGCATCCAAGCGAACTATAAATAATTAATTTCTAGCGATCATTGCAAATACGCCTGTGGTTCCGCACAACAACAGTAATGAATACTGTTGAATATTAATCGTCTGTACGCTCCACAATCAAAATTTTAAATCGATTACACTGTACATTTATTTTAAACCTTCCGGAATAATTATGTTCTACGATTGAAGCGCTGTAATCGTTAAGCTGGGTGTTCACTTGGTGACGTTTTTGGGCAACCTTAGCCGCAACAGACCCGTGCAATCACTTCTACAAATTGGTTCTCTGTTTTTCATACGTCGATGTCGAACAAGGCTAGGCTAACATGAATGCATCTTGAAACATCATCATTCCCTTGCCCTTGTCCAAATAAATTTGGAGCCCTGCGCGACATGTTTTCTTCTTCCATGTAAGTAAGTAAATTTGTTTAAAAATGGTGTACATGATACATTGCATGCAGATAATAATGTGATAAAGAAAAGTTCTAACATGTTCAGCCGCACATCGTGGCGTACAAATTGGTAGGGACAAAGAGATGGTGCATAAACCGTGATAATTTTCATCAAATGCTTCTTTAGTCGTCATCAAGTACATCAGTAGTCTCCCTCCATTTAAACATCACCTTTCATTAGTCCTGTTATAATATCATCCAGTAAAGACTAGAACAATTTTTAAAGAGAACGTGTATTGATTACGTCATTGCAAAAATAAACATCTGATGCCAGTACGTAATTAGTCCAGTCCTCCTGACCAATTTTGGCCATGGCGGCCAATCTCAACCAAGAGTAGCCATCGGTGCTGGACATATTATAGTGCACAAGTGTGTGCGCAAACACAGGTGCACTCCCTCTTCCATCACTCTCGTAGTCCGATGGGACGGCAACCTGACACGACCGGAGAGATATCTAGCGCAGAACCAACGGCTCAATACTCAATTCTTTATTGCATTCCATGTATATTATATAGATGATATAACAAAGTAAAAGATCAATATGGACCCTATCGCGCATAGCAAAATAAGGAGAGGGCTTTACGTGCTTTCCGAGGCACGGGAGTGTCACATTACCAACTTCCAAACTCTGGGCTGTCACTGAGAAATTCCTATTGCAAAACCCCTTGACACTTTTCGAACCCAGGACTCCATGCTCGGCATTCGTGCTTGCGACCGCGAGACCAACGGAGCAGTAAAAAAAGTGAAATAAAAAGTATGCCAAGTCACAAGGACCAAATTAAGCAAAATTTTCCGGGCAATCTGGCACTTCGTTGGACAACGTTGCCCAACATCATGTTGCCTCGTGTACAACCAGCTTTATTATCCGATAAATGCTTAACAATGTTTCTCTGCAGACGACACAGATCATGTTGCGGGCTCGGGGCGCTTTAATTTGTGTGACGTCATATTGATATCCGTGTAATTAATGTTTTATGAAAGGTATCCCAGTAATACTGAACTTGTTCGATTTTATTCCGACTCTCGACGGTAGGTTTACATTTTTCCGGGTAATTGGAATAAGTTTTTGGTTGATACGTTTTTTTATTAAATTAATGATTCTGTTTTCATTTTAAATATGCCTTTATGATTGGTTTGATTGTCTTTGTGATTGTCTGTTTGTTACGCTTTAACGCCTAAATTCCCGAACCAATTTTGATGAATTTTGGTACATCGATAGATGGGCCCTGGGCATGGATATAGACTACTTGAACGAGAGCGAAGCCGCGGCAAGAAGCTAGTAGATCATAAAAGGGTTTCCGTAGTGTTTCAATAGTAACTAGTTGCGAAAAAAACTCAAATATTTCTTCAACAGCAATTTAATGGACTCGTACTTCTCAGTTTACATCTTCAAGAAAACCTTTAAAAATGCCCTAAGATTGTTAACTATCGCGTGGAATTATAAACCATTTTTGCTTAATAACACATGGATATATTGGAAACTATTGAATCTAGATGGGATTAATTATTGTACACAAAACGATTTTTTAAAATATATCGAGAAATAATCTATCTATATATATAAAAATGAATCCTTGGTCACGGCATCACGCGTGAACGGCTGGACCAATGTCGCGTTTGTTATTGTCAGGAGAAGAAGGTTCTTACGAAAGAAAATTTTGGAAAAAAAAATCCGGGCGAAGCCGGGGCGGGCCACTAGTAATCTAATAAAGATTTATGACAATCTTACAGATTTTCCGCTGACATATGTATGTATATGTCTCGAACTAATTACATACACATAAACCGCTTAAGTGTACAATTTCAGGTAGCGGAGCCTGAGTGGCTCCGCGGAAGTTTTAATTTCGCGAGAAAACTTGGGAGCCCCTGGCTTTGCGGAATGTTACTGTAATCAGGTTAATTGGACTTTTGATAGGCCGCCATTTTCTTTCGCACGAACCTCAGACTGAAAATGATTGCACATGGAACAAGGAGGAGGAGGAAATGTTACATGAGAGGTAACGGGAGTAAGTGCATTTTTGTGTTTTTAACCGACTTTCAAAAAAACAGGATGTTTTCAATTCGGTGGGTATTTTTAACCAACTCCCCAAAAAGGAGGAGGTTCTCAATTTGGTGGGTATTTTTTAAAATGTATTTACACCGATTTCTCAGAGGTTTTATTTTATGATCGTTTTGCTTACTGGTTGCTAACTTGGATGATGTAATTACGTCGTCCAAATAAGCAAAATGACATCCGGTAATTAGTATCACAACTAAAAAGTAAAAAAAATAGAACCCAACTTCCGAAATTAAAGTTATTTTAGACTCTGTAGTGTTTTTATTTGGAAGTTGGTTGATTTTTTTGAGTGCTGGGTAACAGTTACTTGGTAGCTGCCGAAATTAAAGTAATATACTTTGTTGTGTTTTTTTTATGTGGATGTTGGTTGTATTTTTTGTATTTTTTTTTCTCTCGGCTTTGGATTTTAAGCTTTTTCAAACGACTTTAAAGTTGGCAGCATGGCTAGGTATTTAACACTACCGTTAAGTTTTATTTACAAGATTGCCCACCTTCTGACGAGGTCAATGTTAGAGTCCACTTACTTTCAAATAAGTTGGGTGGCCTTGGTTTTTAGCCTCGCCAATTAATGAGTTTCCCCAACAACAAAAAAGTAGACTTGTTTATTTATTACTTACTTACTATATACTTCACATATCCCTCCAAAAAGATAACAAAACCGAATCCCGATTTTAACACGCTACGATTCCCGAAAGTTGCCGACCATTTCCGAAGCCGGCGCATAGGAAAACTTTTTAATTTTATTGGAACCTCGATATCGGCAGAAAACGCCTTAAGGATATGATATTTGACTTCGGATTACCGGTAATCTCGGCTCTCTGATTCACTTCAGTAATCGAAAGATGCCGCGATTGTGTTACAACTTCAATTTGATATGTTTTCATTTCAGTGTAGGGTTCTGAACATCCGTAAGAAACGGAACCCTTATAGGATCACTCCGGTGTCTGTCTGTCTGTCTGTCACAGTCGATTTTCTCCGAATCTGCTGGACCGATTCGAATATATTTTGTTCGTAATTTATTTAAATAAATGGTTATGAAGTTGTTGAAGAGATTAGATGAAAAATTACCATTCCCCCCTTATCTCCAAACTTATGAGCCGCAAAAATTTGAAAAAAATGCAGATAAATAGTTCTTTACCTAAAGAAGAGGTGTAAAAGTAACATGTTACATAAATGATTTTCGTTCGGAAACCTATGCACGCGACTCCGACTCGCACCTGGCCACTTTTTTTTTCAGGTGATATTTCCTTCCTGTTTTGTTTTTTATTCCTTGTATGCTATGTTTAGTGCTACCTTCATCGAAGATTTCGCACATTTAACTAAACTGTCGTAAATTATATTTACGTATAAGTTTCGCCGTAACTAATGCAGGTGAGAATATTGCCCGATGCGACATGTATTCAAATCAAAACTACAGGCTACCGAGAAACCTCGCACCATCCAGTTACACATACGCATCCTCGCACTGCCTCGCTTCCTGGTACATATTAAGTGGAAAATCACCCTTTACAGCTTACTAAAATCTCGATGAACGGCTAACACTAATACACATACAGCCTTATAGCTTAGTAACAGAAAACCACAGCCTAACCAAACGGTATGCGGTGCAAACAAAACGGAGCACAAAATAATCGAAGCAGGCGCAATCCCTACAGTATACCGCATAGGGATGGACAACTTAAAAATTAATAAATAGTATCGATTTTTATAGGTACGTCAGTTAATACACACTAAAACGCAACGCTAACTCTATGCCTTAATTTAAAAGAAAAACACACCAAAATAATTTATTATTTTACATTTTTATTTAAAATGCGTTTATTTTTTTATATGAACCGTGCGCTACAGTCAGGTAGAAAATATCGTGTTTGGTAAGTAAGTAAAAACATCGAATTTCGATGTATCGAGATTAAAAATGTCTACATTCAAATATCCATTATTTTATGAAAAGAACCTCATCCTTTTTTGGAAGTCGGTTCAAAATATCGATAATTTATTTGATCTATCGATATTACAATTAACCAAGCACGGCACCGCACCGCACCTACGGCAACGGTTTGAATATTTCATAGCTACAAAACACAAGTCCTGGCGATTTGCGAAGCGGATAGACTGCCCACGAGCTATCTGACACTTTACAGGTGAGTGGGAGCAGGTGAACATTGCTTGGCACTTAAGATTTCGGGCAATGCTTATCATAAGCCTTTTACTGTCAGCTCAGTGCCATCATCATCATATCAGCCGAAAGGCGTCCACTGCTGGACATAGGCCTCCCCCAAGGAACGGGTTTGCAGGCGGGTTGGCGATCGCAGTGTAGTTGTTACAATGCACAGAACCATAGAGAATACTGCTGCCCACTCTCTGGTGAGTCCCTTAGTCGCCTCTTACGACACTCACGGGAAGTGATGGCATACAGCCAGCATTAAATTGTTGTCTGGTCGTTTCTGGAAATAATTATTCTTGTTTTTTGAAATTATCTTCTTTGATTGCTTTGTACTTGTATTATTTATTTGTTGCTGTACAGTACAGTGTACGTATCTTTAGCCTAAAAATTGTATGGTTGAGGATGCTTTGTTGCATTAAATTCACCTAAACACCACTATTTTACATAAAGTTCAAATAAATGAAAAGATTTAAGTACTTAACGAACATCTTAAGATTTTTAAGCACCCAGTTTTATTGTCCCATTCTTTTGCCAGATTCGGAAAATTAACAGCAACTCGACGACTTTCCAAGACACAAAACTTCTGTTTCTTATACCACAGATTTTCAGTGAAATACAGGAGACTGTTTTTTCTGTTTGGTTTAAATTATTGAACTATCAAAAGCACCTCTTAGTTTCCTACATCTTGTCAAGTTTTCGGCATTGATAAAACTCAACTAAAAGCATTTATTTCAATTAGACCATTTACAGGCACTTTTGAATTGTCAAGGTCGGTCGGTCAAAGAGATGAAGCTATTTTAAAAAGCTTTTTTATTTTCGAGCCGTTTGGGGTTGAAACTCTCGGGTCTTGGGGTCCGAGTGCACATAACTTGTTTAAAGATCTCTCAAGGCGCTTAGTTGACACTTCACGTGACCCAAGGGCTGGCTTTTACCTTGGTCAAAGAATAAGCATTGCCATACAACGTGGCAATGCCTCCAGTCTTTTGGGTACACTTCCCACGATTTTAAAGTACGAGAATTGTCAAACCTAACCTTCTCCCTTCTCCTGAGTAACAACCTCAGTCAGGATGACACGTGGACATTCCCATGCACGGCAATTCCAGACGCGTGACCAATTATCCTGAAAACCGTTGAGCAATTGTCCCTTGATAAACATTTAGTTCCATCTTTTGTACCGGCAAATGCATTTCATACACACATCGTTCACTCGTTCGCTAGTTCGTTCGTTAAACTTTTTCATGGCAACGTGTTACTGACAAAGGTAATATTTATTCAGCCATAGTAGGTACTGGCCGTTTGTAATAAAATATTGTTTTCGTTAAATAAAAATGGCGGTGCTGTGTTTGCGATTGATTAGTTACATCCAACGCCTGTCCGGCGATGGTTCATGTGGAAATTGGAAAAATAATAGAATAGACATTGTGCAGCAGTTTTGTAACGTGATTTTTATTTGTGTTTATTCTATTTTCATAGCACGCATGTGTATTTGTATGGGATGCCGAAACTCATAGTGTACTTCAAACAGATAAAGCCAGGGTTTGTAGAAACGTATGGTCATGCATTATTTTTTTGGAAAATTATTCATTTGTGATGTGAAACTGTGTTTTTTGCAGATAAGCGATACGTGAAAAGGCTCACCCCGACACGGATAGTTCGGATTCGAAGGGGATGACAGGAGCTAGATTGAGCAAGCAAAGCGAGCGAACCAAGCCCGCGGCATCCTCTTCACGTTAGATTTTAAAACCCTCCAGGCCCCGAATAGAAGCCCCGCTTGGCGTGGCTCCGATGACTTATTTCACTTTGCGACCATCGTTTCAATTTTTGTGAAATAAATTAGATTGATAAATCTTATATAATATGAAAATGATAACTTTTTACCAATAGTTGTATGATATCAACTGAAGATTATATCAATTGAATGAAGTTACTTCATAACGATATTTTAAGAAACTTAATTAGTTATCAGATTAAAAATAATGACTTGTTCGTCAACTGGCGAGTGTGAAACTTGCGCGTGGGCACGAGTTGACACCTTCTAATTTTACCTATTTTTTTGTCGTCAACTCGCTCGCACATATAAAGTACAGTCAAATTAAAACGGATTGTAACCAATAACTATTAATAACTAGCTATTGCCCGCGGCTTTTCCCGCGCTTGCTGATTCGACCGGCTATCTACTTAGATTTCGGGCATGCTATTAATTTAAGAAAGAAAAAAAGAAAGCAAATAAACTAGTTTATTTGGCACACACACATACACACATTGTAGAATTTAGTAAGTATCATTGTTTTAAATACTTGCTGTATGGTTCGTTACCGAGCATTAGTAATAAAGCAAATTGTGTTTTTTATTACTTTTTCGAATACCTACTTGTTGCAGCGTTATGCGCTACAGAAAAACTTTTTGATTTGACAGAATATAATTATGTAATATTGCTTGACCTAACCTTGAAGGTCAACCCGTACGGCTGTTATTATTTAGCCACGAGCTTCTCTAAAATCTGCCTAGCCTTTTCCCAAATAAATTGGGGTCAGCTTTCAGTCATACCGGATTCAGCTGAATACCAGTATTTTACGTGGAGCGGCTGCCTACCAGACCTCCACAACCCATTAACTGGGTATCACGGTACTGTATACCATGTAATATATACCATGCATTAAACACCCCATTTTGGTACCGTGAGATTTACGTAGTTAATTTACGTAATATTCATAAAATAAGCACTATTTATACCTTTAATCCTATTCTGTTTAGTCCAATCTATTTATCTCAAAAGCTTTTAAACAAACTGCTTATCCCCATCATAACTTCCTAGAATTAAAATATGGAAAATAAAATTAGTCGGATAGTGCTTCATTTCCCGGGTTATATAACGAACCGTTATAGATTTCACTAGAGAGTGTTCAGCGGTTTATGGTTCCCGACTAATTAATGACACCCACATTGAGGAAACAAAAGCAGGTTTTTTGGAATGAAAGAAAAAATAACTGCATATGCAGTACGAAGTTTGTTTTAATAATGAATAGGTAACATGTTATATTCAGAGTTCATGCATGAGCTATCAGAAAAGTATCAGTTTATTAATGGTGGGGATGGGATGGGTGGGGATTTTTCACGATTAGCAGTTTTTGATCGTGGGATAGAAATTTCAACAACGGTTGAGAAATCTACCCACTATGAATAAACATACCTTTCTTATAGCTCATGCATGAACGAATAAATCATTCGACCATTCTTGCTAACTTCTCTTGTTTATCGAGACAGCTAACTCAAAATAAATGAAGTACAAATACACTTGAAGTACAAATTACAAATATTAAGGTACATCTTAGGTACCTCCAAATATTTTCACAAGCTAATCTAATAGACGTCGCAAAAAGAAAAACAATTACGAAAGGACAAACCAGCAATACCGTTAACCCATAACAATAAAACCCACAAACGCTTGTTTAATTAATAAACAATGAAAACAAAACAAGTATTAAAGCAAAACAAACAGAGTAAGGGTAAGAAAAGCCCAGTTAGTTGACTGTTCACATTATTGGAACCGCGCAAGTTGGCTTCGCGCGGGAACTAAACTCAAACACGCAATCAAAGGCCCGTATAGGCTGACCGGCTAACCGTTATATTGTGTAACTAAAGGTTCTGGGATAAGGAAATTAATAAAGGAAAAGGAGGGTAATGCAAGCTGGGATTCGAGAGACTTTAAACTTGGACTAATGCGGAATACTACCGTATTGTATGCAATAGTTTCTCGTGGTCTGTAGATTCTTGTGGCTGTTTTTACCCGACTGCCCCAGGAGGTTAAACTATTATCGAGATTCTGTATGTAAGTTTTACCTGTGTAGGCTGACCGGCTACAGTTATATTGTGTAAGTAAAGGCCTGGAATCAGGAAATTAATAAAGAAAAATGGGGTTAATGCAAGCTGGGATTCGAGAGACTTTAAACTTGTGCAAAGGACAGACCACAAATATTGCATATCTCTGAGACTAGCCAATCAGTAAAGTAGTAGTGGTCTGAGGACTGTCCGGGAAGCGAACTAAACGTGCATAAAAGTAGGTATATGTATTTATTATTTACCTAGTGAATTTTTCCATTTGTTTTTTTTAGCCTAATGTGTGTGTCACTGCTCGGAAAAGGCATCACCTGTCTCCATCCAAACCACTTCGATCTCTTGCCAAGTGTGAAACGCAAATGTGAGTAGATCGTCTCACCACCTTCGACGGCGACGTCCTCCCTCCCTCAGGATTGTCCAGTGAGTAGCGATCTTCGCCCATCTCTCCGGTGCATTCGTGCGACGTGACCAGTAACCTCCCATTTTATCCTAGCTGAGTTCATTCAACTAATTGTGAGAATAAACTCTTAAATTATATATCCCTACCACATCACATGCACGTGACAATTCCTAAATTGTCAGATGAATCGTTCGAACATTGCTAGCGATATTTCAGACATTTCGCATCCAATTTAAATTTTTCGATTTGCCTCATGGAAAAGAAAAGAAGATTAATTAATGAACGGTTGGATTATTCTATTTGTAATACCTTACCAGTTACCAGTGTGGGTATATTGATTACAAAGGCGATTGTGCGACGCTACAGTGTTAGAATATAAATTGTTCATCATCATTTCAGCTGAAAGACTTCCACCGCTGGACGATAGGCGTCCTTCAAATGTCACCATATCGACCGGTCCTATGCGTCCCGCATCCAGCGGATTCCCGTGGCATTCGCCAGGTCATCGGTACGCCCTGTGGGAGGCTTTCCAATACTTTGTCTTTCGGTACGCGATCGCCACTCCAGACCTTTCGCTCTCATCGACCACCTGTTCTGTGAGCAATGGGCCCTGCCCACTGACACTTAAGTTTGACGATTCTTCGGGCTATGATTTTTCCCTTTTTTTTTGGATATGTTATGGATATCTTATATTTGGATATCTGATTTGATAATTTCTGATTTGATAGCCTTCTCCAATGCCCCATGGGATTGTGCAACGAATACCTAATATCCGTCCACATGTCTACATGCTAGCGTTAAGCATGATCATCCGTCAACAAGGTACATCAGTATCACACTTTAACCACTGATATACTGCAAAAAATACGAACTATACGATGTAAAAGCGGATCCTAAAGATTCCAGTTCCATTTTTCGCAGCAGTTACAAAGTACTATTGTCGACTTAAGAAATAAATCACAATGGAACTTGAGCTTGTAGTGGAAATAATATTATCTATTGTATTCGCGTCGTTAGCTTAATATTAAGTGCTGCTGACTGTACCTACGCCGTTTCCTTTACTATATTATTTCTAAAGATAAAAGAATATGAGGTGAAGTAATATGGTGACTCGGTATTTATTTCATGGAAATTAAATAGACGTATTTCGTAATGGTATGCTCTTTTTTTCTGCAATGGTTGACGGTAAATATATCTAGAGATTTTATGCTAGACTAGACCATGTCTTTTTTATACGATCATTAGCTTTTGTCCGTGACTTTGCTCGCGGTGTAAAAGCATGTACCTACGGTAACCTACTCAAGGATCCCAGCTATCGCTGTACCAAAATCCATCCAAACCGATTCGGCAATTTGGGGGTGGAAGTGTAACAAACAAACAAACAAACTCACTTTTGCCATTATTATATTAGTTAAGGAGATAAGATGAGTTCTTAGGAACCAGTAACTGAAGACCAAATAATAGTCAATAATACATAACAATAATTGGGAATAGGTTTGCCAGGCGTATCACAATAATTGGAAATACATAGGTTGGCCAGGCGTCCGGATAAAGCCGGATATAGTCAGCCTTATAGGATGCATGTCCGGCCAAATAAGACAGTATTCGACTTTTGTTAGGCTTTTAATTTTATCAGATTTTTAGTGAAAAAAAAGAAGAGACCAAATATTATTTCAAAGACACAAAATCCTGACTATGAAAAGTCGTCCGGCCTTTTATTAAATTCTACATAAAAGTCCGGCTTCATTAGCTGGTCTTTTCGGCTTACCAGTTTTAAGACCTTTTTTTTTTGTAAATTTTTTTTAAGGATGGGAAATCATCAAATGACTTCTTCCGCTCTGGGTGGAGCGGAAGGGCGTGTCAGACTCTTACTGACTAAAACCCATCCGTGTTCCTTCTAAAGCCCTTTGCGTTCCAGGGCCGCGGTGACTCTTTCGAACAAATTCCGCAACCCTGGCAGGCTCTGGCCCTAGC
>NDFZ01004922.1:86428-99334 GCA_002192655.3 Mamestra configurata
GTGGCGTCACTATCTGTCTCGCTCACTCATGGCAAACATACCCATTATCCATCTCTCTCATCATTTTGCCTTAAAATTAAGAACCTACCTAGAGCTTGTGCGAATTAAAAACATTTTAACTGAGTAAAATCTGATAGCAAAAATCGGGTTACTTGAGGTTTTAATTTTTTTACTCTTTTCTATTGTATGGAACTAACAAGTATTGTACCATTTTAGAATTCTGATTAAATGCGCCAACTTTTAATGCTACTTGCCAAGGCACTCTAGTACATTTTTTTTATAGGAGGGCCTGTCAAAGTCGACGAATCTTGAAAATTTTAAATTCGTAGTTTAACAAATAGTCTCAATTCTCGGGAACTTGAGGCAATTGTGTCATTATTTTTTATTGGGATTCTAGAAATGTTATTTAGGATTACGTTTCTAAAGTTCAAATGAACAAAAATAAAAAATAATAACCACAATAACCGAAAAATGGTACAGTTTGATCAAATTTCTAGGTTTTTCTTAAAATGCCCATAATTTTCAAACTGCATGGGATAGATTTTTTTTCAGATTTTTCTCGTGATGGTTATGATCAATCCTGTCACCCCGTTTCGGCTTGACGTTAAGTTTTGGGACACCCTGTATAAAACTCTTCCGTTACTGAGTGACTTAGTGACTGAGTGACTGACAGACACTACTGGTCGTAGAAAAGCTGAAATTTGGCATGTTGGTTCCTCGGGGAGTGTAGGGGTGCTCCCCTACACTCCCCGAGGAACCTAAATGCCAAAAAACAGTAACAAAACTGAAAACTAGACGATTCAACCAGAATAATTTTAGGCAGGCGTAAAAGTGAGTGAAATCAATCCAAAACATTTTTTTTTTAAATTCAGCAAAATACAGGTTTTGCTTTGTTAATCATTTACTTCGCTATGCTTTTTTTGGATGAGAAATCATCAAATGACATCTTCCACTCTGGGTGGAGTAAATCCCTCTCCGTCCTAAGATTGGCTCCTGAAGGCTTAGATGGAAAACGTTATCAATTATGTTAAATAAAAAAATAATTCAAGCCATTTCATAGGAAGGAACCGATTAAATACACACGCATATGTACATTGCATTCATTTATTTTCTCCTTTTTTTAATAGGTGCTTCTCAAAATCATCTTAATCTCTACAAGAAATAAAACTCAAATCTGGTACCTCCACCGCCTATCATACAGAATACAAACAGATTTTTTACATAAAAAGGCATACTCACATTCCATAAATCTATTCTTCCTAAGTTCAAGACCAAAGCATCAAAGCTATCTCATCCATACGAATATTATAAATGCGAAAGTGTGTCTGTCTGTCTGTTACCTCTTCACGTTTAAACCGCTGAACCGATTTATATGAAATTGACATAGAAATAGTTTGAGTCTCAGGAAAGGACACAGGATTTTTTTTTATCATAGGAAAGTAGGAGCATTAGGAAAATAGATGAAATTTTATATGGAGACTTATATAGAAACCTGTTTCAAACTATGTAAGTATTTAGGCACATAATAAACGATAAATAAACATACAAGCTTTTAAAAAAAAAATGTATCTTAAAAATAAAAATGGCTGCCCAAAGTAACAATTCCACGCGGACGAAGTCGCGGGCAAAAGCTAGTATAATTATAAGTTCCTTTCCTTCCCACTTATATCTAGTTTTGTCCCACGCAGCAGGCTTCCATTTATCCTGACTCCATTGTATGATATGACAGGATATTTTTACATGTGATTGCCGCTTTTATGAATTGTGTCACGTCATAGTTTCTTACAAGGGACCAAAGGTTGAGCACACCTACACACAGGCCGGATAAAGGTCACTTCTGGACATGGTAACAGGTACCCGATTATGCGTAGGTAGAAGGTTTTTGTTATAATTGTAGTTGATAAGTTTTTTTTATTTTTAAGTGTCTCTGTGCGTTTTTTTCCCGCAGAATAAACTGATTTTCTTTCTTTCTTTTCTTTTTTTTATGGTAAGATGTATTACAATACATAATGATATAACTGTCACTGTAAGATTGTAAAATATCGCGTGACATTGTAAACTAGTTTTTTTCTAAATAACGCACCTTTAAAGTAAAACCGTTACTAAACGAAATTATGAAATTTTATAGGGGAGCCAATATTAGAAAATAGTCACTGTTTTATATAGATGGCATTGATACCTCAATTCATGAAAATTTTCGTTTAGTAACGGTTTTACTTTAAAGGTGCGATAAGACACGGATATATTGAAAACTATTGAATTCGGATGGGATTTATTGTATACAAAACAATTTTTTATAATATATCGAAAAATTATGATCTAATCAAGTTCTATTACAATCTTACGGAGTCTGCAATGTTCCGGTGACATAACTATATCATTCTGTACGCACAAGACGTTTTGGACACATGTGCTTTAATTTTGCGTGCAGCTAAGGAGTGGAATTCCCTGCCAGAGTCTGTGTTTTTTTATTAATACAATTTAAAAAATATTGAAGGTATTAATACTAGCTGATGATTGGAGTATTAGATTTGAAGATCAAGTTGGGAATCAATTCAGTTTTGTCTATAGCCTGGCAGATGTTGTAAAACTTAATAGAAACTATTTAAAAACTCTTTAAACGTACAATATTTGACCTTTATGGTATTTATTGCGATCATTTTTCAAATAATAACTTCCTCGTTGGTGTAGTAGTTGCAAGCCCTATTGCCAAGTATGAGGTCCTAAATTCGATAACTGCCCCATCTGCATCAGCAGCACCTTCTTTTACAGATGGTTATCATTATTAAACAAAGCACTTTATTATGGTAAAAAGGTTATTATAAATAGTGGTTTTTAGTGAATCAGCCTGATAATAACGAATAGTGATCCTTCGAAGTTCGAATCTACGCCATTTTAAAATGTATCTGACATATACTTTTATACACCAGAGCTAGATATCTGCAGTTGCTCATATGTGCCATATAATGTAGGGTGCTCTCAACTCAAGTCGCTTATCCTGTGCTGGGTTTGGCAGACCTCATAAAGGCACGCAAGTTTTGACTACTCAGTCCGAAATGATCATCTCAACAATGTGTTCATTTTGATCAAACCCGTAAATACAAAGGTTCATGGTTTTATCTTCAATAATGACCTACTCCCATACAAACTTTCATCCCCTATTTCAACCCCTTCAAGCCCTTTTTTCGCGAAAAAAGGTAGCTTATGTCCTTCTCCAAGTTCTAATGTATTTTAGTTAGAAAAAGGCAGATGATGATGATGATTTAAAAAAATAATTTAAAAGATACATGCACAAAGCAAATAATGTTTTCTACGCTCTTTGTTTTGTGCATGAATCTATCTTTAAGCACTACCAAATATCGCGTAAAACAAGAGATTGTTTTATTATGTTGTAATTATTGTACATGTATTGTGTATGACTTGCATTCGTCTCAATTGTCATGGTCAATGATATAAGGCATATATGTATCTTAAAAAAAAACCAATAATCAATATTCCTACTTTTAACGATTAGATATATCTAATCGTTCCAAGTGGTTTATAAACCACAAGAATAAACGATCAAACAATCGTCAAAATAAAAACATTCCATTAAAAATGAAACTAAAACGTAGACAGCCAATGTTTCACGTCAACACGTTGGTAACCCTGCTAGTTGGCAATGTAAACCTCTCCCGGGAAAACAATCCCGGCTGCACGCGGTAACACTTCCACCTACTAGATACAGGATAGTGACTGCTATAGCTACTGTATAATTATGACAGTATACATACTCGTAAGTATGTATACTGTCATAATTATACAGTAGCTTTATTGTCCTGGCCCTTTACTATCTATCTATCCTATTTTTTCCCTCTGCTGGGCAAAGGGCTCTCTTTTCCACACAACTCTATCCTGTGCTAGTTCGGGCCAGTCCTTTCGGGGAATCCGTTGTGAAAAGAGATAGCGCTATTCGTCCTGTATAGCTCCGTTTCTCTCTCATATTGGAGCCATGATGGCATTGGCATGCTGACATGCCTGTCTGAACTCTGTAGGCTACCCTACCCAGAAGTTGCGCAACAAACTTCCCAGCAATATATGCATCTGTCTGTTAAGTTTGAAGAACTTGAATTTATCGGCGTGTATACATATTAATAACTTAGGTTTATTATTATTTTGTTTATTCATTCTGAAATGAAATATTAAAAGAAAAAAAATCTTAAAAACATAAAAAAGACATTTAAAAAATAGTAGTAGTCGCGAGCAGGGTCCAAGCTACCGGTGGTTAGGGTTCCAGAGAAAGAAACCTCCTCACTATACGAGCCGTATCGAGGTATATTTATTATAAGTATGGAATTATGAATTCCCACTTAATAAAAATAAATGGTTAACGCTAACAAGAATTTCCTCTAACCCAGCAACGATATAATCGCCCTGTAAATATTCGAATGAAGAATATTTTTCCGCTTTTGAAGCAAGGAATAACTTTTATGATTCCTTAGTTTATAATCTTTGTTTCCTTCAATTATCTTTTAATCTTTGCCACGTGGCTTGAAGCTATGAAATTAAACGTTTTAAAGAAAATGGCTAAGAATTAATTAAAACGAAAACAATGTAGTTATCTGTGATGTAGTGTGGAAAACTATTTTTAATGGGGCATACTGTAGGAAGAATGAAGAATGTAGTGTGCTAGCTACCAAGTGTCAATTAATTTCATTTAATTTGATTTACAGTTTGAATATTTTATTTTCTGTGTCATGTATTGTAAAATACTTTGCATACTATTGTATAAATTCAAGTTTTTAAAAGCTTAACAGACAGATGTGTTGCTGCGGATTTTCTTGCGCCACTTCTTCTTCCCAGCTACAACACTAGGAAGTGGTGACGGGCGGGCGTTTTGGGGGACTGTCTTTATGTAGAACTTTGACGTTTAAAAGTGCTGGCACTCAGCCTAATTTGAATAAATGACTTTTGAATTTTGAATTTTTGTAATTTTCTGGATCTGGCCACTTACAATAAAATAATGAAAAAACAATGATGGAATTCGAAAATGGAACTCTTTGGGAACATTTTCGTTCAATGATTTTTATGATTTTCGCTGTGGCTTAAGTCAACAAGAGAGTTGCCAGATACTTCAATTGGCATTTGGTGATGAAGCACCACGTTGTAACTCTGTGTATTCATTATTTGGAGAATTTAGACCTGGACGTTATCATCTCCAAGATGAAGAACGTGAAGGTCGGTCAGCGACTGCGATTACGGAATCTAATATTGATACCGTACGACAACTTATTGAAACAGACAAAAAAATTACTTGTCAGCAAATTCGTACTTGTTTTACATGTGCATCTGAAGGTTCGGAAGCTCTGCACTCGATGGACACCGCATGACTTAACGGAGGACCTGAATGACTGCGTGTCCAATGGTGCCGTAAAATGATAAAAAAGTTTAACGGAGGACAGTCATTGGCTGTCTATAATATCACGAAACCTGGGTGTACTACTTTGAACCCGAAAGAAAAAGCCAGTCGGCAGAGTGGGTCTTTCCTTTTGAAGATTTGCCGGCGAAAGTTAAGAAGAGTCGAAGCATTGATAGAAAAATGGTTGCTTCTTTTTTCGGAAAATTAGGACATTATAAATACACTACAGTATCGCTTGAAGATCAAAGGACAGTGACTTCAGATTGGTACGTCAACCTCGTCCAGACTCTTAAGAAAAATTGGCGAAAAGTTCCTCGAAGCAATGGCTTCCTTCACCACGATAGCGCATCCTCATTTTCCGCTACGGTAACGGAAACGCATTTGAAGGCTTCAAATGTGGAACTGATGACCCATCCGCCTTTTTTTTAAGGGTGGGAAATCATCAAATGACTTCTTCTGCTCTGGGTAGAGCGGAACTGCGGTCAGACTCTTACTAACTAAAACTCATCCGTGTTCCTTCTAAAGCCCTTTGCGTTCCAGGGCCGCGGTGAATCTTTCGAACAAATTCCGCAACCCTGGCAGGCTTTGGCCCTAGCGGGCCCCGTCTTCTATGCTGACATCTCTTTGAAGCGCACGTGAATCACAACGCGCCATAGATCCGGGCCTGGTGGTGATTGGACAGCGAGCTACCTAACGCTCGCCGTCCGCAGGCCCGCGCCTACGGTGGCCGGGGATTGCCCTGCGACTCCTGACGCCCGGGGCGTCTTCTCCTGTAGCGGTAGTTGGGGCGAAGGCCTTGCTTTTCCCTCGCGCGGCCCGCCTCCTCCTTCGCTAGCTTCGACCGCTTCCCAAGCCTCCTCGCTCCGGACCATGGATTCAACCAGGGCCGGACACGAGAGGTCACCGCCGCCAATCGCCTCGACGAGGACACGGCAGTGCTTAGCCCAAGCAGGGCAGACCTCCACCGTATGCTGACACCCGGGTGTATCCTCCCGCTTAATCCGAAACAGGTACCTCCCGAAACAGCCGTGTCCCGTAAGTCACTGCGTCAGGCGGAAGGTGAAGACGCCGTGGCGTCTCTCCAGCCACTCCCCAAAGAGGGGCCTTACCGCCGCAATTGTGGCGTGCCCAGTGCTGGGTCGCGATAGTCGCAGTCTCCATACCGCCATGGTATCCTGCCGGAGCTCCGTCCGCCGCGACGCAATTTGCCGTGGCAGCGGAGTTTCGCCCCGGCGAAGCGCCTCCACGCGCCACGCGTAAACGTGCGCGAGGGCTCTCGCCTCCAGATCCCATGGCGGTAATCCGGCAAGGAGGCTCGCCGCCTCGCCGGAGACCGTGCGGTATCCCCGAGCCAGCCGGATGGCCATGACCCTTTGGGCCGCGTTGAGCTGGCGGGCTGGTCGCCCCTTCAGCGTTAGGGCCCACACAGGGGCCCCATAAAGGGCCATGGACCGCACGATCCCCGCATAGAGCCTCCGGCAGGAGGCGTTTGGACCCCCTAGATTGGGCAGGAGCCGCTTGAAGGCAGCTCCAGCCCGCTCCAGTCTGGGAGCCAAACGTCGGAAGTGCTCCTCGAAGTTCCACCAGCTGTCGAGAACGAGCCCCAGGTACTTGATCGTCGACCCGACGCCGATGCGAACCCCTCCTACCGTTACTTGGGATCCCGCTGGTGGCCTGTTCCGAGAACCATGAAAGCACATGGCCTCGGACTTGTGCAGGGCCACCTCGAGACCCAAGTGCCGGATCCTTCCAGCGACTATCGCGACCCCGCCTAATCATTCCACCTTGTTTGTATGGATTGACAGCTCACTTCATGTTCACTTCACTTAAGCTACATGATGAAAGGTTCACAGAATCGCATTTTTTTATTTTAAGGCTTGAAAGAATATTTCTAAAGGAATCACGACCCACGAAGCGGATGCAATGATGCATCCGCCTCCGCAAGTTTTAGCTTGGCACTGCTGCCCGGGTTCAGTACCAAGTGAGGAACTGTTTTGTTGAGCTAATTTATTTTATGATCTTTTTGACAGATGATAAGGCCAAAAAACTAATTCTGTAAAACTATTTTCCCCTTTGATTACCAATAGGTAGGACGACTTTTTCTTGGAAAATAGATTAATATAATCTTGCTTTCGTGCGGTGCTGCGTCCGTGGAGGTCAAGCACTGCAACCTCCGCATTCGCAATCAGCTCCGCTAAATGGCCTCCGTTACATCAGTTGCTGAAACACTGGTTTTGATTACAAACAAGATTCAAGATAGAAAAAACCAAATGTCTTTATAAGGAAGTGCTAAATATACTATCGCATCACCTAGAATACCTTATTGTATCTTAGCTGATACCAACACAACAGTAACCAGGCAGCTTCCAAGCCTGAAATGAGATTACTAGCGAGCTACGCCCCCCGGCGCCACTCGACTCGCACTACACAACAAACTGAATTTGCAATATTTTCTATATGCCGCGCCAAATTCAAGAATCAAATCAAAGTTGCGCGAGATGCTGCCCCTCGAGATAGAACCATGTTTGCTAGACCGAAATTTATCTTTTCACAACCAGAAATTGTGTTTACTATTTTTATGGCAGATTCCTTTAAATTCGTGGAGTCGCCCGAGTCGAGACTGTTTGACTTCGGACCGCCACGGCGCGGCTCCCTCGGAAATATTGAATTTTATATAAAGTTAAGACGAACTTCGTATGTACTTTCTGGTGCATTCCACATTTCCACTTATGAAATTGCTTTTCATTTGAGAGCGAGCAAAGTATTCATACATACGTAGTTGCAGCTATATTTAGGTACTGTTCAGCATACATTCACATAAAAGTGTGGAGCGGCGTGCACAAAAACAATGGATTTGCATTACAAAAGCGGGCTCTGTGTGCATCCTAATGAACAGTAATTGTTTAAATCCACAAGTAAGGGGGGAGCGCGGAATACGCAACAACTTACAAACAGTTAATTACATTAAATGTGCGCGTCGTTTTTATATCACAGGGAGTTGTGCATAGTTGCACAGTGCACTGTGCACACTTGCACATGTTACGTAACAACACCGCATCACAATGCTACCGGAATTTAAAGGAGATTGAAACTGTACTAAAACTGTTTTTAAAAAGGAGTTTGTTTTATTTTTCGCAATTATCCGTTGTTTAGCAGTAAAACGTGTGTGAGCATTTCATTATGGTTTTAACAGGAATATTCGGTCTTGGGAAGTGAGGAAGTGAGAACACATAATGTCTATACAACGTGTAACAGAATAAACGCAATAACTCTTAAGGGGTCATTGTGCTCATCATTATAAACAACTTTTACTATGGGACCAAGCCCGAAATCGCGAAAAAAAACAGCTGTTCAGTACATTTTGTCGAGTTACGCGCACATAAATTTATGTGGCAGTCTATTTTTTTTTGGCGATTTCGCCCTAGTGAAAATCGAACATTCTCCCGGACTAGAATGCCACGTGTGCCAAGTTTCAACCAAATTCATTCAGTCGGAAAGACACGGTGAGGTAACATGCAGACAAACATACATACAGAATGAGTAAGAGCCCTTGTCCACGGTCAGGTTTTTTCTCGGGTGACGGTTTCCAGCGTTTTGACGGCGACGGATGCCGAATGACGGAGACTGATCACGTTTGTCCATTGCGTCCGGATCCGATCCGATCTCGAACGAAATATTACTCAAATGCGGTGTAACTAAGATATTGTGTGTACGTGCATTTAATATGGAATTTAAGTTAGAACGCCGACAACTTCTTGCCATATTATTGTACGTACGAAGACACAGGAGATAAAAGAAGTTTTGGGTTCACCCTCTTCTGCAAGAGAGATACCTCGAAGGAGCATTTTATACACTTTACGATAAATTACGACGGCGTGAAGATAAATTTATCAATTATTTTCTTTGTAGTGTTTTTTAAATTTGTATTACATGTAGGTACTCCTGATTGAGACTCCGGATTAGCGTTTCATCCGATCAAGTAAAATCGGAGCCCGTCAAAAGAACGGATGACTGATTTCGGACGTCAGACGTCGAGTGGACAAAGATTCATTTAAATGTATAGGCCGCTTCTTCGGTCTGGTTTTTCCTCGGATGACGGATCCGGCGAGACGGACGCCGTGGACAAACGGTGAAGTTTGGCATTTATAATATTAGTATGGTAATACAGATATTACTGACAGAACGTAGAAAACAGCTGTTTCTTTTCATTGTAAAAGTCGTTCATATTCACAAGTACTTTCACATCTTAAAACATTGCCAATGTATACCCTGCACTTTGGAACCAACAATAATGAAAATGATAGCTTAAAGTGCACTTATAAACACTGCATTCAATACTGCTGACCCGCAGTCTGCTAGCTACCCTAAGGATATTCCTTCCCTGTTTCAAAATCTCCTTAGTTCAACAGTTTTCAAGTGGCCAGACGTTTTGTGGAGACACTTACATTTTATTATTTGCAAAGGCTGTCTGGAGACTTTGGTACAAGAAGTTTTAGGAAGGTCGTTGAACAATTTAATTACAAATTATTTAACACTAGCTTTTGCCCGCGACTTCGTACTCGCTTTTCCCATTTTATTTTCCGTTTCCGTATAGTATTTCTCATCTCTCAATGTGGCTATCATATACAAAAATAATATTCCAAATCCGACTGTTAGTTCCAGAGATTAGCTCGTTCAAACAAACAAACTCTCTAGCTTTATCTAGGCGCACGGTAGTGCGCCAGGCCAAGTTCTGGCCTAACGCACGCAGTTTGTTTGTTCATAACTTCGCTTGTAATAATCACAACTTGATAAAACTTGGACCATTTATTACTACCTAGTTAAAGTAAATTCCTTTAATCGCTTTATGAAGTTGATGCATCGGCAGAATGGACTGATGTGGCTGCTAAGTTGTTGAGTCTTTCAAAGTCTTCACTTCAAATGGAGATAATTGACTTTGAAGAAGATATTTCCTTGCAAATGTATAAAATGCATCCTCTGAAGAATTTTGAGGGTAAACATGTTTCAGAAAAAAACAAAATTATCAGTTTTTTTTTGGACCTCGATTAAATTTTTCAACAGTTTCCGGACCCCACTTAAAATTACTTGCCGACCCCTGCTCTAACATGTGTATTTTGAGAATACCAGTGAACAGAGAGCTTGGGTCTTTCCTGACCATATAAAAATGATGAAACACTCGAAAAACCGTTTCCTTTAAATATGACCCTATTATTAACTTGGCATGTTTTTTTCTACAACGTCGATTTTATAATCAATTTAATAGAGACGGTATTATTGCATTAATTTATAATTATAGGGGTACAAGTCACGAAGATGGATGGTACTTAGCGTCTATTAATTAATAAGACAGTTGAGTTGCTCGACTTCCGAAGGCTGTCGGACGACAAAGGCTCTGGCTGCCAAGGAAACGGACGGAGGTCCAGCCTTTGATATTGTAGCATTATCTAAGGAAACTCCTGTGTTGGGAATATATCTGTGGGATGGTCATAATTGGTGCTTTACTAGTGTACCGGCTGGTTTCAATCGCGTATCTACCTTTACCCAACTGTCAAATTAGGTACCAACAGTAGCTGAAACGTCATGTTTGAAAGGCAAATATGACGTTTCAGCTACTGTTGGTAGGTAATTTGACCGGCCGTAAGACGATAATATATATAAGTTTTCTTGTTAGTTTATAAGTATAAGGGCCACATCTTGCTACTAAATTTTAAAACAGTTTTTCCCAACCGATTGAGCTTCAATTTTGCAAAGTGAAATAATTCTTAATCCAATATGGTGGAATCCTAAAGACGGCGGACCAATTATTTTTATTCACCCATATGATATGAGTATCAAATATGAGTACCAAATGTTTGTATCAAATGTGAATATCAAATAAGAGCAACGAAAAATTAAATGCTTGTTATTTAAGAGTACTTTTAGTTGAAAATTTATTTAATCTTTGATAATTATTACGTTCTGAATCATCTTTAGAAATTAAACATCTAAAAATAAAAAAATAGCGCAAATAATACCAGACCAAAATCGAAATCGAAACACTTACTGTAGTCAGGTGACTAAAGAATTATTAGATTTTCTATCATTAGTTAGAAAATAAAACATTCAGAACAACGTTGTACTCCCATTACCAATCTACGTCAACTGCGCATTATTAATATGCACTTTATTTTAATTGAAGTCGTTACGTAACCTATATGTTAATGCCCTTACACGCAGCTCTGCATTATGCACGAGTGTATAATGCATTCATAGACAGTGCGCCAAAATCCCTCGTTGACGGACAAAAGCGAGTAATTTGTGACGGCGACACAGGTCTCCGCCGGTAGGATTAGCCGTTATTACTCCTGCATACAACATCACAGGACATGTGTGGCCTGCAGGCCTTCGCATGTGTAATTAGATTTTATTCGGCCTGCTGAACCCCTCTAAATTAGCTTTGTGTCATCGAACATGGAGCCACGAGCCACGAGTTCCGTTGTCCGACCACTGATTAGTGTAACGGTTGATTCTGTGCGGTGAAAGTACGGACGATTTGATACGTTATATGCTCTCATGAAAGGAATTTATTAAATTCGAAACGTATCTTATTTAAATTGGCGTGTATATATATTTATATTGGCGTGTGTTGCATGGCCATTGATATTTGCTATTCATTTCGTGTGAATCTATGTAAATTAGATCGCTCTACAACTTTTGGTTTAAAATGTAATGGATAATAATGATCACGATTTTACACGCGTGTTGGTTTCGGTGTTACCAAGAGTTTACGGACTCGATAGGAGATTTTTTCATCCGTCCTTAAAAAGAACCAGGTTTACAATAATTATTAATAGCTATAAGTTGATTGTTGCGCCCTGACAGGGTAATGTATTCACAAAGTTTAGTTAAATCTGTAACTGTGTGTACATTGTGTGCAATAAATAAATAATCAAGCCTACGAGACTAACATGTAAGCAGTTTTAATCTACGATGACGATTTACACTTTAATCCTTGTTAGGCCCGTAGAATGGTGCTTATTGCTACAAGTTCTCGACGTGTGATGATGATAACACAAAAAACCCGTCTTTGAGACTCCACTAAAGATTCCAGGAAAATCACAAAACAATTACCGTTTCATCTCAGAACACCAAAGACATTGTTTAACGCAATCATTTCTAAAAACTAAGTACAAACGAACAAAGAAACTCGATTACAAATTCGCGGAGAGAATTAAAAGTTGTTAACTAGAGCCGCGGTGAGTTAGTGTTGTACATGTGTTGGGGGCGGGACTGGACAATGGCGCTAGGGCTGGGGCAGACTGTGCTGGGAACTCGTGGCTAAATAATAACAACAGGTTAACTGTCGAGGTCGGGTCCCTGGATGAGTGACCATTACATACCGAAACTCCTCCGTTGTGGAAGGGTCCTGGGTTGTGGAAGTCAGTTAGGAAAAAGTAATCCAAGGAGGCTTTTTATGCGTCATAATAAAATGTTATGTGCAGGGTCAAGCTCCCCCCCCCCCCAAACCG
>NDFZ01004922.1:104194-145949 GCA_002192655.3 Mamestra configurata
ATTTTATTTTATTTTATTTATTTGGGAAAACAAACAATTACAAAAATTTGCTGCATGGATATGGGATTTCACCTTTATAATATTAGTGGATTATATTACGGGTTCTTCATCGTCATAGTTTCGTCGTACATTGTCATCTTCGAGAGCTGAACCCTGGAGAACATCTGCATAGAATGCATGAGCATCAGGATCATCAGATATATCACAGAATTTTAGTAAATTTTCAACATCTGCTTTCTTTTTTGAAGAAACCATGTTGGTTTTAGGCAACTGAGCCCGTTTTGATAAAAACCCGATACATTTAGTATCGGGTTTTTATCAAAACGTGACATCAACAGTAGATGTATCAAAGTTGAAAAAACTAACACACTTCGCTGTACTTTTAGAATGATTTATGTATCATTTACAGAAAATTCGTAAAGACCATCGTGTAGCCCTATACAGATTGAGTACGAAACGACAAAAAAAACAATTTTGAGATTTTGATTGATGTATTGCTTTGTGAAAACGCTCCTCAATTGTGATTGATCTTTACATTTATTTTTTTGTTTTGTAAAATTGTGTTATAGTGATGAAGCCGGGCGTAACAGCGTGTACGGTAGAATAGAATCGCCCATGCTTAATGTCCCAATAGCTGGTACACGGGCCCATAATGTTCCACCTCTGTAAGAGTTAGATGAACCCTTGAGCAGAAAGCGAGCTCAAACTAATAATTGGCCAAGTCCGATTCACATAATAAATCTAAAAGTCAAGTTTCTTGTTTGCAGGGAGCATTCAAGAAACTTGACTTTTTTCTGACTTCTCTCCTTCTTCGGCTCCCTTTAATTTAGAATATATTTAGTGTACATCAAAATAGTAACACAACTTTCCAATTAAATAGTTGACGCCATTCTTAACACCAATTCAAAAGGTGATTAGAAGTAAACCTATAGCCATTTAGCGCACTGCTTCCACATCAGAAATCCATGGTGGTACTGTAATAAGTCTAAATGACTGTTAAGTTGAAGTTATCAATGAAACATCAATAGCTAGGTATCCTACTTATGAAATCCATCTACCCTAAACTTACAAAATAACAAACCCTGCAACTAGTATTAACCTATCCACAATTCAAAACCGCATCTGCATCCATAATCAATCCAGTACCAAACACAAATTATTTATAACTCAACAATATTATCATTCAGAGAGACTCGCTCTGAATCCCGGATCCGCTTCATAAATCATTGAATAATTCGGCCATTACAGCCGCCACGTCCTCGCTATTATTCAACCGTGGATTAGTAATTAACAATAACAAATGATCGTATTTGTCGACTCTAAGAACATGGCTGACTATAAATGTAAACTTGTTTGTATGATTGTTGTGGATTTTAGGGTTTATCGCAACTTTACGTGGCGCTACACGTAAAATTGCAATGATTTTTTTATCGTATTCATGGTATAGGGTGTCGTTGGATAAGTCGTTAAAAATATTGAGGGCGTGCGAAAACCATTTTTCCATCCAAGGACCCGTTTGCAAAATATTAAGTTTTAAAGTGCTTAATAATTAATTGAGAGAGCTAACAAGGCAAAAGTAAGCTTTTGATGATCTAGTTATCGAAATTGTGGCACTAATAAGAAGACGTTCGAATGATTTAAGGAAAAAAAGAAACCAAAAATATTAGTAAAAAATATCTTAATTTTATAAGTGTCAAAGTTTTTATTAGAGTTTGTTTCCGCTGTATGTAAATTTTGGCACACAGATATCTTATATCTTGGATTAACACATAGTATACTTCTATCCCAATAAATGGCTAATCAGAGTATGTGGAGGAAGCAGAAGCTCAGAGACTGGAACACTGGACAGGGCTGAAATCAAAAGCGGTCTTTATGTTTTTATGTTTGATTTTTCATATTTCTCTGAATACAATTCTGAATACCATGTAGACGAAGTCGCAGAGAGAATCTTGTCGGTAATAAATTACAGTTAATATACTAGTTTTCACTTGAATGTTCATAATCCACTCCTAAACTGCTTACCGATATAGAAGAAACATATAAGATTAAACCTACCAACAAATTCTTGACAACTTCCAATGCTCAAGAAACTTCAAATGTTTTGGATAAACTCCAAACTATTGTATCGATTCCAACAGTTTGACTGTCAGTAAGTTTGCCGGGAAGTTTCAACAAACAAACAAGTTAAAATGTGACCGTTAGTGTCTGTTGTGTGTGCTCTTATGATAACCGTCAGTTTTATTGGTATTCCTTGCCAGGTTTATATCTTGTTACGTAGGTAGTTACCTAGCTATGGTGGAGCAAAGAAAAGAGATTTATAAGTTGAAAGATTTTAATTTGTTTTCATATATATTTTCAAAATCGCTACCTGCATCATCAACATGAAAGATACAGTAATTCAAGGTATGTTATTTACAAGGTCAACATGAATTAACTATTATAACTAAAATTAATAAAGATTCACAAATTAACACGTCTGACAAACATTTTGAAATCTACCATGTTTTTAATTTCCCCATTCGACTGCGAATAATTGCGATCTCTTTAAAATGAAAAAAAATACCATACTGGAAAGCTCGAAAGTTAAAATCTGATCATTTTAATCCAACACATTAAACTGTGCAATCAGTAAACTATATTTAATAACAAAATTGAAACGTAACGATATCAAACGTGTCGGTAATATAAATGGTTATTTAATCGATAGTGCGTTTGCGACCATTAGTCCAACAGTAAAATGTTGGTGTTATATTAATTATCGAATCATTGGCTCGTTTATAAATAAACAAACAATTGTTCATGCTGAACGTTGTAGAGATGCAATCTCACTGGATGATCCTGTCATCAGACTAAAAGATCTAAAATACTGTAAAACTCTAAACGAATATTTACTGTGAAGCTGTTATAAGAGTATATTTCTAGTCCAGCGGAGCGGAACGGAGAGGAGAGGTGCGGAATTCGACCAATCACATAAGTTGCATCGCATCCGTAGCCTCCTCTGTGATTGGTTGATCTAGTACATCTTCGCTTCGCTCCGCTTGGTTCCAGATGCACCCTCATTACAGTTTTATAAAAAATATCGTTGAAGGGTTTCATTACTTTAGACTTTTAAGTCCGATGATAGCATGATCCAATGAGATAACATCTTTAACACGTCACATAACCTATGGATTATTAAACTACACTATAAGTTCAATTGCAGTAGTTTTTTTTAAAGATAAGGAGAACTTTATTCTACAGCCATTGTGGTAAGACTTTTGCCAGCCGTACCTTTCTCGTGGAGTGTTAGGTAATAGTAAACATTAGTCCAGTTAAAGTAAATTAAATCGTATAAAAGCAGATGTTTGCAACAAATTCAACACAAAAACACACTCAAATGCAACAAAACAGTGTGTTACTAATAGACACTTAAAAACAACGAACACGACTAAACTTTTAACACCCATATAATGAAAATAGTTTATGAAGTATTATTGTTTAGTTTTATACAATGCAGCTGCCGTCACAATGGCAACATTGTCGGCACTACCCGAATTCCTTCTTTACCATTAACCAGTCTAACTTGACCTTCCCAATCCTACCTTTTTCTTAAATAGGTTATTTGACTACTATCAAAAATGTACATGAATGAATACCTATTTACTTGTTTTATGCCAGTTTTCTGAGGTACTTAATCGGTCGTTTATCTGTCCGTTAACGCTATTTGTCGTAACGCCATTGGTTGGTCAGAGATTATAGTTTTTTTCCAAAATAATACAATCGGTGGAGAAAAGTATAAATTATACCTACGCTTTTGAAATGATATTTCTATCCTTGTCACGCAAAATATCAGCACTGATAGCGCCTAGTTATTATGTCTTTACTGTCGTGTGACGTCAGCCGACCGTGCTCTGTGCATCTTTGAGATCATTAAACATTTTTTGCTGTCTTAACTTCTTACTAGTTTTGAGAAATTTAAAAAATAAAGTTGTTTTTTTTTTGACAGAAATGTTTAACATTGTCTTTAAGTAAAGACGGTCTTGTAAAACTGGTAAAACTGCACAGTGGATGTTTCGCAAATTCGGGGCGCGGTCGTAACCCGAATGAAAATTAAATTGACACTGACGTCGCAAGTACTACTTATCTAAGTGTTCACTGGCGGAATAATTAATTCTTTGTTCTGTTGCGCTTTAGTTGTACTGAAATGACTTTTACAGTTTTGTATTAGAAAGCTGGAATGTGAATCTTAAACAAAAGAAAATTATTATCAGCTTTCTCTCAGACCCAATTGCTTAACTCTAAAAATCGCATCTTTTTTCACAATGTCAAGGAATGTCATCGGTTCTGTTGTAGAAAAATTCGTCTGCTCGCCAAAGTAAAACACGCAATGGATTCGTTAAAAATCCCAAAATTCATCAAAATTAGTTCAGCGATTTTGCTTGTTATGACAAGCAAACTCACTTTCACATTTATAATATTCAAAGTTAGGATAGTATGAATGTAAAAAGATTAGTTGCTAGAGAAAGTACTCAATAAACCTCGCCATAACTCAACAGCAACTACCTACGGAACACCAGCTCATTATACCGATACTGTTGTACCAATAGCTCCTCAATGGCCCGTTCAACGAGAAGATTTTATTGAAAGACTTCCTCAGTTGTTATTATAATGTAGTTCTTACAAACAAGATGTTTTGTTCGTTTCATTGAGACTTCGTTTATTGGATTTTCACGTATTCGTCGAGAAACTAAATATGGAGAGGGAGTTGATTGAAGTAGGTATCTAGTGTTAATAGTTTTGATTGTGCCCACTGAGATGTATGTTGATTCATTTCTTTATATATGTCACCGGAAAATGGCAAACTCCGTTAGATTATAAAATAACTTGAAAGATTGTAAACTCTCTATAAATTGTCAACTGAACATTTGGAATACCTTTTTACGCATCAAAATTTGATAGTCTATAATATCTCGAAGTATCTATACTATACTACCAAATTTTTATTTATTTTTATTTTATAATCTTACGGAGTTTGCCATTTTACGGTGACATATATAATATGAGTTTGTTTCAAACTGTGACATAGTTTTACGCCTAAAGGTACACACTAGCACACATATCAACTCAGAAAAAAATATCAATCAAATCGAGCCGTGCATTATTCTTTGTATAAAACTCCCTACTGCAATACACACTAATCGGACTCGTAACGTAATCGCCTCGCCTCGGGGCAATACGACGATAAAGGCGATATAACGGAGACGGTTATAGGCTACTAGTGATTTTAAGCAGTATATTGTAAGTCTATTTCACCCTTTTTAATCCCGTAGTTAAATGGAAAAAAACCAAATACTTCTTTTTTGCAGTCACCAAGGTTTTTCGGTGACGCTTGGGGGAGGCCTATGTCCAGCAGCAGACGTCTTTCGATGATGATGATGATGATGATGATGATTGTAGGTAGACCGTAGCCTAATCATTTAATAAACAATACCAGGCCTTACTATTTATTGGTTGCTGACGTAAGTGTCTGCTTATAGGTTATGTAACGTTATATACAAAATCATAATTATTCACCTCTGACAGTTCTTAATACGCGTTTTGGCAGACACGGTACCTACTATATAAGCCAGGGGAACAAAACAACATTCAAAGGTCTAATAAGTGTCTAACTAGGGCAGAACCACTTTCAATTTCGTAGTTTCGATCCTTACATGCTAAATTAAATTAAGCTCGTTACCAGACCAGCAATCGTAATGTAATTATTTTGGAGCAACACCTGCTTTCTGCGTACTGAGTGATTATAATACATGTGTTGAGAACTGTGTTAGTGGGTGGAACTAAAGGAGCTTGTAGATGCTAGTTGCTTGAGCATGTGTTAGGGTAAGCCGGCGAATCGTACCGTATTCTGCGGAGCCGTCCGGTGAAGCTAGATAAAATCCCGCTAGTAAAATCAGTCCCGTAATAGTCTTGCAAAACGTTACAAGTGTTATTTTTGTTTCAAATCTACGACATTGAACTACACACACAGCGCTAAGAGAATTTCAGAAAATACTTATAAGAGTACTCCAGAGGCGCAATTTTAATTAAAGCTCAAAATGTTTCATTTTTTAAGTGGCTTTGCTCAATAAAACGGCAATTTCATAGGTATGTAAGCGTATTACAAGTGTCATGCGTGATGAAATCATGGCCTGATACCGGTAATCCTGGTTAATTCCTACCCGAGCTCCGCCCTCCACTGCATAGTGTCTAAGTTTTCTGCCATATGATATATGATGGATGACCCACATATATGTATTGACATACTTAATTCCGAAAACTGAAATAATTACATAAAGCTGTCCTGAATCGACATCTATCGTGATACTTTATTTTTTCTAGAAACGAAAATCGATTCATAAAAAAAGTGTGTGTCACGACTGGAGTTTATTCCTTAAGAACTATTATTGTGTAGATTATGTCAAAAGAGGCTAAATGAAAGCATCTTAAATAAACTGAATATACTTTGTAAATACACACGTACATAATCTCGAAATAAAAGGTGGGCGGAAAACGTTGCGCAAAGGAACGTAACGCCTCACTTTTAGTTAACGCTCGATTTTACTCTTCATAAAATGTTCATACCGCGGGCTAAATATGAAAATCGTTTCATTAGGAGTAAACTCCAATAATTTATTATCTGGGTACCTATGCAGAGAAATTAGGGAAAGGGCAATGAACTTTATTGAAAATTTATCAAGCGCAGTAGTATTAAAAAAAAAAAACCTGAATTAATCGAAAACTCACATAACAATAATATTAACAGCCCCTTAATTCCCACTAACATCACAAGAAATAATAACTGTCGCATATTTCAATAACCACAAAAACGTAACTTAAATAAATGTTGAACCATTAACCGCCATAATTTCTCGCTTTTTCTTCATAAACTGCTCAATAAAGTGTATTTACGGGGAACCTTAAGAAATGGTAATATGCTGCTAATCTCAACCGTGATTAAGGGTCATTTGAGCGGTGTCCGACTTTACGACTTAGATATAAAAGTGAACCGTTTTCTATTGACTTTTATAAAGTATTGTTTATTTTTCACAAAACAGTTCATGTGTTTGAGGGTTAGGACTCTAGGGAGCTATTTTTAAATCGCTTGTATGAATTTCTTGGTTCAAAAATACAGCTCAAATGTGCGTTTATTCCGACGTTATTCTGATTTTAATATTGGCCTTAAACTTAATAGTATCAATTCCATTTAAATTGTACTTTTTTGGTCGTTGATACAACGCGTAAGTAGCCATAATTCCCGGTAAAAATATATATTTGACAAAAAGAAACAAAAATTAGGGATCTTCACCATGTATAACGTATCTATGTATATCCTTTAAAAAAACAGCTGCTTACCGAGTTGCAAATTTCATTTGAAAACCTCTTCTTTTATAGAAAAAGAAAAGTAGCTTATTTGGCACATACAGATACACACAATATAGGTACAAATAAAAGAAAACTTAATTCTAAAACAATTATATTGTGTGCCCCGTGACTGCGCCAAATAGGTCCAGTTCAGCAAAAAGCCAGACAAGGTCGTCGATGATCGCTTTCTTTTAAGACGACACCAAAGTTTACACCCATCTCACTAAACACATTTTCTATAAAACTCTTCTATTATCAACAGAGTACAATCTTCTTCAATCACGTCGCCGTAACAAAGTACACTGATCCCGAAATATTTTCAATCTAAAAGACACATAGCGAGTAAAGCTTGTCCCCCAACTTGGACTAACTTTAAGTTAGATTCGATCCGGGAAGTTTCGCTGAAATATTAGCGAATACACTCCACTTTGTAAGGCGTAAACACACGAAATATCTTATATACTGTATACTGCGCGCTTAAATGAACTGTTTTGGTTATTAAGATAACTGGTTTGAGCTATTTATTATTAAAGAATGATTGTATAACTTAAAATAAATTACAAAACGTAAATACCGCCTTTTACAAAATCTACTTCATTTTTGAAAATTGGGTATTTAACTCGCTGTCAAATCTCATGGTAACGTAACCGCAGTGATTAACTGGCTAAAGAAACAAGCCAAACAAATTTATTGGCAGTAAGTAAACTAAAAAAAATGCAACACATTTCTGAAATTGGTTCGTAAAATGATTATTTTTATTATACTTGTAAAAGATTCTTCCACAAACAACATGTCAATAAGTTTGAATAAGGTAAACACGCTACGCCGTAGCAAGTGCTACGCGGGCCTACGCTTCTACGGTCTTCAGTCTACGGCCTACGCGGCTAACAGTTAAAGCTACGCCAAAATCATATCATTACCGATCCCGGCCCGGTTTAAACTGTTATACATAAAAGTTAGGCTCCATGAAGTCCCGTCAATATAAACAGCTTCATATTTTACATATCTCTTTTACAGCATAGTTTTTGTATCTGCGCGTTATATGACCTGTTTGGCACATATGAAGTTACGACCTTGGGGAAATCTCCGTCAGATATTGTTTTGAAATGGCTCATTTTAAAGTTTGCGAGCCCGCGGGGCGGTATTAGTGTCGTGTTACGGAGATGAGCTGTGTTGTAAGTTATGTGTTTTACTACTATGTACTATGTACACGTGTGGCGAGTTGCTGGTTTTGTTGTTTTACAATGTTGCTTGGATTTGGTGAATTTGTTTTTGTGTAAGTACGTCATTCTGGTAGGGTGTAGATAAACAGCTAAATATAAGTTTGCACGGTCGGCCATCATGAAACAATATCATAATAGTAAATATGCACCATCTTATATCACGGGCGTCATTTTGAATCCCTAACGCAATGATGGATTTAAGTGTTAACACAAGAGTTAATACAAGAATCCTGAATACAGCGAGGGATTTAAGCTAGCCCAAGGCAAATACACCTTTATCCCCGAAGAGCATACTTTTCATACCAGCTGCGAGAAAATTGTGCTCGCACCATGAAGAGAGGTGGCTGTTGTTGTGTGTGTACCGCGAGCGGCGCGCGTCTGCCACCACTGCTAGGAGCAAGTCGCGCGTCCACAGCTGTGCCCCCCGTCCACCGGCAATCATATTGTGTGAATTTGGAACCTCATTTTGACCGCTCGACCTGCATCTAGCGAAGATCGACGGGCGCCGCTTTAGAAGAATCAATGATCCCAGCACAACATCGTCGTCAGACATCTTGACAGAGAGTGTCTTGCTAATCTGGAGCACGGGCGATCCAAGACTTCAAAACGAGCATGGTACACGGATTTTAGGATGCGGCGTAACATAACATACTCGCAGCGAATGGTACACCGGTCACCGGTCAGTACCCACCTTAACACCGGTCAGTACCCACCTTAACACCGGTCAGTATCCACTTTAACACCCGTCGGTTTATAGGTGGCAATTAACAATTTACAATCAGAGTCAAATCAAATCATTGGTTATCCCATCCTAGTAATACAAAATACTCAAAACATGAAAGTCTTTAAATTTGTTAATCAATCAAATGCGAACAGATTCGCATGTAAGAAATACAGGTAAACTTTGTCTTGGATTAGGACTTAATCTATGTAATCATCATGTGCCTAGCCTTTTCCCAACTATATTGGGGTCGACTCCCAGTAAAACCGGATTCAGCTGAATACCAGTATTTTACGGAGAGCGGCTGCCTACCAGACCTCCACAACCCATTTACTGGGTAACGCGGTAATTCTTGGAAAGACTGGAGTGAGATTTACTGGCTTCTGACAATCTGTAACGACTGCCAATAATCTACAAATGACAGCCGGGACCAACGGCTTAACGTGCTTTCCGAGGCACGGAAGAAACTCAGTATGTTAAGATGATCACCCATCCACAGACCAACCTTGGCAAGCGGTGCTTAACCTTGATTGACCCGAGATTATTTTAAAACTAGTTCAATTCTGAAAATACCTATCTAATAAAGCGGAAACACGTTTTATAATAAGAGCTAATAAAAACAATATATTCGACCCATAACCTACAGACTAAAATAAAACACCGTATGAAGACTGCACGCCAACAGTCATAAACGAAGATAATTTAATCCTGGCATCATCCATTTAAATTCCTTTTCATAAAAAATAAAAACGCATTAAATCTCCTAGTTTATGAGACGAAGGCTCCTCGATAAAGCTCTAAGATTCATGTGAAAGGGATGATATTTATGTCCTGTGTTTACCCAGATTATATAAACATACTATTGTATCCCTTGTGAAAAATGGCGTCCCTTTGCCGAGATTTACAACACATGGATTATCCGTACTTCTTACTCACAAACTTTGTTTAACATAACGTTTGAACAGGACGATATTTCAGCCAAATTTCACAAATACAGCTTGTTTTATCAAATAATTTCGTTGTTTTAAAGTTAAATCGTACTTTTGATCCGTTGAGGATTATGCTGAGTTGTAATTCGTGATGTAACACTACTGTTATCATGTTTTGGTTACCAACTTCCAAACTCCGAGCTGCTGCTAAGTAATTCCTAATGGAATAACCCAAAAATACTTATAACCCGACCTGGGAATTGTACCCAGGACCTCAAGCTCGGCAGCCTCATTAGCGACCACAAAACCCTATAGTAGGCGCCAGATAAATTTGCAATAAAGTACATTGGCCTTTTCCTAATATCCCTTTGTAGATACCCGAAAACATGCGGAGTTACAAATTCCGCGAATTTTGTTCCAAAGAGTCACCGCGGCCCGCGCAAGAGCACCTGGGAAGCGGTTCTTGTGGAAGAACACGGATGGGTTTTAGTCAGCTTTATGTCTTTCTTTCCGTTTTATCAATAAATGTAGTTGGGTCAATGACCGTCAGTGCAAATTTATTTGGCGCTGGCGCGTACCTTGGACACCGTCGCAGCGTACCTACTTCTGGAAGACAGCCGCGCTACCCGTAGGTACCTTGTACCACATCATGAGTTAATATTTTAGGAACTCTCTCTCTTACTCAAGACGAGACGAAGAAAACTGTTAGCTCATTGTCCTTCAACGATCATCTGACAGCTGGACCAAAATACTGATTAACTCTGATACCTTTACTAAAGACTTGATATCATTTCCACAGTCCGGGCCAACCCCTCAGCAAAAGTAAACTACTCAAGTATCAAAATCTTAATAGTTATCAGAACCAAACTCCACCATAATAAGTACGATTGTCGCCGTCGACGACCACTTTAAAGTTTCAAGTAACAAACTTGAACTAAATCGTCGATTCCCTAATGAAGATACTGTTGCTTACCGAAGATCGAGCAGTTTATTCAATTAGATAAAAACTACCGTGCGATTCTGTAAACATGTCGAAGTGAAGGCTTGGGTGAAGTGATCACGAAGTGAGCTGTCAATATATGTAATCAAGATGGAATGACTGCTAACTTCGTGATTCACCCAAGCGGTTCACTTCGACATGTTTACAGAATCGACCGGCTGCTTTCCGGGTGAGACGATAGTGGCTCCCGTCGTCAGGTTATAGAGAAGACCAGTTTATGTTTTTAAAACTAGCTTTTGCCCGTATTAATGTAAATTTTCGCAAGAAAAGGTAGCCTGTAACCGTCTCCAGGGTGCCATCTTTATCTGTACCAAAATTCAACAAAATCGATTCAGCACAAACAAACACTCACTTTCAATTAACAATATTAAGTTAGGATTTCTAGTTTCCGCTCATTAATATAACTTGTTTTAAAGTAAACAGACTTGATTTCACGTGTTTCAAGTTCAAAACGCAGGTAGCTAGAGATATTGAGTTACACAATAGATAAGTTAAATCTTTTTAGCTGCCACAAGTTAGGAAACGTTCCCCATAAATGTCCGTAGCCCCATAGGCATTCTCATTCGCAGAATTTCCGCCAACCCTTCGGAGAATCCCGGCAGATCCACACCTACATAGATTAAAACAAACAAAGAGAGATATCAACTACCATTTACGTAATTACCACTCAGCATCTACACAAAAACGACTTACACAAAACCGTTTCCTGCGTAAAAACCATGAACGCCGAAAATGGGCAATTCATTGGCCGACATTATTGAATTATGATTAATAGTCCGGAAGTAACCCGAGGATACATCACGAGCGGGCCTGGCGCGCTTCCAACTGCGCGAATAATGCTCGGCCGACTGAAATATGCTTCTGAAGACACAATAATGCTAGCTTAATCATGTCCATACGTCTTCTAACCAACGGCTCGGAAATATCACAGTTGCTTTGTGATCTAGTTATGTAAATACTCGTCTCGGGAACACGGTTTGTTGTGCATTTTATGTGACGTGTGTCAGCCCTGTTATTTGGGCCGTTTGCTCGCTGAAGTTACGATGATTAGGTTGTATCACGCCAAATTACGAGCGTCTGCCTCATCGCTGCCGCAGCCATGTGTGTTCGTTTCGCACTTCATTCACTGAAAATTGCAGAGCTAAACAAGTTGCCTCGAGCTTCCATCATATACTGAAATCTAACTTATAAAAGTTTACTTGTTCATACTCACAAATTATTAACAGCATTGTGTGTCAATGTACCGAGGAAACAACTTTATAACCGAACCTCCATGTTTCCTTTTACCTCATTCTATATCAACATTGAAACAACACCAAAATAAACAAACTAACGACTGCACAACTTGCGCAGAGCAAACAACAATTAATGGCGAATATGTAGATTGAAATACAGTCGACTACAAAATAGTTATTCAATATTGTAACGGTACACTGTCGAACATGCCAGCATCTAGTAATTTGGGGAACAATTTAAATGTTTGTCGTCCCTGATTTACAAAAAGCACGGCGCGACGTGATCTGAATCCCGACGAACTGGGATTCGCAACATTTTTTGCAAATCAATCCCTGTAGTAATGGGAACAACGAAGATATTTGATTCAGACTACATATGGTATGGTAATTGAATAAACAATCCAATTTAAAATTGAAATTATAAATGTAGGTACGTTTCGGAAATGCAAAGAAGGCGCTCGGATATTTCTGTCAACTCGTCAGTCGATGAATTAAATACGAGCCTACCGTTGTTCCCCAGGAAAAGACATTTTAAATATTGCGTGGGTGGAAGAACAAAGTGTTTTAATGGAGCTGGGCAGTGAGTAAATTACTTTGACATGAGTAGGTAGTATGATGTTTATTTCTAAAATGAACCTAGAATGAAACTACAGTATATTTGTATCTTTATGTTAGTTAAAAGAATAAAACTACTAAGGTATATTATTCATCTAATAACGTAGATTGTAGAAAAGTTAAAACTTATTCTACCCACTCTCTAAATTGAACATCCTACACACAAACCTAATCAAAGACATTAGAAAACTAGACCAATTAGGAGCGTGTGTCTCAAGCGGGAAATAAAGCAAGATTGCATTAAAATCTCTAACTTACTACTTGAGGCTGGCTCATTACCTGTAGAACAATCGAATTAACAGGCATGCCACACACGTCCAATCTGAGACTCAAAGCGTTAAGCGGGGAACAGACGTGCGACTCTGATAGTCAAAATCCCGCCATAACGGGAATTAAGGCGAGGCTACAACTACGCCAGAGGTACGCTAGGGCAAAATTGAGCGTCGAAATGTACAATTAGAACTGGCACAATTTTAATTTGAACGTGTGTTCTGTTCAATTAAGGGGATTAGGTATCGAATGGGTATTTTAAGACTATTCTGAATTCATTTGAAGTAAAAAATACGTAATATTTTTTGCTTCTGCGTTGCTAATATTACGTACCTGCGAGTAAGTGCCTAATTGGGAATTCATTCGGTTGTATAACGCAGATAGGTTCCTATTGTGCTAAAATATTCGGCTCAGTTACCAGTCTATGATATTTATCTATCAGTGACCAATTCAAGTTTCTCTAGCTCACCTTCTCCACTATATTTTTAAAGATATCAAAACATTATAATCTAGTGAAAATCCAAGGGTATTAAGTGAAGGCTGGGCTTTAAATCAAGATTAACGACTCTGTGTCTCCCGCCATTACTGTGTGTCAAGCCAACTTAGCGACTGCAGCCGACTCCCGCCACACATCGTCTGGATTCGATTAAAATCTAATCTACTAAGCGTTATTATGTTATTAGGGACTGAGATTAAACAAGATTGTTAAAGAAAGCAGGCTCTTGATGCTTGGACTATTTTCGTAGGTGATACGTACCTATATGTCTCATTCTTCCGTTTTTTACTGTACATACAAAACATACAAATAAGCCTAGCTCATGTGCGAAGGCGGCATTATTTGAATATAATCTAATGCATATAAGCACGAAATTAATTAATTTTGAATGATACCTAGTCATTGTTCGCATATGACGACTTTACCTTCAAATATCTCGACAATGTGACACTTTAGGGCACCATATTGTTAAAAAATTTCTTTGTTTAAGTGACTTCTACCCATATTTGTAGAATACACTTAAACTGTCCATCGTGCCCCATGTCTGATTTAAAAAAAAATTGCGACGGGAGGCTACGCCACAGAGGTTCTATCCCCTTTTAGTCCCATGTTACATGGCTAACCCTACCGCCATTTACCGTGCAGAAACATACTCCAGGCTGCTATTGACTGAGCAATGACAGATGGGAAAATACCTCCGTTCAATAGCACTTTTCCCAACCCGAGAATCGAACCCAGAAACTTATGCTCAGCAGTACAACTTGCAACCACTAGATCAACAAGGCCAGCTTAAAACTAATCAAGGAGTATATAATTATTATTTATTTTTTTCTTCTTATAGGTCTGTTGTCGGTTGTATTTTTTAACAGACGCCTAAACTTTCCAGTGGTGTTGACCACTGGAAAGTCACAGGAAAGCAAAATACGCAATTTTACTTGGATGACATATGTTTTCCAGCTATTTTGATTTAAAAACCAAGCTTCTGAACCGATTTTGATGAAATTTCTATGGCACCAACCGGAAAGTATATCCCTTCACTTGAAAAGCTTTTTTTTTCAAAGTGACTCATAAATGAGTTATGAAGTAACAAACATGAAGCAACACACAAAACAAAGAAAAACGAACAACCGAATTGAGAACCTCCTTTTTTGAAGTCGGTTAAAAAACCAAAAGAACCACTATTTTGTCTGGCTTGTTTCAGGAACTGAGCGCAAATACTGTGCGTTCTACAAATACATAAAACCACTAAGCTTTTATGTTCAAGACGTGACGACGGGATAATTAAATTTACCCGCAGAGAGAAATAAAAAGTGACTTGATGAAATATGACCGAGAAATCTATTTAACGGCTTCTGCCATTAATCGTAGCTGTTTTCTAATTTACTTAAAATAAGGAAACGCGTGTAACGTTACCCTAATATAAGTTATATATAAGTCTTGGTTCTTTGGCCTCGACAAGTATAATTAATCTATCATGCTATTTAGACTATTTCAAATAAAGATTTGGCTACAGTAAGTACATTTTATAACCCTGCTTTTTTTTGGATGGGAAATCATCAAATGACTCCTTCCGCTAATTCCGTGTCGTACGTTATTATTAACTAAAGTTTTTATAAATGACTCACAATCACTGTGACACACGACTGAAGCGATAACAGTTAAACGAGTAACTTGATCTATAAGCTTCCTCCTGCTTAAGTCAATCAACAACCTATTATGGGTTAAAAAATCTGCCCCTATGATAGGCTGCTTAACATCCGCCACAATGAATGTCCATCAAAAAGCTCTTCTTAAATTAAGATCTGAAACTAAAGAACGCACACCATAAGTTCTTATTTCTGTACCGTTTGCCGCGTAAAGTTTATATTTATCACACGCGACTTTTTTTGACTTAGTAACCGGAATTACCGACACGTTGGCTCCGGTATCGATTAAAAATTTTAATCCACTATTTTTATCCAACACACAAAGGCGATTATTTGACGTAACGACACATACCTCCGCCTCAGGATGTATCTCACTTAGTTTTCCGTTGGGGTCACGTTTTTTGATGTTTTCCAATTACAAGGGTCGACACATTTAGCAGCTTTGAGTCCATACCGATGATGATAGAAACATAGCCATTCGGGATTTTTACGTCTACCCTACCTACTACCCTACTCCCATCTCTCGTGCGCGACCTTGACTGGCGATAACTGTTTGTACCACGTCTATACCTTTTCTTTTGACGCGAGCGACGTAATTCAGCGACTTCAATGCTCAGCTTCTGCACGGTGGCGACCAACTCTGTCATTGAACTGGAATCCTTGTTAACGTCCTTGATGGCGGGGTTAGTTGTCACCATCGCTATCTCCACAGGACGAGTTGCTTCCATAACTTTATCTGCTACAACAGCCAAATTATCTAAGTCCTCCACTTCAGTGCCTGCCAACACAGCCTGCACCGCCGTTGGAAGATGTCCACTCCACATAATTTGCAAAGTTGCGTCGGGTATCTTTCCTCGCGCTAGGTCCTTCATCCGCCTTAGGAGTTGCGAAGGCTTCTGGGTACCAAGTTCCATTTGCCCCAACAACTTCTGAAACTGTCTAGTCTCTGACTCTTCAAAAACCTGGAGCAATCTGTCTTTCAAGGACTGGTATTTATGTATTTCCGGTGGGGCTAATAGTAAATCACTGATTTGTTGTATAGCACTTTTATTTAACGTCGTCACCACCAAGTTGGACTTTGCGGCATCGCTGAGTTTCTGATTGTCCACCACTGCCTCAAATTGGACGAACCACAGTCGCGGTTGGTCTGCCCAAAACTCCGGTATTCTGGATGATACGGTTATACTGGCTAACGCAGATTCTCCTTCCTCACGCGGCTCGAGCTTCGGGTCGGTAGCCCGCATTGCAGGTTGACTCATGCCCTGAGTAGGCATCATCTCAAAACTTTAACACAGTCTTATTTCTTTACACAAAACAGCACTGAGTTAATCACGTCGAGGTCACCAGTTTAAACTATATACTGTGTTAGATATAGTATGATGCGAGGTTGTTGTGACGGAGAAAGGAATAGAATACACGTGTTACTGTAGTCTTAGTTTATTTGCGACTGAGCTTAAGAGCTTAACAGCTTAATGTTTATACGGCGGGCGCAGCCGCCTCTACACACATGCATACATACATGGTAACTTAACTCTACAAGCCTGCTTTTTTTTGGATGGGAAAACATCAAATGACTCCTTCCGCTCTGGGCGGAGCGCAAGGGAGTGTCAGATTCTTAATGACTAAAGCCCATGCGTCTACCTCCAAATGTCCTTTGCGTTCCAGGATCGCAGTAACTCTTTCGAACAATTCCGCAACCCTGGAAGGCACTGGCCCTAGCGGGCCTCGTCAATTATGCTGCCATCTCTTTGAGGCGCGCGTGGAACATAACGCGCCGTCTACCCGGGTCTGGTCCTTAACGGACGGCGAGCCGCCCATCGCTTGCCGTCCGCAAGCTAGCTACGGTGGCCGGGAATCGTCCTGCGACTCCCCAGGCCCCGGGCGTCTTCTTCTGCTGCGGCGGCTGGGGCGTGACGTTTGTTAATAAGGTTGCTAGCAACCCGCCCAGGCTTAGCCCGGTTGAAATCATATACCTACAGAAACCTTCCTCGCTTATCGCTTTTTCTATTAGTGAAAACCGCACCCGTACCCGTTGCTCGGTTTAAAAGAAGTAAGCAGCGAAACAGACAGAGTTAAAGCTATATTTTTTACTACTTATTTAGAGATTAGAGACTAATACGAATGTTGGGGACAACATTAAACTGTATGCTGTAGTACGTGACAACGTGACCCTGAACTCTCGCCCCGAATTCGCGCCCAAGACTTCGTTCCCGAAAACTCAACTCCTAGATACAAGGCTGAAGCAGGGTTGAGCGAGTCTTATTTCTGTATAGAAGCTTTAATTACAGGACCTACACGAAGGGGATGACGGGGGCCTCGCTCCCTTAGCTCGAGTTCACGGGGTCGAGTTGTCCTAGGGTCAGATTGTTCCGAGGTTTAGAAATCTGGGTCAAGTTATCAAAGTCCAGTTGTTAGTTGATCGATTTGCCCTCTTGGGGTCGAACATGTGTGTTCGGTGGAATTATCATAGCAGTATACTATAATTATGAAACATGAAATTTCACACAAGGCTTCCTTTTATGATGTAGGGTAGCTAAAATGTTTTTTTTTGGAAATCCAACCTTTAAGGGGTGAAAAGGGGAAAAATTGTTTGTACTAAATCTGCGCAGACGAAATCGCGGGCTTAGTTTATAAATAAAATTCCAAACGTTTCACAAGTTTTCACTTCGTCACCGAATCATCAACCTCATCGTAAGACGCATCAAAGGGGACAGACCTTCTGTCTGCGTCCCTAAAAAGTCAATTTCCTGTCTGTGGTCCTGTCAATGTCATTGACTGGAGTTTTTGGCGGGATTTTGTCGAGTGAAGTTTAGCGGCTCTTTTAATTATTCGTAATTTGATTCCTAGTGGATATTATGATATAAATTGGTGTAGTTTTGTGCCTCAAGTGTCCACGCACCTGGAAAATATGTGGAATAATTGAAACACGCGCGATCTCGGTTAAGTGGAGCTGAGCATTTAATTGTAGTATTTACTACCTGGCTGAATCGATATTCTTGTTACCAGATACTCCAAAAATCATTGGTGTGTTACATCCCCATTCTAATGCAAAACACAAGAAATAAAGGACGTAATACTGGCTAGTATTACGTCCTTTATTTCTTGTGTAATATGGTCAAAAGACTGTAGCCTTCTAATTAATAAATTCTAATGAAAAAATGTCAATGACTGACAATGACTGCCAGTCTGAAAATGTCAAAACTTTAGAATAACCTCGAAAAGTTACTGAAACCGAGTCAAATTTTCAAAAATGTGTTGATTGTAAACCCTTTGATCTAATTTTGGCTCAATTTTACTATATAAATCTGCCTAAACAGTTCTCAAAAATAACAATGTCTCTCAGTTTAAAACCTTTAAGATGTTATCGATCAATTTATGCCCTTGGTAGGAATTACTCTGAAGACAAGACGAGATATCAAATTGAAGAAGAGGGACCTAAACCTCGGGTAGTTCATGGTCAGCCGTACCCAGAATGGAGGAAGCCCTGGATACAACGAGATGGGGAGTTCAGAAGCAAACTGTCAGTTTTCGTGGAGAAGAATCCAAGCCCGGATATTTTGAATGTGATGTCAAGTATACCCAATTTGAATATGCAAAAAATAAAAAACTGGTGGGCTGATATGAAAATACTTCAAGAAATAGAGAACCAGAAGTATTTGCCTAAAAGAGTTGCTACTCTTGGATCAAATTTAGCAGCAGTGCACTTTTTCACACATCGTGATTGTGCTGTCAGGTAATACTGTTAACTATTAGGACCATATAATTATTTGAAACATTGAAAAGACTTCATTTCCTGTATGTCATGCAACTGATACAAAAGACTACCCACAATACAGCTTGACCATGCCAAATTCACTGTTGGTACTAAATTAACTCAAAAAGATGTCCAATATGTCTTTCACTTACAGATAATTAGTAGTTCCAGTTTCTTTTGTAAACAGCTAACTTTGGTTTCAGATTGAAGGACTCACCAAAATGGTTTTCTGGTAATATACAGACATTGAACCTTCCTGATCGCTATACAGATGGATGGCTAGTGGAAGCCGTAGACTGTTCAAATTTCCACTACAGTGGTATCCGATATGAAGGCTTACAAAACCTGCAGAACCTCAATTTTCTTAAATGGTTATGTTTAAAGAATAACAAATACGTAGATGTATGGGGCATAGATAGGGTAGCTGGGCAGAATGGAGGCACCCTGGAATACTTAGATATAAGTGGTTGTGACATGTGTGTAGGATGTATCTTTGCCCTAGTAAGGATGAAAGCTTTAAAGTTCTTAGTTATAACAGACCCTGGAGATAATATTAACTTGCAGGCTGCTATCTCAATGCTGGAACAAGAGAAGCCTGGCTTATTGATCAATGCAATATGAATGATGAAGAAATAAGTGAGAAATTGTATATTACAAGTTTAGTATTTCATTTTTAGTTAATAAATAAATTATTTGTTACCAATGGTGTTGTATTTAGTTAACACCTTGTATTATCTCTGTATAAAGCTGATTTATCTAACTGGGTACAACAAAACTTTGATAAGGTTTTTCACTAATATTGGTTTTCTAAGAAAGTTAACATTTTTTTATTTTCAATTCCATAAAATTGGAGACCATAAATGCTACAAGATTTAAATAAAGTAAAAATCCCCTTCAAAGTTTTGTTTTGATTCACCCCATTTGTAGGTAGGTACTGACTTTCTAACCTTTTCACCGCCAAGCACTTCTATAGAAGTTCGGGATTTTCGTGCCACCAGCGCCACAACTTCTATAGAAGTTGTTCATTTTAACTATCTTATTAAAAAAAAAATACTGTGATTAAAAGCTTTGTTTCATTTTATTATTTAAGATAGCATTGTCTACTACCCTGTCTTTTATTTTTCTACACAAAATAAGCCCTAGTTTGTCCTAAAATCGGCAAAAACAGAAACTCCGAATTTTGTTACTTTCCTCAGAACGCCAATCACTTCATATCAAGTTGGCCAGTGATGTGCCGTGAAAGGTTGATTTCACCATTGAAATATTTATAAATACAGAAAGTTACGAATATCGAAAACAATTTGAGGTCAATAAAATATGAACTTAGTTATCTACTTCATTACAAAGGATAGTAGATGAATTTCGGCCTTCAGGTAGATGCCGATACGTAATTATAAAGTTGTTACCAATTCTTGTCGATAGTTATTTTCCCATCTCTACAAAACAATTGGTCGTCTATGCCCCTGTGCGCCACCGAGTGCCACGAACTACTATAGAAGTTGGTCAGTGACGTCATAGGCGTGCGGCTGTCAAGGTCACTTTGGCATAGTGCAGCACAAAATCGGATTCGCGCGCACGCATCTTTCTTTCTTTCACTTGATAACAAATAGAAAAATGAGTGAAGAACTTGATTCGGACGAACTTCTTAAAATTTTGCAAGGTGTGGAATCGGACTCGGAGTATTTTGTGGAGAACATTGAACCAGAAGATAATTCTGAGGTATGTCTAACTGGATGATAATAATAATGTTTATTCATCAAAGAGTAGGAATTCAATAAGTATGTAAACGTAAGTATGTATGTGATGGGTAAACGCTACCGATACATGAGTTAAGAAAAGAACAGAAACAACACTTAAAAAACAATGCTTTGATAAGTACACGGCTACAAGCGTGATAGAATTTAAATATATACTTACTTTCCATTTCAAAAAACACTTTAAAAACAATTAAAAATTCTGCTACTTAGATACCTACGGTAAAAAACGTTGACTGAAGTTATGAAAAAAACACAGGAATAAACAAAAATAGAAGAAAGAAAGACCATAGACCCCATCCCTGATCAGAATCGAATTCAACGTGCCCTCAGTGCCAATAACTTGATATGAAGTTAAAGAATGAGATCATGAAACAAATAGAGATGTACCCCATTCCGTATAGTTCTAATTGAGTTTTGTATTAGTTTCTTTGATACTCATAATTTCTACTGTTTTTTCTTATTAAGAATACTGTGAAATAAAACAAATCTGGAAATATTTATCAGTTTTTATTTATATTCGTAAAATCAACTTTAAATCTTAACTTTACGCGGACAAATCTTATTCATCGATATGACGATATCCCCATCACTACTGTTTACTGTATATTTAGTTATACATTTATAGCTTGGCGCTCGGCGAGGCATTGCGTTTTGTGTACGTTGGCGGCGAAAAGGCTAAACTAAAGCCAAGTAAGTATCAGCAGTAAGTAGTCTTCTTGTATGATAGGTGTTATAAAATTGGAAAGGAGGTATTTCTAATAAAAAACGCAAAATGTTTTCGAGGTTTTTATGTTTTAACATAAGTTCATACAATGATCCAATATGCTTGAACAAACTGTCCACAACACTATGGGTTGGTTCTCTATTACCTGCTCACAGTTGGTTTGTTGTTGATTACAATGTCTAAGTGCCACTTATTGGTCCATTAGTTGGATTCATAAACATTTAAAAAACTTGCTCATTTAAAAGTGGTTACTGATTCAGATATTCATTTTTCTTATGATTGTTTTGTCTCTAATTCAATCTAATATACATTAAATTGAACACTTAAAATCTAAATAAATCATCTAAACAAGATATTTACATTTACCATTTTGACTAAACAATTACACTAATAGCTTATGTAGAAGAAATAAATAACGAATATGAAATGCTTTATTTAAAATGTCCTTTCGAAATAATTGCTAATATTTCTTAAAATATAACATTTAACTTGTTATGCAACATAGTTAATTCAGTCTAATAAAGTAAAACTGCCTATTCTCTGTTGATTATTGACTGACAAAGCCTAGCCGAGAATAAAATCCAAAGCACGATTTTGCATCAGTGATTGCAATGAGTATGAACTTAACTAAGTTTTGAAAGTCAATAAGGCACTAGAAATATGCAGCTATTAAGATTTTTCATATTTGTTATTACTATAACACACTTAAAAGACATTCACTCAAAACTCAACATACCATCAAAACTATAATTATTTCAACAAGAGGCAAACTTAAAGATATGGACAGTTTAAAAACAAATTGAAACATTTAGTACAAACCATCTCAATCATAAAACATGGAGGAAAACTACTACTTTTATTTAAATATTGCAAATGAAGTGTGTGAATAAAATCAGCATGTATGCTTTCATAGATATTTCATAAATTGTTTGACAAATATATAATTTAATGCAATCTTGCTTTTACGTAACTTTAATGTCTATTGAATAAAACACTCGTAAATTATTGAATATTATTTGAAATGGTTATACCAGAATCTATGAAATTTTATGAAAACATATATGTTGCAGTGCGTGTGAAAAAATAAAATACATGAACCTACATTAATTTCGTACAATAATCGAATTAAAATCGTTTCGTAACTGAATGCTCGAAGGAAAATCAAGTTTTCACTAACTCGGGGAATATTCACCTGTCACAACAAGATATTATATTGATTAGTAAATATATTTCTAATATATTGATATACTGTAAAATTTAAAACCAATCTTATTATATGGGTGTTATTCTGATTCAAAGTGTATAGTTATTTCACTGATTAAGAAAAGAGGCCTATCGCTTGCCCTTACTTTGAATTAATTACCCTGCTTTCCTGAACGTTAACATAAAGTACAGTCACCAAGTCCACGTGACACGAGACAGCGTCTAGGTCGAATAACTAATTCAAATTAGGGACGAAAATATATGTGTATATTACTACTGGTAACAACAGTTCTATTATTTATTTATGAGTTAAAATGTATGACAACAATGACGATTATGATGAATTGACTACGCGGGGAGGCGTACCAAATCCCGCTAGTTTCATATTGGCAGCTTGAACAATACAAGAACAAATTGATAAGATGCGTGATGACGCTAGAGGTGCTTGACAAGAGTTACATTTGGACAGAACAAACTGTCGAGTTTTGGTACCGGCCCCGTCTACTTGCCTATCGAGATACAATATTTAACCGTGCGAAAATATCTCTTAAGTTTTATACTTTTAATAAATTCATTTCACTTCCGGACTCCTAAAGCAATTATCTAAATACTATTAACGCCGAAGAGATCATTTAAAAAATACAATTTTGATATACATAACATTTGTATTGGCCGAAATTTCACATGTATAAATTATATATTTATCTTTTTATCTATAATATAATTAGTATTATCTAAATAAAACCTTAATTACTTTGAGAGCCAGGAATACTTAGTGCTAGTATACAATACAACTAATATTTACAATGAGATTATATATTGTATAAATATTGATTTATCTAGTGTCGTTACTGATTTGAGCTATTTTGTAAACCATAGCAGTATGTTTTAAAATGGATCGCTACGTCGATCGCTTACTGACAGGAAGGGTAATAACGATTAAAATGTTTACAATTTGTGTCACTCGTCACGATTCACCCGAACACGGCATACATACGCATCATAAACACTTGACAACTCGCTCGATAAATCACTGTACAACGTACGTTATTAAAATAATTAAATAAGTAGATATTAATCTAATAAAATGAAATAATTTGAAACACTTGGAAGACCCAACATCACAACATAAATAGAAAACAATACAAAATAATAGAGACTTAAACAATTGTGAAAATGTTCGCACCAAAGTTCCTTGCTTCAACCTCACGTACTTTATCATGTTCACACATCTCTCGCACCACGCACTGTGTTGCAGTACACACATATCACTTAGTTAGGTCTCTTTACTCGTAAATCGTACATGTACACTATCTTGGATAGTTTCCATATTCACCATTTATGATATAAACACCTGAGTGTTGTTTTTGTAAATGCATTTATCGATGACATGATAACTCGGCTCACTGAGCTTTTAATAGTCATAATCTCAGTTTATTGCGTACGATAAATAAGCATTAAGTTTGCTATTTTACCAGTTAAATATTATTGATTGACAATGTATTGATAAATAGAGACCCCATTTATCACTAAATCAACTTCCATAAGACATTCTTACACGCAACTCGCTCAATGTGCAATTGAGTGAAGGCAACATTTAAATAAACAATATCTCTCGATAAACACACAAATCTGGAGTAAATATACTATATCAGCTTAATATATCAATTGCAAATATATAATTCTCTAAAATATATAATCATATTATTGTTTGTAATAAAGTGATTCTCATATTGCAACGAAATACAACTGTTAGGTCTATAAAATATGGACTTTTGCCCATCATTTGTGATATATTACATAATATTTAATAACTTCACAGATTTTGATGAAAGTATAAAAAGACAATACCGAGAGAATAAAACGAACTCTTGAGCATTTAGAAAATAAAATAAAGACAATTACAGGATATGAAATCTTTTACACTTTATTTTGGTATTTATCTCTAGCCTGAAGGGTTCTTTTCGATGTAACTTTCCCATCTTACTTAATAAGTGGTTTTGCAACAACACAGATTTCAGCCATACAGCACTCACCAACAAAAGTACTTAAATAACAAATATACAAATAAGAATTGAGATCGTGCCCATAATGACGATGTGCTTTAAACGATGAAATAAATGATCTATTAGTTAAATAACCAATTAAAAGCGAATATAGATATGTTTCCATTAATCTGAGGGTGCTCTAATGTCATTCAGTTGAAACTATCAGACTCTTAAAACTGTTTCGTACATTCTAATATTAAAGGATCCTCAGAAGAAAGAAGTCGGATTTTTTTGTGTTTTTTTTGCTTTTTTTGTATTACTTGTAATGTAAAACACTAGATATGAATATCTCATAACCATTTGACTGCTTTTACTCACTTATACGGAAGTCGCACGGGGCAGCCGGCCACGTGCGTCAGGTAGCTGCTACAGCCGGGCTGCCCAGTGCGCATAATTATAATATAGAATTACAAGAATCAATATTGGTTAAGATCAAAATATACCATTGGAAAAGGGAACAAACCATTAGTACCACTGTTATTTTTCAGATAAAACTACTTTAAACATACAATTTAAATCAACGAATCAATTAGACCATGCATCGCCAATTCTCACGGACTTAACATTACCAATTAATTTTTATGATTTTTTCAACTTTTTATTAATTAGAAAAGTATTTCTGAATAATAATAAAATACTATGAACGAGTAGCTATACATTAATCTAATCACTGTTTAAATGCTTCTGCATTTATGATCAAGTGTCACGAAACCTTTCGCGCCTCAACTCCACCATTTAGAACATTACGAAGATATTTAGCCGTTGTCAGTGTTAAAGAATACACGTTTCATTACGGTAACTTTGAGAATATTCTTAGGCATCGTCCTAATTGGCTAACGATCGTACAACTTAACGGTGTAATTTCGTCGCACGACGAGATTAAACACAAATTTTCTGTAGACTCTAATTTATTTAATGGATTTACAAGCTTCAATTAGGACACTCTAAAGTTTAGAGTGTCCTAATTGAAGCTTGTAAATCATCGCGCGAGCACAGGATCATTTTCACGATAATTTTAATCGCGCGACGAAATTTCATCGTTAACTCGTACGATCGTTAGCCAGTTAGGACCCCGTCTTAGAGCTTCCATAATTAAACGTAAAAAAAAAATTTGAAAATTAATAATTTGCGAAATAAGTACAATATGGCAATAACATGGGATATCAACCCCATTTACATGGGAGAAATGTTACAATAAGATCCCTTAACTTGTCGAAGTTTGAAAAGCGATTATCACAGGTAACACAGTAAATAAGCACGTAACGCAGTCGTCGCTCTTCAAACCGAAGTTATTCTATGACCAGTTGTGTGATATTTATGGCTTTATATTTGTGTACCGTTACTCATGGTTCTGGTGTATGAAAAGAGGCCGTAACAAGCTGGTGCTATAAGTGTTAAGACCTATTTTACTGGCGATAATTTTGAACCATGACGTGTATGTACGGCCCGTTCAGTTTATTTGACCTCCGATAGCAACCAAACAACCTTATTACAACGACAAAAGAGCACGGTCATGCAAAATCAGAGGTAAAATACCAGTGTACGGACGGCAGGTATATGTGTGCTGTCAACGGCTAAATGTCTGGTGGTTCTATTCATCCTACTGGCGAACAATGATGGAGATGGTGAAGCCGCATCGCTAACTGGCCGTCGAAGTCGGCTGCAGGGTTGCGGACGCGATTGGAGAATTTACTGAAATAAAAATATTATTTGGTTTTGAAAACAACATGTTTTGAAGCTAGAGAGTTGACTTATTGGTTGATTGAATACCTTATTATTTTTACATTAGAAGCTAGGAACTAAAATACAGTAAAAGGAATTACAAATCTCGGCATGTCTTTCAAACTACCACTTACATAAAAACTTGAAAAAAAAATCAGAAACGTATATTTTGTAGTACAGCTAGCACATCAAGCTAACAATAAAATTGAAAATCTATTAAAGAAATTTGACAGATTGTTGTAGCTTGATTTGCTGGCGTCTGTACGTAAAAAACTACTATATAGGGGTTTCGTATTACCCAGTTACTGGGTTGTGGACTTCAGATAGGAAGTCGCTCCATGTAAAATACTGAGAATTAAGTTGCATCCGATAAGACTTGAAGCCGACCCAAACAGAAGTTGGGAAACGGCTAGGCAGGTTAATTGTACGTGAAAAGTTCTTCCGATCCAACCTTTTGAACGTCCACGTATATATGACAAGCCAGGGCGTGCCCAGTACGCCACGTCACAAATAAGTACGGCGAATTTGTGGCTTGGCGTCGGGGGCAAGCCGATGCGTTTATGCTCTGGCGTTCAAAGAAATGTTAACAAAGAATTCTGGCACAATTTAGCAACTTGAAATTATAAAATATGAGGTTGAAAAGGGTCGTTGTTATATAAACTATAGTAATACTTACTAGTAGGGGTGTTCACTTCGGAGTGGGGCGTGAGATTGGACTGAGCCATCAGCTTCTGTCTCACTTCGCGAATCTTTAGTTGTAGAGCCATCTTTGTCGGGAAAATATCCATGTGGGTAGCCTAAACAATAAAGAATTATAAGAAAACAATCAAAAATATACTATACATGAAGGGGATGGAATGGGCGTTCAGGCCCACTACAACATCAGCATTTTCAACTATTTACAGTTGTAAATGCTGATGTTGTATAAATGTGCTGGCAGGTTCTGAAACACTGATTTACTATTCATTTTACTTTTCTGTGGCCTCAGTGCAAGCTTTTTAATCGTACTCGATCGCGGTAACGCGCGAAGGCCTCTGTTATTGTTAAAACTTGGAAGTCATCCTGTGGTACACAGGTTTAAGTCTAGATTTTGATGTGCAACATGGAACTGGGATGCCCTAACAATTCTCCAATGCGTGAGACATTTTCAACATCAGAATCAACCACTTTGCAACAAAGGCTTCCCCAATAACACCCACGCAGATCGTCACAAAGCGGTAGCTATGTGGTTTAATTATGATGGCATGTGTATCTTTGCTGTCAGAAGAGTGTTGAAATAGAATGCAGCGTATGTCTGATAAGACATTGTTCGTCGTCTACCGTGACGTAGTGCACCAAGTATGTGATTTTTTTTTCTTACTAGTAACCTTCGTCGTCTGCTCAACCAGACTCGCGTGAAGCGGTCCTAATAACAATTAAACTCCAGCTAAGACTTATAAAAACTTAAGACTAAGCGACTACACATTAAGGGCACCCCCTGTGATACGGACCTCGGTTTAGGGCGTCGCTGGGGGGAGAACAGTTAGAGACGGGCTGGATCGAATATTGATTATTTCGGTTGCGCGGGCTGGCTCGAGCAAGGGTCGCGGCGGACAGACGAACACTAAGTAGGTGGCAGACGATAGTTTACCTGGAAGTGCGTGGTGGCCTGCGTGGTGGGGAACATGCCGTGCTCCTGGAACAGCTTGAGCACGAGGTGGCGGCGCTGCTCCAGCACGCGCCGGTGGCCCGCCTCGCCGCGCGCGCCCGACCCGCCCGCGCCGCTGCCCGAGCACGGCGTGCGCGGGGACATCTCCTCCATGCCTTCCGATGATACTGCACGACAAACACGGACTTCAATATATTACTATATATCTTTCTAGTCAAGTGTGACCAACTTCCCCTTTCTGAGTACTCAAACGGGCGTTATCATAGACTAACCTGTCAAAGTCATATAAAGTTATGCGGAACAGTGTGTTAAGTTCCGCAAGCCTCCATCAAAAAGGGAGGATCCTCCCACCAGACAGTGGGTGTTGCGTCTGGTGGGCAACTGCCAAATAGTTGTTATCGAGCTATATATGTATATGTTCAAATTGCGCGGAGAACTTTGATACCGCGACGTAGGATTTGTGTGACGTTAAGGGCGCGTAAAATACTGTTACTGGTTGAATAAATATACAATAGCAAACAGCAGATTACGCGCTCTTCACAATTGGTTGGGTATGTCTCATTTCGAAAATTTGTAAATCAAAAATATCGCGTCACTAATATAATCCAAGATAACATATTCTCAAATTACAATGATATTCTATATCTATATATTAGATACCGAAAATAAGGTAATAATAAAAATTAAATCAAAGATGGTGATCATGGAAAAAATATTGTGTTTATACCTATGAACCTTTATCATAACGGAGATATGTACATGGAACAAAGTACGAGAAATGCATTGATACCCCAAATTAAAAAACAAAATCTACTATCTAAAAACTACAAATAAGCAAGCATCATCATCTCACATTTTACATAATTTACAATGCAATGTATTAAAGTGGAATTCCCTGCCATAATTCAAGGCAAAAGTTACTTCTAGGCAATTATANGAGTGTTGAAATAGAATGCAGCGTATGTCTGATAAGACATTGTTCGTCGTCTACCGTGACGTAGTGCACCAAGTATGTGATTTTTTTTTCTTACTAGTAACCTTCGTCGTCTGCTCAACCAGACTCGCGTGAAGCGGTCCTAATAACAATTAAACTCCAGCTAAGACTTATAAAAACTTAAGACTAAGCGACTACACATTAAGGGCACCCCCTGTGATACGGACCTCGGTTTAGGGCGTCGCTGGGGGGAGAACAGTTAGAGACGGGCTGGATCGAATATTGATTATTTCGGTTGCGCGGGCTGGCTCGAGCAAGGGTCGCGGCGGACAGACGAACACTAAGTAGGTGGCAGACGATAGTTTACCTGGAAGTGCGTGGTGGCCTGCGTGGTGGGGAACATGCCGTGCTCCTGGAACAGCTTGAGCACGAGGTGGCGGCGCTGCTCCAGCACGCGCCGGTGGCCCGCCTCGCCGCGCGCGCCCGACCCGCCCGCGCCGCTGCCCGAGCACGGCGTGCGCGGGGACATCTCCTCCATGCCTTCCGATGATACTGCACGACAAACACGGACTTCAATATATTACTATATATCTTTCTAGTCAAGTGTGACCAACTTCCCCTTTCTGAGTACTCAAACGGGCGTTATCATAGACTAACCTGTCAAAGTCATATAAAGTTATGCGGAACAGTGTGTTAAGTTCCGCAAGCCTCCATCAAAAAGGGAGGATCCTCCCACCAGACAGTGGGTGTTGCGTCTGGTGGGCAACTGCCAAATAGTTGTTATCGAGCTATATATGTATATGTTCAAATTGCGCGGAGAACTTTGATACCGCGACGTAGGATTTGTGTGACGTTAAGGGCGCGTAAAATACTGTTACTGGTTGAATAAATATACAATAGCAAACAGCAGATTACGCGCTCTTCACAATTGGTTGGGTATGTCTCATTTCGAAAATTTGTAAATCAAAAATATCGCGTCACTAATATAATCCAAGATAACATATTCTCAAATTACAATGATATTCTATATCTATATATTAGATACCGAAAATAAGGTAATAATAAAAATTAAATCAAAGATGGTGATCATGGAAAAAATATTGTGTTTATACCTATGAACCTTTATCATAACGGAGATATGTACATGGAACAAAGTACGAGAAATGCATTGATACCCCAAATTAAAAAACAAAATCTACTATCTAAAAACTACAAATAAGCAAGCATCATCATCTCACATTTTACATAATTTACAATGCAATGTATTAAAGTGGAATTCCCTGCCATAATTCAAGGCAAAAGTTACTTCTAGGCAATTATAATTATCATCGTCAACAACATCACCCCGCTTGCCATCAGATGGGATAGTGGTCAAACGCGAACCTTTCGATAATTAATTTAAAAAGTGTGTGTGTCAGCTTCGACGCACGACTGGATCTTACTCCTTAAGAACTATTATTGTGTAGATTATGTAAAAAGAGAGTAAATGAAAGCATCTTAAATAAGCTGAGTATACTTTGTATATACACACATACATAATTTCGAAGTGAAAGGCGCGCAAAGTACGTTGCGCAAAAGAACGTAACGCCTCACTTTTAGTTAACGCTCGATGTTACTCCTCATAAAATTTTCATACCGTGGCCTAAATATTAAAAATAACCTCTATTAAAAAAAAACTTACCTCTATAAGTATCTAGATTAAAGTCGGGTCCGAAGAACGTGTTCCCGACGAGTTTGTTAGTCGTCGTGTGCGGAGTGCCGTACGAGTGCGGCGTCGGCATTCCGTTGCCGTTCATCACTTCTTGTTCTAGCTGAGGCGTCACCACTGTGTTTTCTTCCTCTGTGGACGAGTAAAGAAATGTTAATAAGTTGTGTCGAGTAATAAATCCGTTCTGGCAAGATTGTTTGGTCCTAAGGTCGACACGGACGGCATGGATATGTTGTCGAGGTTCATACAACAGAAGGTTTGAGTCGCATATGAACCAAAATATTTTATTTAAAGAAAATGTACCCATAATAATAAAGTAGAAGATGGTTCCTGATTACCGCCAATTCTTTCACAAGCACAACGGACTTTACGTCTATTCTAAGAAAGGCAGAAATAGTTACTTCCTTTTGTAAGTTTAGTTTGTCGTCAGTGACTCCTAGGAGTATACTAACTATACCGTATCATAAACATGACCAAACAAAAAAAAAACCTTTTAAAGTTAGCACGAGTATGATACGTTGTACTGGGCAGAGTACTCCTTGTCATTATTCTTTTCACGCCTGACACGTTCTCAGCAGGGTCATACTATACGGTACAGTAGTACAGTTTAAGTGGGCAGACTACACAAACGTAAGCTGAATTACATTTTTAAAGCACAGCTCTAATTTTTAAAGCAAAGCTTCACTGGTTGCTGAAAGTCATCAATATATCACTTGATGTTATAACTGTGTATCCTTTATTGGAGATCGAAATAAATAAAATATATCTTACCCATCTTGTTGTGTTTCTTCCTCATGTAGAGTTGCGGACTGCGCGGCACCACCATGGCGCTGGGGCTGCAGGCCTCCGGCTTGAACTGCGGTAAGGTGCTGAATTTCTGCTCGAAGTTCACTGTCTCCAGTACTCTGTGGCGCAATAAAATATAGTTAGAATACGCTTTTTGTTAGTCAACCAAATAGCTAGTTAGTAGGCAAGACTTTTGAAATTGTGGAACGGATTTTGGATATAATTTAGTAGCCGAGAGGAAAACCCGTATTTTTAAAAAAACTGTAAGATTGAGTATTTCGCAACATAGACATCTTCATCCATCCTCATCGATGTGACTTTAAAGACATCCCGAGGTAGACGTTCTCTCGAGATAAAATAACTGAATGAACTGCAATAGGGGATTGCAGTTCATTCAATTTTTTTTATCTCTGACAGCAATCCAAGTAAAAACTCAGACACCACACACCACAACAAAAAATAAGAATCACTTTGATTTTAGCAGTAATGTCCAATCAGCTATTTCGATTTAAAAAAAAACTTAACTACTAAACCGATTTTGAAAAAGTCTTTTAAATTTTTTTTTCAAATTGGTTAAAAAATTACGGAGTTATGAGGTAATAAACATAAAAATAACCGAATTGAGAACCTCCTTCTTTTTTTGAAGTCGGTTTTATAACCTATAAAACCAGGTTGAATATATTTAATTAATACTACTGGTTTCGTACATCAACAGCCAGGCGAGCTCGAGGTCAAAAGTTTCTTAATATTTTTCATGGTTTTCGTTTTGTTTGAAATATAACCTCCTCCTTTTTTGAAGTCGGTTAAAAAATCATACTTGTCTCGTCCATCCTCGTTACGTTTCTTGAACAGAGCCTTCTTGTGCGAGGGGCTGGGCAGGTCGCTGTGCTGCCTCGGCGACGTGGCGTCGTCCGAGCTCAGCGCTCCGTTGTGCGAGGCGTGCGAGGCGTGCGAGGCGTCCGAGCGAGGCGCGCTGGCGCCGCCGCTGCACGACGTCGGCGGCTCGTTGCTGCCTGTGGACCCGGTACACGTTCCTGATGAGAAGGTGCTATTACGATACTGATTTTTGACCACAACACATATTTCAATCAACATTTTTTTTTCAAAGGTGGCAATCTAACATGCAATATTATCTGTGATGCCATACCAATAAAAATAAAAAAAAAACAATTCAGATTGCCACCTTTGTGTCGACTGACTAATTTATAAGACTGTCAAGCATATTACCTGTCTGGTTGGATATTCTCTTTCCTGATATTTCTAATGAGCCAGCTATTAAAAGAAATATGAAATGATAAAAATAGTCATAAAGATCATAATCATAATCATTTTTATACATGGTCAAATTAAATTAGCATGCGCAACTACACAGACATGACGAATATCGATGTGACGATGAAACATGTAAATTATATTGTTTGATTGACATTAAATAATGAATAAATAAATAAGATATCGATTTTCATCACACCAGCAGAGTTTCGCTAACTAATTTATCTACAAGTCGCTATGATAGAGTAAGTAAGAAAGAAAATATAAAGATTTTATGTCATTAAGAGCATATAAACGTTTGAGATAGGTAAATAAGGTAATTATGGGGCTAATCCAAAGTTATGATGGTAAAAAGTAGATTGGTTGTTGTTGGTGTTGATAAGTTTGACTTACCTCGACTGAGTCTCTTCTGCAGCGGCGCCCGGCCCAGCTGCGCGGGAGTCGGCGCCAGCGGGAATGGACGGGCCTCTTCCACTGGGGTTTCCCATTGCCTGACAATTACCAAAAAACCATTATGAAACATACGTCAATCTAAACTAATTTTATAAATGGGCAAAATTTCTTGTTTGTTTGTCAATCAGACAAACGAAATTTATTACACTGATGGAAACCTACACTGTTGCTTAGTGTCGTAAACTAATTTTTATCACGAAACAAAAAGGTTTTATATATTCAAGAAACTTTTACAGATAAAAGTAATCTCACTGTCCATGTCAATATCTCGCAAAAAATGGAAACCAAAAATGAAAAATATTTATTTGGTGTTCACGAAAAACAAAAAAAAATTAACAACTATCAATCCTCACAAATAATTATATATAACAGAAGATGGCAACATAAAAAGACCTCTGCAACGCCAAAAAGGATCCTATGTCAGCATATTATTATGCTGCGATATTTGCAAACAAACATTGTTTCTTTCTTTTCAGTTATTCTTAAAAAGATGACAATATAAGCAAATACAAAGAAACTTGCTAATAACAGACTATGCCATCATGCCACATCTAGTAAAGTCAAACTCATACATCCATGTTGTGTTTGCTTAACGTACGATGTTTGTTTATGTTATAAGTTTACCCACATTTGTTTTTTCTTTGCTGTTTTGCTTTGTTATTCTGTATACGTACATCTGTGCGCTCTAATTATTAAACTTAGTTTTAGATAGTTTCTCAGTAAGTGAATTATGTATGCAATTCTTTATGAGAAATACAGTTGTTCTTAAACCTAAAGATACTCACGTGGTAGTTTTAGGCGCAGTACTGTTGTTACTTTGAGATACTATCACAGATTGTCCGCCTTGCACGTTCAGCACGCTTTGGTTATTGTTCTTGGGTGTCTCTACTTCTGTGGACAATACAGCAATAGTTATCACACATTATAATAATTATACTATCACAAAACCTTACATGAAACACAGCTTACATAACGGTTAGGGGAAAATTCATTCACGCTTTTCAACAATTACATGTAGCACTCAGCTTATGAGTGATAACCACTTGAATATTGGTGACGAATGGTCTAGGGGTGTATAAGGCGATGCAGATAGTGGGAACCTATTGCAAGAAGGAAAGATGTGCTTGGCTGACGCCAAAACGTCTCCATGGAACTTCTCTTTTGTATCATTACTTTAGTTTAAGTCCTTTTCTGAGAGACAAGAAATGAATTGATCCTTTGATAACTTGCAAGTGGAATAATTACGAATTGTCTTTGTATTTTTTGTTTAGGAAATATCTTCGGGCGATGATATTATAACGATCACCATACTACTTTAATATTTTCTGATTATGTACTAAAGTCAATTTTTTTTTTTTTGGTAGGGTCATGCTTGTGGGAAATAAACTCTTTTTCTTTGTTTATTTTTTTATATGTTTACTATTACGAATCAGGATATCCTATGTTCTTATTATGAGATTTGGAGTGGACCATAGTCGACCACGCGGGTCTACTAAACCACACCAATTGCGGCAACAGAAGATTTCTAATCCATTTTGCTTCATAAACTTGAAAGTTTAGTCTGCTTGACGACGTAAATACCGCAACGAATGATTTTAGTTGAATGGAAAGCTTTGCATATTGATTGTGTTTTAAGAAATTAGCCCGTGGGTAGGCATAAATCGTCTATATCTTCATGACACTCACCAGTATTGTAGGTCGGCACGTACAGCCTCTGCAGATGCACGCAGTGCATGGACTGCTCGGAAGCGGGGCTGAGCGTGGCTTGGCTGGGCTTCAGCAGCAGGTTGCCTGACGCGTCGAGAGACAGGGTCAGAGGTCCAGGACCTGGAGAAACAAATAGCATTTATTTTAAGAATGTTGCAATCGCTACCTTATATGTATACCTATATTGAGCGGAAAATACGGGGCCATCTCGTGGTAAGTGGGCAGTCTCGCAAATACCCATAGTAGGATTTGCAATAAGCATAGCAGGTGCTTGGACACCTTTTTAAACATGGGAAATCATCAGATGACTCCTTCTGCTTCGAGTGGAGTGGAGTGGAAGGCAGTGTGCGCTCTAGCTAACCCCACCCGTGTTCCCTTTGCGTTCCAGGGCTGCCGTAACTCTTTGGAACAATCCCGTTTGCTTTGCCATATAAAATATGTCATGTACCTTAATAATTTTTAGTACACCCTACAAAACGGAACACACCACAGGAAGCAGTAAGTCATAAATAGTATACTTACAGGTCGAGTTATCACCAATACTGCGTTTAACGAAGGTAAAACTCTTGAGCACGGGGTTACTGAGCGGCGTCGATGTAAGCGGGGTTGAAGTCGGCGTCGGGATAGTGTTGGACATGCCGCTTGATATCACCTGAAAGAGAGAAGATATTCAAATAATTGTACTACAACTACACATAGTTGAAAGAAACGAAATGTTTGACGATGTAATTTGGATCATGATTTAAGTGTCCATGAAGTTTCTATCTATAGGACATACAATTTTTTATTCCGTGCGGGGATCGAACTCGCGATACGCAGCGAAACAGTCAATCGCTCAACCACTGGATGTAGTTTTGCACGTTCTTCTCCATAAGATCTACTCTTTGGATCTTGCAATTGCCGCGCTTGAGATAGGGTTGGTTATTGTGTTTTGCTGCAGAACAACCTGCTGCTCTTGTCGCTAGCTTCATCTATTTGACTGACAGACCTTGACAATTCAAAAGTGCCTGTAAATTGTCTATTTGAACTCTCTCTCTTCATTAGAATTTCTATAACGGGTTGTCTCGATGCGTTCATACGCATCGAGACAACCAGGGAGACCAACGGCTCATCGTTGAGTCGTTGGTCTCCCTGGTAATGTCGGATTTGCGCACTACGAGAGTGATAGAAGAGGGAGCGCACCTGTGTTTGCGCACACACTTGTATACTATATGTCCCGCGCCGATGGCTAGTCTCCGTTGAGCTAAGCCGCAATGGCCCGATTCAGCCAGGAGGACTACTATTATTATTATCACTCGTATACTCCTTGAATTACCTGCACGCCACACGTGGAAGGGGGCGAGTTCATGATGGAAGCGATGGCGTTGTCCAGGGCCGCCTGCGTGGACATGTTAGGTGCGCTCAGCGAGATGCCCTGCACGCTGTGCGTCAGGCTCGACGTGCTGGACGCTATGGACGTCGGGTGCGGCGAGCTGGGGACTTGGTTGGACAGCAGCGGCTTGTTGATCTGAGTGAAGGCTGTCCATTGCCTGTGGTTCTCACCTGGAATACACGTAACAATGAGTTAGTACATTGCGTTACATTCCCGGCGACGTACACTACTTCGCGGGCACCACACTGGTACATATGTGCGGATCAAAATTTATAGATATAATTTTTTAAACCACGCAAAATTACGGTTATTTTAGCCCAAATATACACACACAAAAAACGCAAAAAAACTGTGGAGATCTCGAGGAAAACATTTTGGATTTATGGTAAAACTTGCACTGATGACAATATTATAACTATAAACAAACGGCTTGTAACACTTTTATGATAAAAAAACTTACTAGTATCAGCATGAGTAGACTTGAAAGCGCCACCAGTGGGCTGGAAACCTTTAGGTCCCCCTGGACTGGACGCAGTTATACCACCGAGAAGATTATCCGACGAACCAGCCCTGAAAGTAGAAAGAATATGTACATTTGTCCGTTTCATTATACAGAAATACGTAGATTACTTCTGCCTTTGTATTCAGCAGTTACAGGCATGACGGAACTTTTATTTTGACCATACAAGCGCTGCGAAGACTTCTTTACCTGATTTCTTAACAAATGGTCTTTGGGCAAAAATTTTCAGTATAATTAGATATCCAAGCTGCTTTGTAGTAGCACAATGAACTGAGAGACATTCTTTGAGTCCCACCATAATGTAAACAACACACTGAATGGTTCAGGAGTAAAGGCTTATTGATTGATTAATTGAAGTGGTATTTTCGGCGAGATGAAACCCACGAATAGACGAAGTTATAGTTATGGCCGCTGTTAGATTATGGCTCAAACCCTCACAGAGAAGGCTTGTATCAACAGTTATGGGCTGATTATGTTTCGGTTAACAGAATCGAACTTACCTAGCTTTAATAGGTTTAGGCCTCCTAGTGTGGTCGTGGTGCGACGGCAAATAGTCTCGTGTATCCAATCCTTCAGAGTCCGAATCAGTCACTTTCTCTCCGCATTTCAGGTCGATTTCTATGCTTTGCACCGCTGTCGGCGGCTCTTCTAGCGGCTGCGACGGCTGTAACAGATAAATAATAAAGCTGAAGAGTTTGTTTGTTTGCTTGTTTGAACGCGCTAATCTCTGGAACTTCCAGTCGGATTTGAAAATTGACAGTAAGTATACAACGACTCATGGATCCAGTCTATTCGCCACTTGGGATAGATCGGGACTACGACACGAGACGCCACAACTGAGCTGTGCGCTACATTTAATTATTGCGTTAACAATTTCGTAGGTTTGCACTCCTGCAATCGTTCAAACTTCACGTAATTTTGAGTATTTCAGTATTATTTTTACGGATATTTAAAGGTGAAGTGTTTAGAGCCGTTCGAACGAAATGAAATAGTACATAGTGTGTGTGTAGTGTGCATTAGTAGCACATGTTTCTCGAGGAAGTTTACCATTTGCTCATCGTCACTGAGCTGCGGTGATCCAATGTGGTTGTACGAAGCTACCGGCACTGGCAAGTCAGAGTTGATTGTAAGAGAGCCGCTGGTGACCACCTCTGATGGCGTTCGGGGACTCTGCAAACCAATTAAAATCACTGAATGACACTGATCAAAATACTGTGTACAGCGTTTATAAAATGTTTTCATAAAGAAAACCCGTTGTTGTGGTACCATTTAGGAGAAGACTTTACTCAGCAGTGCACTGTGATAAGCCAACTTCTCGATTCCGTCTCGAATTTATAACACTATAAATTGAGACCGTAAATATTTGTCTACTTCTTTGACAAGTGTGATTTTTGTGATAATGAAATAAGGTTTGAATTCAATTATTTAGATCTAATTCTATTTGTGTAGTTTTTGTTACCTGTGGCATAGATCCAGTAGGATCCTTACTACTGGAAGACTTCCTGCGATCTTTGTTGCACCACTTCCATTCTGGATGAGCTTTGAAGTGCGCTTCTTTGACCTGAAGATAAAAGAAAACACACAATATTTAATACAAATATACTGTTACAAGCTTGGGGTTCGTAACAATAAAAACGGCCTATTAAATAACTAATAATGACACTTTAATTTAACAACACTAATTGAAACTTCTAAACAATAATTACAAAACACAATTGCTAGACTGATCACTTTAATTCGCACTTGAAGATCGCTCTCGAAGTTATCGCTCGTATCGCAAACCCAATACAGACTCGCGGTCGCGGGCTATGTGGTCCTTCAAAAGTCATTTATTCAAATTAGGCTGAGTGCCAGCACTTTTTGAACGTCAAAGTTCTACATAAAGACAGTCCCCCAAAACGCCCGCCCGTCACCACTTCCTAGTGTTTTAGCTGGGAAGAAGAAGTGGCGCAACAAACTCCCCAGCAACACATCTGTCTGTTGAGTTATAAGAACTATCACTTATACAAAGATATGTAAGTAGTCAGTATTCTTACAAAGAAAACAATACAACAAAGGTAACACGTAAAAACATAAAACTTAATAATTCGCTACTTGTAAGCTAGCACACTCCATTATGCCAGCATAAACAGACAAACTCAAGCATAAAAACAATATCAAATCAAACTAAATAAGCCTCCAGACATGAAGGGTGTGCCCGCTTACACGTACAGAGGGTAGAATTTAATAAAAAGATCTGTGACTCGACGCCACAAGTGATAAACCAGGGCCATCAAAATTAAACATTAAGCATATAATCGTTATAACAATAGTAAANTTCAAAAGTCATTTATTCAAATTAGGCTGAGTGCCAGCACTTTTTGAACGTCAAAGTTCTACATAAAGACAGTCCCCCAAAACGCCCGCCCGTCACCACTTCCTAGTGTTTTAGCTGGGAAGAAGAAGTGGCGCAACAAACTCCACAGCGAGCCTTATATAGGACATCAGTTAATTCTAGAACCTTCTACTGTAGAAACATCTAGAATGTTCGCGTATTACCGACCCCGACTGACCAAATATCGAGAACTGTTCCAACATAGAAAAGCCTGAAAGGTTCTTGACTCGACTAGTTCTACTACTCGACACTAGATAGCGCTAGTGGTGCTATTAGCGTGCAACAATACTTTGAGCTCATGTTCCTGGTTTTGTTTACGTGAGCTTTGTATTATAAGTGTTACCTTTTATTATAAAGAGTTCACGCGGGCATAGCAAGTATTTAATACAACAAAAATACTATCAGATGTCATGTGTATTGTAAACAACGCCCATTTGTATTGTACTTTAAACGGTTCGTACGTACAAGTACATGGTAACTACATACCTAATGAGATGGCTACAATACAAATTGTATACCTATACTAATAAATAATGACTGTGTTGGAAGGTAACCAAGTAGAACTTGATAAAGGCAATAAAAAGTTCACTTTACATGTCATGTGATTTTAGTAGAGGCAATGAAGCTCAACTGGGCCCGAAAATCGTATGTTTAGTTTGTTTTAAAACTTTTTTTTGTCAACCCTCATTGTCCCAATGCTAAAAAATGCTATATAATGACAATATAGAATAGGACCAATATTCAAACATAATTAAGAGTCGGATCGCCCCGAAATACAGAGCTGTTTACACTGACACCTGAAGTATAAACATTAGCCACCTTCTGGGTCTATTCGGAAGAAATAATGAAATTCATGGACTTTAAACAAACATCATCAGCCCAGCCTATTCTCAACTCCTTTCTCTTTCTTTTCGACTTCCAGTCAAACCGGATTTAGCTGCATACCAATATTACAGGTGGAGTAACTGCCTATGACCTCCACCACCCAGTAACTGCGAAATGTACGGTAGTTCATGGACGTTTGGCAATATTTAATTTAAAACAGTTACTGACCTCGCTAGCAAGCTCATTGTACTTCTGCTTCTCCTCGGGTTTGAGCGAGTACCACCACTCTCCCAGGATCTTGCTGACGGTGCGGTTGTCCTGGTTGGGGTGCATCTGGTGCACGATCTGCCGGTGCCGCTTCGAAAAGATCATGAACGCGTTCATTGGGCGGCGGATGCGGCGCTCTTTCTGTAAGCACAATATAACAATAGCGTTTGGTGCAAGAATAGAATGTGAAAGTGAAGATGTTTGGTCTATTTTGACCTCTAAAGGCATGCCCCTTATATTTTAGCCCAAGAAAGATCAAATTTAAAGTTGCAGACTCCTGCTATTATCTGTAATAGCCATCTTGTTTAGTGCAAATTGCATATAATATTTAGTTTGTCCACAGCCCTCCGGTCATGTTTGAGCCACGTGTAGGCCTGCACACCTAGGTTTTGGGCTAGTTTTTATAAAGCCTTAACAGTCCCACTGCTGGGCAAAGACCTTCCCCAAACCCTTCCAGGTATTCTTTTCCCGAGCCACCTCAGACCAATCCTGTGGTGGTGCCCTAAACATAAAGATGAAATTTTAAACGGAGGTTTTTTTTTGCGTGACAAAATGTTAATATTGCAATGTCACATATTTACACAATCTAGATAGCCAAACCTTGTTATAATTGGGGTAGTAGACATGAAGACCTTACCTTCTCCTGAGTAGCAGGCGAATTTAGCGCAGACATATTCTGCGAGAGTCTCTTGTTGGAGTCATCTCCTCCGACCCCCGAGTCCTCAGACTCGAACACCTCGTCATCCTCGTCCATGCACATGGGGGGGTCTGGAATACATTGTTTGTCTTAAAGGGTGACAAACAGAATATGTACACTTTAAAACATACGTTTTGAAAGAATGTTGCAGTAGTTATGACCACGTTGGCTGAAGCTGTAGACAAGCGACATTATAGCATCGTAATAAAACGTACAGGATTGATAAGCTTTACCTAAATGTTACGTAAACCGGGATCCCTTACATTTTGCCAGAATGCTACTTTATGTAATGTCTAAAGCCTCTGACGTCTGCAAATCAACCCTCAGTCATAAAATACATACCTGTGGCCTCCGTCTTAATCTGATCCTCAGTCTTGATAAGCGGCGCAGGCGTGTGCGGCGTATGCGGCGTGTGCGGCGTGCGGGGCGTGCGCGGCGTGCGCGGCGACGGCGGCGCCGCCGGCGGCAC
>NDFZ01004922.1:146689-190919 GCA_002192655.3 Mamestra configurata
GCCACGGAAATGTGTTGCCTGATACTGGGGGCAAAGGGTCATTGTTGTAGATTCATCTTGTGTAACCAACGTGTGTGTCTAATCCTGATTTTCATACTATAAGCCCACAGATTTTTTGAGTGCCAGGTCAACCTGTGGCGGCCTTAATCAAAGTCAAAGCCGTCAGTTCAGGCAGGACTACAAAAAAACCTAAAACTGAGCGACGACACGCTAAGGGCATCCTCTGTGGAATATTACGACGTACCCTCCCCCAGAGGGCAGCTAGAGACGGGCTGGTGAAAAGATTGATTATTTATATAACGACGAATTTAAAGCTATGAGCTCAGTGGCGCGGTCTAACTCGAGCAAGGTTTGGGGCGGAAGTAACCCTGCATTTACTGGTCCCAGGCGCATTTATAAAAACTATATTCAAGGGAGACGAAATATCCAATTACTATGTAAGGATATTCATTGGTCGAGTAATACAAACTACTAGAAACTTTTAAAAAAAATCCATACTAATACTATAAATACGAAAGTGTGTCTGTCTTTCTGTTACCTATTCACGCTTAAACCGCTGAACCGATTTAGATGAAATTTGGTATAGAGACAGTTTAAGTCCCGGGAAAGTATATGATAGGATAGTTTTTATACCAGAAATCATCCTTTAAGGGGGTGAAAAGGGGGTTGGAAGTTTGTATGGGAGTCCGTCATTATTGAAGATAAAACCATGAATATTTTCTTATTTAGGCACTTGATAAAAAAATAAATAAACATAATTATGTTCAAGCGTTTTTGAAAATTTGCATACTCAAAATAAAAATGGCTGCTCAAAGTAACTATACCACGCCGACGAAGTCGCGGGAAAATGCTAGTAAGTTATATTTAGGGGTTGCTTAAATCTGTCCTCAACTCTAGGTACTCGAAGGCCATTGTCAATTTTGCAAACGTGACCAATATCACGTAAACAAAACAATCCATAACCTTTGTAAATTAATTCTTATCTTTATCGCGCGTAGTATAATTTTGTAGTATACTACAGCAACAATTAGGCAGTGGTGAAAGCAAAAACAAAAATATTGTAAATACCTAAAAGAAATCGGACGTACTCAAGGCCATAACACTGACACTTACAAAAACCCAATCAGAGATAAAGAGAAATTCTTTCTGATAATGATTAAATTATCCTGTATAATTTAAGCAGTAAAATTGTTGGAATATTTCAACAATAAAATAATTTAAACCTTATATCGATATGTGTAAAAGTCACATTACTTCAAGCATATGTAAGCTGGTTAATGATTGTAATTTAGACCTTATGTCGTTGAGTTTAAAGGTAACATTACTGTGGCTTAGTAAGTGAAAGTACTCACCGATAATCGTGTGTGACGTAGGCGGTGGCAATACGGGTAACAACTGGTTAGGGTGCACTATCACAGCGCTGCTGTTTACGTTGTTTACCTGAAAACAACGTTTATTAAAAAAAAAAAACTATTTATTTATAAAACGACAGTTGGGTACAGGGAAAGTAGACATTTGAAACGTGGATAACGCGTTCCTTTGCATGGACATTCCTTTACATTGCCTTAGGTACTGCTCGGCCGCAAGCAAAAGGACCTTGGTTCGTTTCGGTCGGCCATAAATTGATAATTGGTTTTCCATGAAGTATTTATCTGTTATAGCCCGGAGATCGGAAGATTGATGGTGTGTGACCCAACCACGGATATATCACACGATCAACCTCGGAAGGCACGTTAAGCCGTTAGTCCTGTGCTAGATTTTTATGTTTGTTTTGTGAAAAAATATACTTTAGCCATGTCATTATTGGTGAGGTGGCAATAGATAAGTAAATGCTACTTACATGATCACCATTATCCATGCCCCGGTGGTCCGGTTCATTGTCGTTGTTGTTGAGCTGTTGTTGCAGATGATTTATCCGCTGTTCAATCTGAAATGTAACGCTAACGTCAATAAGGCACATAAAAAAAGTATGTTACCCTTTTAGAAGAATTTTATCAAACCACATTACCCTCCTTATCGGTCCTGCAGCAGTCCGGTAAAAATTACAATTTCTGATGCACAAATCCATCAGCAGACTCTTCTATTCCTCAATATTGAATTGTTTGTAGCAATATCAATAGTTTTTGCTTAGTCCCTAAGAAACGGGTGAAATAAGATGACCAAATAGAATACTACAATGTTGTAACGGTTTTATTTATCAGCTAATTATGCCAGCCATCAAAAAACAAACAATATTAAATACGTATTGATTAAGTGGCCCTGATATATTATTATCAGGTGCGTGCGTAAAATTGATACCGACTTTTACTCAGATAATGCTAAGTCGAGCCGCAGCTGTCGCAAGATAATCAAATATGTATATCGAATGCCGAAATCTTACCTAAGGAAGTAAATATTAAATGTTTCGATACTATTGAAGACCAATAGTCTGAAATATTACAGGCTAACTTGCACCTGATAAAATTGCACAAAGAAGATATACACATTCAATTCTATCCTATTCTTCTTCCTACTAATTAGATGTTTAATTATTTTCTATATACTGTATTGTACACCTCATAATAAGCACAGGAAACAATGTGAAAGTTTGAGAGGGTGAAGGGCTGCTTGTTCCTCTTTGACACATAATCTAATACGGATTTAGATGGAATTTGGCACAAATATAGTTCATAACCTGGATTAAGATATAGTATATTTTTTATCCCGATCTAAACTCAATCCAGGCGAAGTCGCGGGCGGAAGCAAGTTCTATAAATACAAATCTGTTTTAAATTACTCACTTGAATAGTCTCCGCCGGCTCATTCTTTATAAACACATACTTCTTTTCGGCGGTACTCTGTGGCACCATCGTTACATAGTACCTCTTCACCGGATCTTTAACATCCGGTTCCACAACAGACAACAAACGGGCCTGAAGCGGCGCCGGTTTCAGAATTCTCTTATTATCTTCCATAACACGAGTCTCGGATAGTTCTGGGGGCCGAGTGTCAATAACATTCCGGAGTATATTGTTTTCTCTTTGATTCTGATGATCTCTCTCATCGTCGTCATACTCCGAGACTCTTCTATTCAGAAAATTTTCATGATTATTTAAAGGAGGCGACATTTCCGTGTCCCTCCGGTAATTGTCGTGGATACCATTCCTGTGAATCGCCTGGGTCCTGTAGATCTGTTCCACGTCTATTCCATTCGATGTTGGCATAGTTCTAGGGACGATTAGGTTATGTGCTAACTCGTTGGTATTACGAATAGTGTTGGCAATACTTGTTTGCAAGCTCTGAGTACTCAAGTTGTTTAAGTTGAGAGAGATACTCGAAGGAAGGGTTAAGCTTGATAGAGTTGTGGTTGTTGCGTTTATACTGGTGTGTATAGTGTTCTGTAAGTTAAGTCCTGAAGTTTGGACGCCGATCACGTTGGATTGGGAGACGTTGTTCGTCTGGACGATTGTAGGCCCGTTTCGGTTTTCCACCTGGGAAATGAAGGTCTAATTTTACCATAACTTAATTATTGCTTACGTAATAAGGTTTAATTTTGTATTTTATTATTTGTAATACCTGGTAATGGTAGTTAGGTCCTGGCGAAACTCTGATGACGCTGGTGGCCACTCCACCGACTGGCGAGTTGACCCTGCTAGGTCGAACTAATTCGGGCCTAGAACGAAATATTTTAATGTTAATATCAGTATTATTGTCTTGCTTACATTTAAAAGTAAAGGTGCTTTCAAGAACACTATTTTACATAAATGTTCAAACGTCTTTGCAACGTCGACGCTGCGCTGATGCTATCACTAACGCCGCGTCAACTACTTCACGCAGATTATACAATTACGCAGCGACTGAGTGGTGTGAATCTGACGTCTACGTCTGTGTTGGTTACAGTTGTATGAAAAAGCATCACAAAACAACATAGCTGAAGGCAACATTTTATTCAACAATAGATTGAAAAATCTAGTGACGGAAACGCAGGAAGAGGTCTAGGACGGAACGAGCGAGCTCAGATGATGACTGTCCACTCTTGCCTTGAAGACTATCGTGGTGATCGGCCACAGATACGCTGATAGAGAGTTATTATTTTCTTTTCGAGACAATACCCTGAAACAGATTGTGCCCAGTAGGTGGACATGTTCATAATCATGTCTTTTGTCAAAAACATGGCCCACTTGTTGGAGCACCCCAAGTGCCCCATACCCACACCTGCACCATTAAGGCCCTAATAATTGCCACTGATGCAACTTGAAGTGATAAGAACAACTCTCCATCTCTCAAGTTACCTGATAAGATGATGGTGATACAAGGCAGCAGGGTGGTGCGGCTGCGGCTGCGGCGAGGAGATGGGCACGAACAGGTTGTTGCGGAGACCCGGGGAGCCGCCTGCACCCACGGGCGAAGCACCCGGGCTGCCCGAGCGGGAGCTGCCCAGCGATACTATGACAGAAGACAACATTATTTTAGCAGTCTTAGAAAGTTTTCTGGTACCTATTGTCGTCGTAGTTAAGACTGTGTTTCATCACTTCTAAGTGAATGCAATGTACACCTAACGTATTGACGCTTTATATATATTAAGGGCAAGACACACCCACTACACTTTTTAACGCTAGTGTTGCACACACACTAGATATTGTTATCTGATAATAATAAAGGATTATAATAAAAACGTACTACTATCTCTCATACCCGTAGGTATTTATAGCTGTGATGTCAAAAGAAATACTTTCTGAAAATCGTGACGTCAGTTAAAGAAAGATACGTAAAATAAAGTTATTTACAAAATCATTATCTACCTGTGTTTTAGGTCACCCGTCTCAATCAGCCGTCATTTCCGAAGATGATACACAATCCATCCATCGCTTTTTTACTCTTCCCCTACTCATAGTGTTTTTATAATTTTTAATATGTGTGTTACTTTTAATTTTTTGTAATTTCTTATTCATACCTAATAAGATTATGACTCTCTGTACGTGTTGGTACTTACTGTAATTGCAGAGAGTAATGAAAGCTAAATAAATAAATAGCATCATAGACTCATGATAACTTAGTGATAAGTGATAACATACCCAGCATGTTAGCCGCCTCAGTCTCATCAGAATCAAACCGGCCGGTGACGCGGTAGTGCGGGGGAGTGGTGTCGGACTCGCGCGAAGTCTCGTCACCTTCCACGCCCGTGCCGCTTGAAGACAGCGATTTACTGCTACTTCTGAAATGGAAAGTTTGCTTTAGAATAATTGGAAATAAAACTATGAAGTGATAAACAATGTGGTTCAACGGCTCTCCTATTACTACCGCCCAAACCTTAGTTATTCTTAGATCGCGTTGTTTAAGGACGTTTTTTTTAACGATGATAAAACAGTGTCAATGTTTTTAATGAAGAACCTTGTTATTAGGTATCTCTTTCTCATGGAGGATGAGAAGCATGAGACCCAGGGTGCCAGATTAAGAAAATTGCAAAAAGAAACACGCCTCACTTATAGTTCATAAATTCCTACACATTTCATGGAAGCAAGATGACATCAGACTTCATATCTGTAATGTATAAACTAAAAAAGTATCTGTCTTACTTGAAAAAGTGTATACAAATCGAGCCGAGACAACACGATGTTAAATAATTACTCAATAACGTACTGAAACTCATTCCATTCAGTGTACTTAGGGATAAATTCCATTCACGGTAGGTTTAGGGGACAGTGAATTATGAAACTATTTAAATGATTAATACTGTTAATTTCCTGTTTTCATGGCGATTTAACGAAACGGGTCGCAAAATCACGAATGTACATCATTAAAATCAGGAAAATACAATATCATTGTACTTATAGAGTAGGTTTGCCAATTTCGAATATCCAGCCGTAGTGGAATGCTGGTATTATATTAGAATTTAAACATTAGGTAGTTCAGTAAAGTTATTGCAGGTACCCACCATACGTGCGTATACATAGGTATCATCATTCTCTTCCTACTCGACTGATTGACAAATCACTTTGTCCGCTAAATTGTGGACAGAACCTATCTTTTCTTTATACAAAACGGTCGAACAATAATTTTAATAAGGAAGACTGTTGTGTTGAAATTCAATTGTAGTTTAACGTTACGTTGTTTCGGCTCGCATTTTATAAGAAAATCTTGGTTCATAATATGTAGGGAATCTGAACCAGAAGCCACAATTAAATTAAAGTATCCACAACAATTATTGCACCACTTGTGCAACACTCATTTATATTTCTTACACAAAAACAACGACTGTCAATTTAAAAATACCTCAAAGAATAATTTATCTTGTCAAATGTCTAATGTTTATGCAGACTTTTTCACACGTACGACAAATTGACAACTGTATTTGAATTTGGAATGTGTGTCTGTGTCTTCTGGACCACAACAAAGATCAAATCCTATTGCAAACAAAACAATTGAGGAACTTTTCATATCAAAAGATCACTCGAAAATGAACTTAACCTGCATAAAACCAAAGTAGATAGTTGAGTCTACTGGCAATCAAATGTTAATTATCTCATCATCTGCCTAGCCTTTTCCCAACTATATTGGGGTCGGCTTCCAGTCAAACCGGATTCAGCTGAATACCAGTATTTTACGTTGAGCGGCTGCCTACCAGACCTCCGCAACCCATTAACTGGGTAACACGGTACTCCTTGGAAGGACTGATGTCAGATTATCTGGCTTCTGACTATCCGTAACGACTGCCAAAGATCTACAAATGACAGCCGGGACCAACGGCTTAACGTGCTTTCCGAGGCACGGAGGAGTCTCGGTATGTAAAGATGGTCACCCATCCACAGACCAACCTCGGCAAGCGTTGCTTAACCTTGAAGATCGACCCGTGCGGCTGTTATTATTTAGCCACGAGCTCCTCCAAATGTTAATTATCAAAAAATCTAATTAAAAATGTTGGTTTTGTTTTGCAGAAAAGTTACATTTATTTGGTATATTTACCTCTGTTGCGGCGTATGACCGGATCCTTGCGCCAGGGGAGTGTTAGAAGACCTGGTGACTCCTCGTAGAGACAGGTGTCGGGAACAGAAGCCTCTCCGCTGACTTTCCTTGGTGCAGCCATCTTTGGAGCAGAGCCGCCGCCATTGCTTGCCGTTGAACTTCTTACGAATGCCCGTCGGGGTTGATACGACGTCACCTTTCTTGTACTTGTGCGGAGTTGCCGCTTGAGATCTGTTGGAGGGAAGAAATTGTGAGATTGTTGTTGATAAATGTGAAGATAATAATAGTGTGAGCGAGATCGAAATTGTGTGTGAAAGAGTAAGATGTCGATGTGCTTTCTAAAGATGTTGAAACTTTATAAGACATTCAAAATTTTTCTTACCTATCCTAGTTTTTGATTTCACATAAACAAAACAATATCTTATCTATTTAAATTTTACGGCGTTTAGGATTTTTTTAAATGGAGGTCTATAACCGATACCTATAATCAGCTCAAAGCCTGACGATAGCAAGCGCAATCGAGTTATCTTTTATAATATTCACGTTTTTATCTTTTTAGGGAGGTAACGAATGTCAATGTCTTCGTCAATGTCTGCCTAGCGTTTTCCCAACTAAGTTTGGATCGGTCTTTTTATTTTAAGTTCTTTCAGTCCATCCAAAGGTTGTCTAATAAATATCGCTGTCCATGGGCGTTTATAAGGGGGGTGTTTAGGGGGTCGGTACCGCCCCCCTTAGCAGACGACGAAAATAAAAATCGGTAATAAATATTGGATGGATGTCACGAATAATCCATGCCCCAAAATATATAATTACTAACACTTCGAAAGAGATTGGCGTTCAGAATTTTGCCTTTTTCACGCAGATAAGGCAAAATTCAGTTGGCCCCAGGCCCAAGCAAAAACTAGTTGTGTTAGTGTATTTACGGACCATCGGACCCCCAGAATACCATATGGTAGCGAGTGCCTATCGGACCACCAAGTTATTTCAAGCAAGTTTCAGTGTTCTTTTGTACACATTTTTTTGTTGCAAATGAACATTTTTCCTTGATTGTTTGATAGGTTCTTAGTGCAAGTTGTGTAGACTCACCTAGGAGTAGGGGGTTGAGATCGGGGTGTGAGACTGCGCTCCAACAAGCTCGAAGTACTGCCGCGACTCTGGAGACTGCTGCGCTTGCTGTTGCTGCAATCTGCTGACAATACACCTCGTTATTACATTCGAAGCCCAACACACATGGCAATCAAAGATACGAGTGTCTTTGCACTGGACTGTCCAGAGTAGGCGTTGGCATCGCGGTAACGCTGCCTAGACAATAGCGTCGATTAGAGATCATTTTACCGAATCTACGTCGATTATACCTAACATATTGTTATTATGTGGAAATGTGGAGTGATATGAAAGAGAAGGGAGTGCGTGTTGCGCCGACCCAAATCACATGGTTTAAGGGCAGACAGATAATTACATCGATTTTCCCAGCGTTGGAAAAGCGGTTGCGTTGCGTAGGTATACGTCCAAAGATTGTTTATGCTGGATCAACGTTACATTGTATGCGAAGACACACCTAATGTTTTGAGATAAGTAGTATAAAACTACTCGAGGAAGATGTTGATTTGATGCCATAACTATTTGAGTTACACATTTAAGGAAAATACCTAAACAGTAAAGATATATAAAATCAGCATTAAACATTTGAAATACAATTATGTACATCTGTACATTTGCATACAAACTAGATATTTTCACGTTGCCCCAAAGAATTCAATTAATGTACATCAAATAGTTAACAGCTTCATAAAATGGGTCACATATACGAAGCAGTTCGAAATGCGCACGCGTTTAGATGTCAAAATAAAAAAGTGGTCGGAATTTTTGTGCCACAACCATTCCGGTGTGACTAATAGACTAATACACAATGTGATGTGTTTAGACCAGCAAAAAATATTACAAAGAGATTAAATCTTCATCTATTCGAGAACAATGTTGTGATTGAATTTTTAAATCAGATTAATTTAGTCATAAATAACAGTCAACAAGGAAATTATCGTAATTTATTTCTAACTCATAAAACAGGCAGTTTGGTTCGCTGTTTCGTCGGCAAAACAGAGATTTGCGGGAATTCAAAATAACGAGTCACATAACTTTGCCCTGTACATGCATATGCTCGTACTGTAATTAGATCTACATAATCAATCAAATCAAGAAACTGAATTTTCAACCCTTTGCTGTGTGCGTGTGGAGCCGAGACACAAACTATGCTTCACCTCTTATTCCGCCCTCTGTGCCCCAAAACATAGCCAAAGTGACCTATGCGCCACCAACAATGCCGTCGAAGTGGAAATATTTCGGACCATTCTAATCTACGATACTGTCGTGCCAGCGACACGAAAACGTAGAAGACTGAAGAAGCATTAATTTCACTATGACCTGATGATGCAACCAAGATCATAAACTTTGTGATTCAGTTATTAAACAAACTAATTACACACACAATAACATCTCCCAAATCCGTGAACTCGTCATGTCATGAGTCAGTACCAAAACTTTCACATTTTATAAAAATATGTAGTTTACAGTGGGATTATGAGTATTAAATTATGATGTCGTGAAAAGGCCGCAGTCGACTGTCTACAATGGTATGCATATGATATAGCGACACTTATGTATGGAAGTGAATGCTGGGTGTGGCTAAAAGCATGGCAGTAGAATTATTTCTGTGGAAATGCATTCTTTGCGTAGCATGTCCGGTGTTATTGAATGTCAGGTCGTGTAATAGTGTGATAAGAAATTTTAGATTGAATATTGGTGAAATGACGAGGGTTAGGTAACTTCTATTGAGAAAACCGGCCAGGTGCGTGACGGGCTACGCGCAGTGTACGGTTCCGTAGTTGCACGTCACAATTACCGACTTCGAGTTGTGCTTTTTGTTTGATTCTATGAATATATTGTGTTCACGGTTTAACGGTTAAAAACGTCAAAAAATGGGCCCACATAGGACGATGGTTACTGAAGATGAATTTGTAAGAAATTTTCTTCTTCAAGTACATTTCATTGGTTGTTGTCGACTATTGCTCGGTAACTTGTAAGCCTATTTAGCTGTGATAGTTTTCCTTTTAAATTCGTTATATCTGCTTCAACCATGATTTTTTTCACGTCTTTAGCTGGCAGAAGGGGGGGGGGGGCACACACACTTGACTCTAACAAAAATTGGCACTTTATTGCTTAATATTTCGCAAATGGATCATTGGATGGAAAAATGTTTTGCGTAAACCCTTAATATTTTTAAACGATCTATCCAACGTTATCTCACACCATGGGATAGTCGATACAATAAAAACATCACCTTTACGTGTAGGGGGGGGGGGTCCAATTTGTTTTTCAGGATTTTATTTGACCACTTTGTCGGCGTGACAGACGGACATGGCGAAACTATAAGGGTTCCTTGTTGACTACGGAACTCTAAAAAGGATTATACAAAGATTTTTGGGATGTGAATGGTAAGGAACAGATCAATGTTTCATTCAATGGCGACCCTTTTTTGTGTGTGTGAGGCCCTTCATAAAAACTCAGGTACCGGTAGTACTATCGAGTCAAAGCTGAAAATGTTCATAAGGCTCAAGCGATTCCCAAATTAGTGTTTTATAATATATAAATGCACTTATAAAATCTTTGTAGAAAAACACTATAAAACACCTACTTCGGCCGGCGCACTTTGCACATAAGATTATAAATGTGGAAAGGTTTGTTACACACTAACTTCAAATCAGAACAAAAGTATGTCCTAGATCAAAATCTAGGATACCTTTTATCCGGGAACATGAAGCAGTTCGCCTAAGATGCGAAAAACAGCAAAAAAATATTTTTGTGAGCTCTAAGAACCGCAAACAATCAGCTTATGTATTAGAAATTTAAATCTCTAGTTACCCATATGCGAGACATCAGCTGGGAACATGATGTCCTCCCTGCGCAGATCATCGTCGCTCTCGCCATAGTCGTCGAAGGGCGGGCGCTTGCGCAGGTCGTCCATAGAACCGTTGGACAACGCGCCCACGGTCACCACGCCGCCGGCGCCCGCACCAGGCATGGGGGATGACGTGTAGAAGTTGTCGCCGCCCATCTAGATAGAATTTTCAATAAATATTAGGATTTTAAGGTCAAGGAGGTTTGATAGGAAATTAAAAATCACGTTGGGTCGACGATATCATCACTAGATGGAATTTTCAGTAGGTATTAATTTATAGGTCATAGAAATAAAGAGCGTCAAAAGGCGCGTTGGGTCGACGATGTCACAAGTCATGAAAAACCCCTTGATCAGGGACGCACAGAACCGGGGAGCTTGGCAGATCAAAAAGGAGGACTATACCCAGCAGTATATGATTTCAGGTTGATATGATGATGGTTAGAATATATGCGTCAAGTAAAATAAAGTTTATTCGCACTGTGTATGATCAGAGTGGGATTGAATTGAAATTAATGTCAAGGGATGTGTTACTTATCCTAATTGGTGATTAAATCCAGAATACACGAGTTCTAAGAGTGGTATTCATGGCAATGGCAAACTCTTAACAGTTCTTGCTTGGCGCCGATTAGGTAAACCATTTCTCAGCACTGAAACGTTTTCAGGTTTTGAACTCTTGGACTAGAACAGTACAAATACTATTCTAGTCCAAGAGTACAAAACGTAGCTCAAAGAGATGGTCAAGACAGGTTGAACTTTTACGACATATTTATAATACCTACGAAGATAAATGCGATGCTTTAGGCATTTAGCTCAATTTGTCCAAGGCATTCGATTGCACTACTATGGAATCCGGGAGGCCTCTCTGAATTTTCTTCTTCATACTCAGTCAGGAGTGATGGGACGGTAAAATATATCCCGAATCAGAAGTCAGGATGGGGGTCCCCCAGGGCTCAATTGTAGGTCCCTTTTTGTTTCTCATTTACCTATATCAATGATAAAGTGTTGTTTGCAGACGACACTTCACTTTCATTTAGACTCAAACGTCAGCAACTAGTCACTCACGATGTAAATAGTGTAGTTAGCTAGCGAGCACAAGGAGTACATGCCCTCGTCCTCCAGCTCATCTGCCCAAGGCCGCTGCAGCCGTCTGATGTCTGCCCGCTTCACTGTGTGCATCTGTCACTGTCTCACCTGAGTGGGCACGTGGTGTATGCGCAACGCCGGGTGCAGCGAGGACGAGGAGTGCGTGCCCGCGTCCTCCAGCTCGTCTGCCCATGGCGGCTGCAGCAGTCTGATGTCTGCCCGCTTCACTTCCACCATCTCTTTGCAGAGATCGCCATCTGATACCTGATGATATGAGTTGTTATTAGGCGGTCTTTGGTTCGATACACAGTTGTTTGATCACTATGAAAAGACAGTAATGGCAAAACCAGCAAATTGGCCATTGATGATTGAAATAAATGTCCAAAAATGGAAACACCTTCTGTAATTAATTAGTAATTCTATCTTTTACAGCTTTTAATTTGTTGATTGACTTCCAAAAACAACTGTATGAAGAAGTTGACTGTCGCGAATATATATTTTTTTTGTAATCTACCACGTCTCCTACGAGTTCTGTAATTGTCATAAGCCGACTAACTCCTGACAACCTTTTTAGTTAACTGCAAACTAGAAACAGCCTAAAAACAAGTCCTTTTACTTATTATGATTTAAACAGCATTAAGCAGAGATAAATGTAATATTATCACTTTCTGATTGGCGAAAGGTCGATACGATCAATGAGGCGTATTCGATAAAAAAGGGGAATTACGTGAAGTGACTACAACTACAGTGTGTCTGACGCATATGAATATTATCTTTCTAGTAATCCCACCAAGATTTACATAATATAACAAATGATGACACCAAGATTTACATAATATAAAAAAGTACTACTTGAAAATTATGCAATTTAAGTTCTTTAACTTAAATTGCATAATTTTCAAGTAGTACTTTTAGCCTGCGCTTTATAAAGATTTTAAACCTACATCTAACCGAAAAAGATCCTATTGCTGATTTAGTTATTGAAGAAAAAGTCCTATTTATAATTTGAAAAAAAATCTATTCACCTAAGCAGTAAAACTACGTATGGCAATTATAACTTTCGAGATAAGCACCGACAATCGACATGATATTAGTGCATTTTTTGTAAACCGCCAGAATCCGCCAGAAGGCGCTCATCCGAAACATCCTAGATATCGGATCACAGAAAAACTGTGAAGACAAAAAGTAATCTGCGATAGTGTTCTTTAAACTTAAGCAAGTACTGATCCACTGATCTAAACTAAGAAGGGGCTACATCATGAAATGAAGTTGATGACAGTAAGCAAAATTGATCCATACCTAATTATTGCAAACACAAATCCGTCGTGTGTTTAATTAAAGCACTATCATTGGGGAAGCCCATATTCAGCTTACAACCGACTATTTACATCATACTACAAATATAGAGAACCTCACCTTAACTCGTATCCTTATAGGAGAATTAAGCACTTCATACACGAGACCTTCAACGAACACACTTTGCACATTTTCCCGGCTAGGGTCCGTAGTCCTCACAACACACAGCGAGCCCATGTGCAGATGGCTCATTTGGGGACTCGCGTCACTGATCACATCGTTCTTATTCACACCGAACACGTCACTGTACTCGATCGGGTCACATTCTAGCCCGTCGAGTTCCACTACAACTTTGCACCCCTCAGCTTGACGGATCACTCCCGGAATATAAAGGCCGCGCTGTTTGGCCAGCACCCTGTGGTCCCGCCATTCTGATAAGTCGATGTTGGGGTATGAGATGTAAGACTTCATATCTGAAGGCGGGGAAGAGTGCTGGATGATTGGGGATGGCTGCAGCACAGATGGCTGGTACTGCGGCTGATATTCCACCGGCAGAGGAGCGTTCACTGTGTTGTTGTTCGCACAGTTCATTTCTTCAAGCACGGAAGGATCGAATTTCCGCTTCTTGGGCAAATTCCGCACGGGGGCCTGAGTTGGTGTCTGTTGGGCAGCTGGTTGAGCATTGCCGCTGCTGGCGTTACCCAAGTTTGTAGGGTTAGCCATGGTTATGTTGGGAGTAGGATGAGTAGATGATTGAGACAGGCTCACTGTGCCCACACTGCTTATCACTGAAGCAGGTATCTGTAACAAAAACCCCATATTAGAATACACAACATGTGTTACATGGAATAAACTTGTGCAGTTTTCCTTATTGACAATGAAATGCCTAGCAAAACTTTGTATACAAAGTGTTTATTAAACATTGGTTAAATTACTTTATTAATAAACAGGGAGAGATAACTAGAAGTACAACATTTGAAGCTTTTATGGAATAAGTACACGGAAAAATGATAACGTATTCTATGAGACTGTAACATAATATGATGAAATGTAGAAAAAAAAATATCGCATTTTTGTTGCTGATTTAAATACTTTACAAAGCTAATTTAAGGCATACACTAATAAATTTAGTACTCACTACCGATTGATAAATAGAACAACGCATTGATATTTCGCCTCCATTCATAGTAAACTCAGGAAGCCATGAAATCAATGGCGAGCGATAACTTTATGGCTTTAATGGCATTCGTCATGTGCTGAGTAATTCATAAGATATTCCTCTATGGGTAGTACAAAATATAAGGCAATTTGTATAAAATATCTAATTGTAACAATGAATTGTAGTATACAATTAATTCTATAAATAGGGCATGATTCCATTTGTATTTAGATACAACGCTCCACTCGTATTATTTGTTGCAAACAGATTGAAATCAAAGTGAATACTGTTACAAAAACCAGGTAAAATGGATCTATTTCATACATAATTGTCGCAAGACAAGATACCACCGGCAGAAACCCACATCAACGATGCCAGTTCTGTTGTTCAATAAAGTACAATAATACTTTCTGAAATTCTGAATATTACCGGTAGTATATGAAACGATGCATGGGTAAATATCCTCTACCTACAACAAAAATCAGGCAAAACTGAGTCATTTTTTTCCTTGTTTAGCTTCAGCATTGACACTTCTTCGCTCTTCAGCACTCAAGGGATGGGCGTCTGAAAAGTGCAGCCCAATATGATATGAATTAGTACTCTTCACTCTTGGAAACCCACTTTTGCTGGAGATTGGTCAATCTGCATACCTATGTAGTTCATTTTCTTTTTTTCTGTATATATTTGGTAGACTTTTCAAAACTAAACAGTTATTTTTGGTATCCTTACCTGATCATCAATATCTGCGTAAGAGTTGTGTCGTACGTGCGGGTGAGCGGAGGCGGAGGCCTGCGAATGCGGGGCGCCGCCCGCGTGTGCTCGCTGCATCACCGCCTCCCGCTACCACCGGTCACTCATCGCGCGCGTAACGCATGCCTGCCGAAAAAAAACAAAGTTCACTGCTATTGTACGATGACGCGATGATTCACCAGTTACGCTATCTGTGTACTGCATAGAACACGGATTCCGCCATTACTATTCGTGCCCGCGCAATGGTACTGAGCACAAGTTATCGCTGTCAAAGCCATATAAAAAAAGAAGTATTAGTCAGTGGAATATATTAGACACTAGTACATTTACTGTTTTTTTTACTAATTGCTGATTCTGTGGTCTCAGGACCAGCGCAACTATTCACCCCGTTCACCCCGTCAGGGGTTGATTATGATGATGAGTTTGTTCATATAAATTGAAGCAAACAATAATGTCCTCCACTAAAAACTTAATCATCCCTTTTCGCCCCCTCGTACGGGTTTATTTTCGAAAAATTCAAACATTTGTTATATGTGTTGTTGAATTATAGTAAAATAAAATATAGCCTAGCTTTCTAATAGCGAAAGAATTTTTAAAATAGGTTCAGTAATTTTTTAGCCAAATAGTAACAAACAAACAATTAAATATTTCCTCTTTATAATATTGGTTTTGATTTAGATTTATACTATTAGTACCTATAGATTCGATTTTGACAACGCCTTCTCTAGGAGTAACTGTAGGAGGAACTCTGTGGCAACTGTTAAGTCAATCGTCCAACGCTATGCAGGATATGCACGGAGAGGTTACCCACGTTGTGGCGTTAGCAATGGAATCGTGCGTAAAACAGCCGTGGTTCGCAGTGGACGATCCTGCCTCTATTTTCATACATCCGCCTACATTTACAAAGCATCGCAAGACAGTCATCAACTGTTAGATGCTGGTCTGGCCACCTAGTTCTGTTAGATTCTCACAGAACTATGATGAGAAAGATCGCGAGGCGAGTTTGAACAACATCAGTGATTCGCTCCGCTCTGTCAAGAGCGAAGCGAGGGAGAAGAGAGCATAGCTTAGCTTTAGTCTACGGTGGAAACGCTCCAACATTCATCGGTTTATTCGTAGAAGTATCGCCATTGAACGAGGCTTTGTCATCAATGTATACTGTAATGTGTGACAATGGTTGTAAATATTTCCTGTTTCGAGGATTAAAACGTATTTTTACTGTCAATAAGTAGATAATGAAGATATCGTCGCTATATCAACGATGTGTACGCGACGCTTTACGCTCTTCTAACCTTGATATTACTTTTCAGTTTTGTAATACTTTCAGTATTTTGCTGTCATTCATGTTGCGGAAACGACAATGCTAGTTCTTGTGTCAGCTTTGAATCTGTTGGTGGGACATCAAAATTAATTGATATATCCATTTTATAGAATTGTAAAACATTTTCCCATTGAATGTTTAAGTGTTAGTTTCTAATATCTGGATATGATATCTAGGTGTCATACAAAGTTAATCTATGTTATCTATCTTGCCAAGTATTGATTGTACAAGGAAATCATTCATTCATATAACAACACTGAAAACTTATTAGTAGGTACTAGAAAAATCCCGCAATAGGATTATAAAACAGAACTAAGTAAAAAATGCAATAGTATTCCATCGTCCAAATAAACTTTGGATAAAACTATGACGTTCGGTTCGGAGTCTGACCTACATTGCTGCACATTAGTGTGCTGATCTATTTAAAACTGAACGAAACAGGCATTGTATTTATGCTATGGGTAAAGATCTGTATCACTATGGAAGAGGTCACTAATGTGGTGCACGCATTGCGCGTTCTTGCATCATCCAAGACAGACGTTTAAGGCAGTGCGTGGACCAATTGTAATGGTGACAAAGGTAGCAAAAATAGAGATTTTTTGAATATTGCCAATAAGATACGACGGACAGAGATAAGGCATCAATGAATAAAGACCTCTTTTGACGGAATGCTCACATGAATTCTATGTGCGTAACAGCGTACAGATAACGCTTTAGTCAATGGGCAGCCCATTCTCGAGAAAAACTTGAACAGATTCTGAGATAGAGAATATTATTGTCCGAATGGGGGAATTCTGAGAGTACTGATATGACGATTGATATAGATCAGGGATGGCCAACTTAATTAGACCTAAGATCTACTTTTTACTGACGAAATCCTGTGTGATCTACCGATTACATGCTTTTTAAAATTTTAAATAAAACAGTATAGTTAAGTATACAATTATGTAGTTTTTTATTTTATTAACGTAACCTGTTTATATAGTTGCGCAGTCTGTTAAACGTACTTATATTTTTTGGCTTGCCACGATCGAATGGATTAATAGCCGCGATCGACCGGTTGGCCATCCCTGATATAGATGATTTGAAGAAGACATGAGCGGCGCTGATGGCAATATTAAGATAAAGGCAAGAGGATGATGAAGATCAGCACCGGAACATTTAAATTGTATGATTACCTACATGCACCGGACATGTGGCTCAGGAAACACTAACTAACAGCTGGTGACTTACGTGCAAGAACAACGTCACAAACACATAGCCACGTGCTTATCACACACATGTTTAATAAGTTTCATTTGCAACCGGTAATTAGTTGCGTCGATAATATAATTATATCGTAGCATAAAGGTGCCTGAGGCAAAGGAAAGGGGAAACAGAAGCTATCATGAAGTATTCGCTCGTAATATAATAATGCAGCCTTTTATTAAATTAAACGCGCTCTTAACAAACAATAGGGCCTCACCTGTCGCAGACATGGTCGTTAAACACCAGCTGACATTAAACACCCTTTCAAAAATACACCATAACGTGGGACATTAAGCAGAGTACGGCAAGTTAATACCTGTTGTATCACTAATGTATGCATTACGCGTCTCTAGTGGTCACTGCTCAGCTCCGCATAGCACTGTGAAGTACTGTGAACTGTGTACACTAGTGTATCTCGATAGGGTTGTTGCCGTCCTGGTTTCTCAGAACTTGCCCTACTTTTGGAGATATCCGGCCGTCTGTGCGGATATCAGAAACAGTTCTGGATCCACTATTCAGTAGCTGTTTATTGCATTCGCTATTAACGCTCATTAAATTAAGATTCTACGAATAGTATAACAGACTGTAATGTACACTAATTCTTATTGTGTTGACAGTGAAAACAAACAATTGACCCGTCGTGCCTTTCCAGCTGTATCTGGCATGGCAACTGGCAACCCTAATGATCAAATCAGTATGACCTTATTGAAGCATGATACGTGAACGTAAAAAGCCCAAGATACGAGTTTATACTCATGACAACAATATTAATATTCTCAGTTAAGCGCTACACGCTTTTGGACGAAAATACACTTTGTCGCATTAACAATAGAGAGTGTTACTGTGTGAACGATTTCGCCAACTGAATCACAGTAAGTGACTCATAAAACCTGCCACTCCGTGTATTTAAGCTAGCCGGAATGAAGTGCCTCTCTCATGATGAGATTACGATTGTAATTTGGTTGCGATTCGACCGGCTCCGTCCTAATTTTGCAAGCATCCCAGTTTTCCAGGTGGTTTTATTTTTAATCTAATTCCTAAAGTGGAACCTGTTAAAGGCACGCCCGCCCGACAGTTCGAATTGGACAGCGAAATGGTTTTAAAAGCGAAGCTATAAAAATAGAAAATACAAAGTAAGATAAAAATACTTCTGCATCGTGGAATTTTCACATTCTATATAATCTCGAATGTCCTCAAACAAAGAAACTAAATGGAGCTAGATTTAGTGCTGCATTACCGCAGATCCCTGATATTTGGTCGTTACGGTGTGTGGTCATGGGGTCAAGACCCTACTGAACCCACCTCCCTGGTATGACTTCTTGTCTGTTTAAGTAAAGGTCGTAATCTCACTAACTGGAAGCAGAGTAAGCCAAAAACTTAAGTAGAAAATAAACCCTTGAAAAACAATGTGGGGAGGAAAGGCCAGAGCAATAAAACAAACTAAGATGCGGGCGCGGAAAAATGTTACTTTACGACGACACGCTACGACAGTATCCACTTAATTTCGAGTTATAATAAACAACAAATTAATAATAGTCTAAACCTAGAAAATACTTGAACAATGGACATCTTTGACCTTTGTTATCTGATGGCCAAGTAGTCGCAAATGTTCAGACTACTACGTCTACAGGGGACAATATTTAAGGTGCGTAAATAAATACAAAATCAATAAGATATTATAATAATTAGCTAGCTGCATTAGGTACGTGAATCATTTGATTATATAAGTAAGTAAGTACCTAATTAAAGTGTTGTCTAATTACTATGTCCAGTTCAAGTTTTAATTCAGACTAGACGTCAATTTATGATAGTACCTACAACAAAACTTGTTATATGGCTATCTCCGGCAAAAAATAATGAAAAACCGGTGATGAGTAATGGAATCAAACGATGATAAAATACCTACCGAGCGGCAGTACGCTGTATTATATTCACTAGGAGTGCTTTATTACATGTAATATTACTATTAGCATTATGCAGTGATAAAACTATATTTTATACACTAGTATTTTTAATTGACGTGAAGCTGGTTTTTTTTTTACTTTTTTCCGTCAAATGCATTCGCAGCACTTCGCTATTTTCAGTTAATTTTAAAATAGCTTCAGCTGGGATCAATAACCCGGGAGTAAGAGGTCTCTTTTGTTTAATTTTTGTACGCGGATCCGAGTGGACGTTTCTCAATTCTCATCTAGCTTTGAGAGAATATCAATTATGCTCGCGTTAACTGCATTATTATGATCGGCATAAGCGTATCGTGCACTTTAATGATCGCAAAAAGAGCTGAGCTTTGGATAAATTTAATACTGTGTTTCTTGATAGCTACAAAACCTGGGGATCTGAGTCAAGAATGAATAAGTTACTTCTAGGCAAGCGTGGTCCATTGTCAACCACACTAGCGCTTTTCATTGGTTAAGATTGTGGTGAAAAAAATTAAATTACGAATTTAAACAACCCCGACAAAAAAGTAACTCTAAAAAGTAAAAACCACAACATAAATCAAAACGATTTTTTTTTACTTTTTAGAGTTTTTTTTGTCGGGGGTTGTTAAATTATTTTTTTCTAATGTTATGTTTTTTATACTTTATTAATCTATTAGCTACTAGTACAAACCCTACGATCTACACTCACCTAAATGGCACTACATCGTATGCCAAAATATCATATCATATATAGGTACCCTGATTACAATCTATTTATAACCTATTCATGGAGACCATTTAAATGAGCCCAAACACGAAGCGTCTGCTGTATATAAGTGAGGAGTACGATAGGTATCTTCTGCCAGGGCTGCGGAACTTTTTCGAAAGAGTCACCGCGGCCCTGCAACGCAAAAGGCATTTGGAGGAACACGGATGGGTTTTAGTCAGTCACAGTCTGACACTCCCATCCGCTCCGACCAGAGCGGAAGGTGTCATTTGATGATTTCGCATTCTTAAAAAGAAAAAAGAAGGTAGCCTGCAGATTCCAAAGTAATATAATACCGAATTTCGCATCGATCAGACGCGTGGAAGTTGTACACATCCCTTCATCAAAATTCTAGACAGAAGAGAAGAAGAGCTGATATTGGTTCAGCCGTTTGAAGGTCTCAAACGGCTAAACCAATTTTGATAAAACATATCTAAGAACTACCGCTAGAAAATCTGCGTTCGTTAAAGAGCTACGGTTCCACATACAGACAAACACACACAGCGGTCAAACTTATAACACGGTCCCTCTTTTTTTGCGTCGGGGGTTAAAAAGAAATAGAAAAACCGAAGATAATAGAATTTAGCTGCAGAAAGTATGAGTGATGGATGATTATAATTATTATTATCTAGCTGTAAACACGGGTAGGTATTACTGCCAGTCCGTCATACTCTAAATAGAAGAGTCCGTGGTAATAAGAAGAGTAACTGAAGGCAAGGAAGGTCACTTCCGGGCGTTTCCGCGCTATTATAGCCTATCTCGACCAAAACTTGATTGTAGCTGGTTTCCGTCCAATGGAAGTCGTAACAGGCATTACACCCGTCAATTATTTTGTATGAATTAGTTAGGTATTTTGTAGTTAGACTGTGGTTTTAACGACTGTTACATAACAAATTATTACGAAACAAAATAAAGTTAAACTTCAATATTGAACAGTTACGTTGGCGATACCTATTATCCTACTATCCGAAGGCTGTCGAGGTTGTTTACTATGATTACTCCCACGTAAAAGTATACAAGGGTAAATCGGTTTGCTGACGGAGTACACAAATATATCGTGTGTAGGCGGGGTGTAGTAAAGTCAACGAAAACAAGTACTTAAATTAATTATGAAATTATCAGCCATCGCGTGACCTTTTTGGCGTTATTTACGAGATAAAGAAAAAAAAATGTTTGAAGATGATCGCATTTCCTGGCAATATGCACTTAATTGTCTTACGTGGTATAAATAAATGTGGCGTAATATCAATATAGGTACCTAATACCTACATGTAAATTATAATTATTCTGATCGATAGTGGCTACTGAGATAATGCAGTTTTTATTCGATGTGTAGCTAACATTCAGAATATTAATTATGCCTCAATACAGTAAGTCTAAGCGAGAACAACATGAATGTGCTTTCAATATATTATATTCTATTTTTTATCAAGTATCGTACTTCGGCTTCGAATATAAATGACCTATTATGTGCGTTCAAAGGCGTGAGGTATTGTCGGCGGCTAAAATATATGCTGGCACTTTAAGAGACTCATGAATTTTAGAAGACGATATCTTAAACTGCCTTTAGAAGATAATAAATCGTATTTCTTGAGACATTAGAGATTTTAAATCTTTATCAAAAAATGGCGAAGTAAACAGTAGAGTTTCCAAGAAATACCTATAATGTTACAAATAAATATACATGGTAGACCTAGACACCCTCAACCATTTGCACAACACGTTTTTTGAATACTTTCATTGTGCATTCAGCAGGTAAGGACTGGAATTCTCTGCCGGATTCTGTGTTTCTTGATAGCCTTTAGTCAAGAGCGAATAGATTACTTCTAGGAAAGTGTGCTCCATCATTAATCACATCATGACTTTCCATCATATCAATATTATTATTTTTAAGCTATTTTTCTGGTTTGTTTCTAGGAATATTCTCTAAGTGTTACATTAAATAACAAGAAACTACAAACTAACAGCAACTACAGTTGATAAGAATAATTAATAAAATTTATCAATGAAACCGTTAAGTATTAGCTCCCACGGCCCGTATGAAGAAGAAGAAAGCAGAATAAACATCTTAGTTCTTTGAAACTGTTTGAATACTATGTAAATTGTTTAGAATTACAGTAATTGTAGACTGCAAACACAATACCTACATAATTCTTAAGAAACTTTGTAACTCTATACTATAGTATGCACCAGATAAATGTGGAATAAAGTATATTGACCTTTCCCTAATAACTGTTCATAGGTACCTGAACAATTAAATATGAATCGTTTTTCATTATTAGACAATGTTAAGGATCACGAGAGATGATGATTCGGGACAGCTTTGTGTCATTAATTCCGTTTTTCAAATTAAAAATGTCAATAATTGTAGGTGGGTCAATGACCGTTATTCCACGATTATCTGGCGCCTACTATAGGTAGTTCTATGTATCTATACCGCACATCATTTAATGAAAAGGAAACATAAAATTACTTTATAATGTACAATCTTAGATACAACATCCGTTTTTACAATACTGTTTCAATGGTCTTCAAAATATACTTAAAGAAACATAAATATTTAACTGAAGTTGTATCGGCTCCAACCTATATGTATTGAACATGTTCAAACATGTTTGAAGGCCCAGCCACTGCGGCCTTGGTCAACGGGTCTCAATATATTTCATGTAGGCTGAGGTTACAGCTTAGACGCTGTTAAGTATTTGTTTACAAAATATAGCTGTTGTGAGTCACACCATGGCCTGACAATTATCTATGTGTCACTTTTATGCACCTTCCACCACTGAGAACAAATTATATGCAACATCTACTACCTACTACTACTATTATCTACTTACAACCATAAATATCTAGCATGTTTTTTTTTAAATGTTGTAATGGTTATGGTTTAAAGCTTTGTTACTGGATACTATAAATATAAAATTGTAAAATTTGTATTGTATGTATATATATTTGTATGTTATTTTAACTTTATTCAAACAGCGGAAACTGGCTGGTAGTAATTTCATGAGATACAATCTCCCTGCTTACAACCAAATTACTTTACTAAAATGATATTAATTCCTAATATAGTTTTTAAATAACATAATGTTTTGGTTTATAATTTGTTGCTATTGATATTTCATTATTCATTATGTTGAAGATACATTCATCTCATTTCATTCATTATTTCAGTCATTGCTTCTTACTTTAATTAAAGTGGTGTGTTTTATATGTGAGGATTTGTAATTGGCTTTCTGGTAACTATTGTTTCCTTTTTTTTGTTTTTATTAGCTGTAAGTCCTCCATGTACTAAAATTAATAAATACATACTTAAAAATAATGTATGCTCTGTGCAAAAAGGTAAATATTTTATCTAGTTTAAAAAAAAATGGTTTTATTTTGATCATGTAAAAATGGGGAAGGAATGTCTTTGTTTTTTGTTTTAAACATCATTTAACAACAAAATGAAAACCCAGGTTTTTTTTTCTATAGTTTATTCAAATGTTGATAATATGATATTGGTAATGCAATTTTCCTGTATGCATTAACCTTTCCCTTACATCTGTGCAGTTATACAATAATAGAAACATTCCATCACAATCTGGTATTATTTTTGTTATTGTATCATGCAGTTTTATCTACAAAGGTGGAAATATTCTCATTTGTTTTGTTGCTAGCTGGCTAACCGTTTTTTTTTTATGATAGCAGTGTTTTGTTTCTCTTAATTGATTGATTGAACAAAATAACACAAAGATGTTTAGTTGGAAACTAAAAACACTGATGCTGGCATGTAAGAGTTGTCAAAAAAGGAAACAGTAAAGTTGAACAAAATCTGTGTGCACTGACTTACGTAGAGTTGTGGCGGAATGATTAGCACCGGTATCCGCGGCCGTGCACGATTAATAAAAACATTTGGTGGCGCAAGGCAGCCACTGCACTGGAGTGTAATCAGCTGATAAGGGCGGCGATGTAAACGTGCACACTACGTAGGTACCTACATAGGCGTTCTGCACACGATCGGCGCATGCTTACAGATTTAACTGAAATCAATTAGCCCAACGAAACGTGTGGCGCGTACCTAGCCCGAGTGGCTCGGAGTCGCGGCAGTCGCGGCCGCCGCCGCCGGCGCGAGCTCCTCGCCTGCACTAATGAGACCTGCCACCACCACGGCTGCGCCACACGATGCACTTAATCGAATACCATTACTTATTCACTGTTGCATGTTTATTGTCATGTGCGCCCTACATGCGCAGACATATTCAATTTCCTCTCTCGATATCACAGGATAAGAAATACTCACCGTCGCTTTCCATTGTCCACAACGCGACGCACAGTGTAAACAACCAAACCACATAATAAAACAAAATGGAAGTCCGACTCGCCCGCACCGAGATGAGAAATTTTATGAGCGCTCTCGAGTTGTAAAACGTCGTTACTATCCTATCGTAGTATTCTAGCAGCCCCCCTCCAGTATATTATCTGCCGTCACCAGATTAAATGGCTCACGATCACAAAGCAATATTTGCAATTGTTCACCGAAAACACTTTTAACAATAAACGAATAGTCAAATGTCGATTTACACTAAAATTAATGTCCACTTGAAAATAATAATCATTGAAGCGTTTGACGTCCCAAGACACAACACCCACATCAAAAAATTCTACATGGCGACTGGCCTGGCCCAGCTTTCAATAATTTCCACTCGAACATATTCCCGTTTCGCTCGTTCACCATTCATTTAATTATTTCTCAATACGAGTAAAAGAGACAGCGATATATAAATATTTCCTATGTATGAATAGAATCGGTGTTGTGAAGTGTCCCTCTCCCCGGCGATGGCCGAGCCGAGTTGAATGGACCCGAGAAGCGTTCAACCATTGGATCGATGACGGTCACGTGACACAAATATGTAGCGCTGTAGCTAGCGCGCCAATATTCAAACTACGAATACCCGAACAGCGTTATTAAAATAATGTGTGCTATATTTAACACCGCCTGTGAAGCTAATTAACAATAATATGTTTTTATTTGACACAATATACTTAGCCAAAATACACTTCTGGACACATCTATTGGCCCACCTTAGAGTTTAGGTTCCGATGGCCCCTACCGAAATATGATTGCTAGATTGAACAAAAACTGTTGATGCAGTTTTAAACCTGATACATTTTACCATCTTTTTCAATCGTATTGTTTTAAATTTGAATTCAGAATACCATGCGACATGGAGCTACGCCTAACAAGTCGGATATGCGTCTTGTTAAAGGCAATTGATTTTTGAATAAAAAACATGTTTTATCAAATAAAGGTTTAATTTAATAACGCGTGTTGCCTCCATGGGCATCTACCACAGCTCTCATACGATTAGGCATAGAGTTTATCAACCGCTCTATGCAATTTTGAGGGATCATCTCCCATTCCTCTTCTATGGCAGTTTTCAACTCCTGCATCGTCTGGGCAACTGGCTGACGAGCCCTAACACGTCTTTTTAGCTCGTCCCACATGTGCTCAATGGGGTTCATGTCTGGGCTTCTGGCTGGCCAGTCCATAACTGTGATGTTCACATCCCGAAGATATTCCCTGACGATGCCGGCCGCATGGGCTCTTGCATTATCATGCATAAAAAGGAAATTTGGGCCCACATAGTCCGCGTATGGTATCACGTGAGGTTCTAAGCACTCACGAATGTACCTTTCAGCATTTAATGTTGGCAGCCGTGGTCCTGTAACAACCTCAAGTTGAGTTTTGCCGCTCGCGGATATACCGCCCCAGACAGTCCATGAGCCACCGCCATAAGCAACCCTCTCTTCAAAGCAGCATTGTGCGAAACGCTCTCCCTTACGTCGGTAGACCTTCTTCCTTCCATCATTGCCATGTAACACAATTTTAGACTCATCAGAAAAGAGTACACGGCTCCAATCTTGCTGTGTCCAATTTAAATGACTGCGTGCGAAATGAAGGCGCGCTGTTCGGTGGGCTCGCGTTAGTTTGGGCCCATTAGCTGGCTTGTGTGGTACCATATCGCGTTCTTTTAACCTTCTCCGAACAGTTCGAGCGCTCACAGATACTCCGTGGAAGTCGCGAAGTTGGTTTTGTATCTCAATGGAGGTAAGGTGACGATTTCTCAAGCTGGTCGTCACGATGAATCGATCCTGCCTTTCAGTTGTGACCCGAGATCGTGGCCTTCCTTGGCGACGAACAAAGCCGCCAGTCTCTAGGTACCTCCGATAAACATTTCGGACCGCAGATCGACTTAAATTAAGTTGAGCACTCACGTTTCTTTGGCTGTGTCCGGCCTGAATAAGTGCCACAGCTTGGGCGGCGACTTCAGGTGAAGTATCCATAGATTATTGATAGAACCTCACCTTAATGTTAAGAATAAGTAATGTTTGTTGCAAAACCAAAGATATCAATCACTTTTTCAAGAATTAAATCCAAGTAAACCAATAAAACCAAGTTTTCTTAGTATTCGATTGTTTGATATCAACAAACAGGCTCCAAATTGTCTTTTGTTTCTTTAAATTCTGTGTTCGAAATTCAAAAAAAGACTATTGAATGAAATTGTGAATGTGCCAGGTTCAAAACTGCATAAAAACTTTTTGCTCGACCTAATATAAAATTTTAGCTAGGACCAAACGAAACTGAAAATACAAGGTGGGCCAATAGATGTGTCCAGAAGTATATATAAAAAGTTGTATCACAATTTTACCTTGCCTTATGCTGTTTGTATTTTTTAAATGAATGCGAACGATTTTGATTTGCAGTCTTGCAGTTATGTGTTTATTGTTGATTCTGAAGTTAATATGCACATACTGTCCAGTGCCCTGAGGACACTGCTTCCAATCCTCCTAATGGAATGGGACATGGGAATGTACTGCCATAAACAATTCGTTGGCGATAGATGAGCTTTTGCCACATGTCGGCCGTAGCCAGTTAGCCATGAGCTTGGAACTTTAGAGTAATTTACTAAGTACTTAGGTACATCTAGTTTTGTAGGTATGAATTATTAATCCTGCAAACAGTGTTGTAAAACAACACAAGGGCGACTAGCCATCCATGCGGCGAAAGTAACTCAGTCTGTCTGTTCGTTACGTTTTCACGCCTAAACCGTGGAACTATTTTTGATGAATTTTGGAATGATACCTCTCAGAATATATTCATACTTTTTATGCTGAGTCTGGGAGTAGGTACCTACGTTCTCTTGGAATAACTTCCGGCTTTCACGCAGGTATAGCCGCTGACAGAAGCTATAAGGTCCCTACATATAAGGAAATCATTAGGTAATACCTAAGTAATAAGCAAATAGATCACAATAGCCTCAATCAGTGGCGGATGAACCTACTACCCTAGGCTGAGTAGGCTTGAGACTAGGGCAGCAGATTTTATTTTTGGCGTCTAAAATAAATCTAAAACACTCCAGCAGTTAATTCACTAACATAAATATAACATATAAATGTTGTTATATTTTAACTGTTTGTACCCACTAATAGCAAAATAAAAATATTTAATAATGGTAACCGAATGTAAGTACCTAGAGGAAAAGGTGGTAATGTGGCCCCTGCAGGTATATTGGCCCCCCTTGATATTTATAGTTTAGAAACACGCCATCTCTATTTTTTTTGGGGCAACGCGTAGCTCGTGTGACATTGTTGATTTTAACTCAATAAATCCGTGAGGGGGCATTACGTTTTCTTTTTCTGCGAACCAGTCGAAACACGCAAGTGGCAAACTTTTATAACCGCCCTGCATTTTATTCAAATTTACTAGAAATAAGTGAGTTTTAGCTTTAGTGATTTGTACATTGTGTTTGATAAACGTTATTCTACAGGATTTTGAAGGTAATTACAAAAACCATTTGTTAAAATATTTGTGATATGGTTTGTTTATAAATTCTTGCTTTCTTGCAATTTGGCCCCCTCACATTGCTTATATTATGGTCCCGGGGGCCATATAACATGTATGACCATTATATCACTTTCTTATTTTTTTATTTCCCGCTTTCAGATGCCTCGACAAAGTGTGTTATCTCCATCTTCAAAAAAAAGGAAAACATGGGATCCTGACCAAATGAAAAAAGCAATTGAAGCAGTGAGGACAAAGGTCGTGGGCTATAAAAAAGCTGTAAAAATATTTTCTGTATTGATCCTTACGATATTGCTGAGCTTTTTGGCCGAGCATATCTCAAAAGTACCACGGGGGAAATTGCAGTGAATGGCTTCCGTGCGACAGGCATTTACCCATTCAATCCACAAGTTTTTACGGAAGTTGATTTTATAGCAGAAGCATCAAACAGTGACCCGTCATCTCACACTCAAGATAACCAATATACAAGCGGTGCCCCAGGAGTTGGTACTGCTGATCCAAGTTTTGTTGCTGACCAAGGTACCCTAGGAGTTAGTACTGCTGATCCAAGTTTTGTTACTGACCAAGGTGCCCCAGGAGTTAGTACTGCTGATACAAGTTTTGTTGCTGATCAAGGTGCCCCAGGAGTGAGTACAGTGGAACAAGAGCTGCAGGCTGGTTTGGTTCTGCCGGAAGACATTCAGCCAATCCCCAGGGCCAAGACTAGAACTTCTAATCGTGGAAGGAAAGCTACCACAGCAAAAGTGATCACATCATCACCTTACAAAAACCAACTAATCGAATCTTTGAGCTTAGCCGAGACTCGGGGACGTAGACGAGGACGTGGACGCGGACGTGGCCGTGGAGGCGACCTCGGACGTAGCCAAGATGGCGAGGGCAGCGGTAGCAGTACTATACGACGCCAGAGAGTCATTACATCTAGCAGTAGCTCTGAAAGTGACGCAGTCGCTGAAACCGACTCTGAATATGACGATAATGTCTACCCGAATAGCGTCCCTGAAAGCTCAGATACGATCTGCATATTCTGTGACACCAATTACTTGAACGACAGACCTGGGGAGGAGTGGATTCAGTGCCAGAGTTGCAATTTGTGGGCTCATACAGCCTGTGCAGGTCCTGAAGGCGAATATTATATCTGCGAATTTTGCCGTTAGGTTTTAATTAAATCAATACATTTAATATGGCCCCCGGGGTGCCATATAACCCTCACTCGATCTCATGTTGCCAAATTTGTTTTTTTTTAGAATACATAAGTTTTCGATTATCCTATTGCAGTTTCATTTATTACATAGTAAGGCATGTATAGGCAAATAAATAATGAGCGATTTAACGTGTTTATTACATTTCTAAGTCTCGTTTTTTTTGCATAAGGCCTCAAAAACAAAGTAGGGGGCCACATTACCACCTTCTCCTCTACTTACCTACATTATTGTGTAAGAAATATACCTACATGCATTATAGTAGTCCTTCTGTTTGAACCTTGATTTGCTCAAAAAACCCAAAAACTATTTCTTGTCCAATTTCAACAATTGGATTGTAAAACATGCATAGAAAATGATAATATTGGAGAGTTAAGGGCGGCAAAAAAATACTAAGGAAATCAGGAAATGTTTAAATTCACCACTGGGTTCAATAAACTCTGTAACTAGGTACAATTTGGTAAACTCAATACACATTCCACACTTATTCCGTGTAAGACTAGACAAGAAGACAACACAATATCGTAAAGTAGGCCAGGTGCCTAGTGCAAGACTTCAAGGTAGGCCCAGTAGCCCATAAGTACCTGCCCTGCGACCACTGCCTACGTCTTAATTCGTAAATGAGCGTTGGCAGCAGCATCATCAGTGCAGCTGGTGTAAATAGATATCTACTAAGGTGAATTGATACCTACAGGGCAGCAGACTGGCCCAGAAGGGTTTGTGGGCCATTAGCCATGCCTATCATACATTGGCAGAGTCGCTACACAGCACCATATTGTCATTTATGTCAAAGCACTCAGAGAGTCTAGGCTTAAATATTCGCTTAGCTTGATCTCCGGCAGCCTAGGCTCTTGATATATAATTTTTGCCGAAAGCTAAAGACTTGTGTTTTGTGATTTATTTGGAAAAATGTACTTAACAGCGAGTCGAACTCGCTTCATTCACTCTTGCAGTCTATCTTCTTCTCTTATTTGGTATCAAGTCAAAGCATCATCAAACTTTTGTTAAAAATTAGCTTCTGTCTTCCTCCCTTCTTCCTTTATGAATTGTCGCAGCGAACTGGTTTAATTAACGGCCTAGACTTTTCATTGAACTGCGCCGTTTAGTCAGCGGCCTAGATCATGATCATGATCATGACATCCAGCCAATGCGTCTCATACACATAAACATTTAATGGACGGACTGGCAGATGCTCAGGCCGTTCATAGAATAGAGGGTTACCTAAATACCTACTCTGGGACGAAAATATATGAAATAATAATATGTAGCTTTTGCCCGCGACTTCGTACGCGCATATCACGTTTTTTTTCCGTTTCCGTATGAATTTCAGGAAATCCTGTCTTAGTGCTCCCCTATACCTGGAGTAGGTATAGGGGAGCACTAAGACAGGATTTTCCAAGGAACATACATGCCAAATTTTAGCTTTCTACAACCAGTACTTTCGACTATGTGTTGACTGTCAGTCACTCATGGCCGGTTTCTGAGGTTTTTATCTGTCGTTTATCTGTCCGTTAGCGCTATGTATCATAACGCCATTGGTTGGGTAGCGGTTAACGTTATGAAATGACCAAAAACCTAACTAACCTGACGAAAGAGTTACGCTGCGCGGTGCTCCTATTTCTGTGCAGGGTTTGCAGAAACCTAGCATGAATGGGATGACGGGAGCTACGTTCGCTCTCAAGCTCCAGTCATCCCATTCCCACCTTAACTTTCCGTGTCGGGTGCCCAGGAGTGCCGATCATTTTATATAAGATTATTTGTTCTATTTTCAGAAGCTATAACGTTCAAATGACATAACGTTTACTTCATGTAACATTTTACAATTTTCACTTAATATAACGTTCGTTTTGTATAACAACGCTTTCTCTTATGTTTGTTCAATATATTTTTATTTCATATAACGTTCTTTTGATCCAAGTATTATTTCATATAACTTACATTTGATCTAACCGCTGAAGAAGATCGGGAACTGAGGGCACCCCGACATGGATAGGTTTGGTTCGAATGGGGTGAGGGGAGTTAGAGTGAGCGAGCGAACTTAGCTCCCGTGATCCCCTTCATGTTAGGTTTCTGTAAACCCTGCACAGAAATAGGAGCAAATAACTCTTAATCATTAGTTTAGGTAAGTGTAGGTATGTTATATCTGTCACCGGATAATTGCAAACTACGTAAGATTACAAAATATCTTGAGAGATTGTAAACTCTCGATAAATTGTCAAACGACGTTCTGAGAAATTGTGGACTGACATAAACTGGCGACCAATCAGCTCTTTGGTCTACAATTTATCTGTTTTGGTGTGATAGTTAAATTGGAAACACCCCCCCTGATTGGTTTTTGTTTTTCTGAATAGACCAATGAGAGCCTTGTTTTAATTTTAGCCTTGTGCTCCTCTCTCAAGTTATTTTATAATCTTACGGAGTTTGCCATTTTCCGATGACACATAAACGAAACATTAGTATAAGATGTCAGAAAACCTTTCATTTTATGCAAACACTGTTAAAGCCAAATAAATGTTGTTTTCTATTTGCTTTAGGCAACTTGGCCCATAGTAGTAGGTACCATATGGACAAAATTCACATAATTAAAAATTATATTAAAAATAAAGAAAACAAAATTGTAAACAGTAGGTACCTACATATTTAATACTTTTAGCTGCAAATATTATGACTTTTCGACTGCGCTTAACAAAATGTAAAGGTAGGTACTTACTATGAACATTATGGTCACCCTACAATTTTTTTTCTTTTATAAAGTTGAAAATCAATTTTCTCTTAACTAATAAATTCGCATTCGTATGGGAGGCCTCGGCGTCCGCAAAATTACCAGTATCAGTACCTACCAGTTTACCGAGGATATACAAGTCCTCGGTTCACGGCACTGATACATTAATCAGGAATATTCTAGTTTCTACACTGATTGATTTTGATGTGCCGTGCTTCACCGAGGCTGTGGAGGCCTAGAGGCCCTTCATCCCAAAGACGGTGGGATGAGCCGCTCTGCAGGCAATTTCAGGAAAACCTTATTGCCACATCAACTACTACTGCAGAGCGTGCGCGCCTGCTGGCTGTGGGTCAATGGGAGTAAGAACTCTGGCTTCCGCACTACCGTCGTCGAACATAGGCACCTTGTTGGACGATTTTTCTTTCCGCCTCACTGCCTCCCTGCGTCTTGGAACTCCTTGTTGTTCTCCTCATCGCTGCCACTCTGGCGAAGTTGTCAACAGCCTCGGACACCACGGCGTCATGCAGCCGTAACGCGGGCCGCATAGCACGGCATGCGAATATTAACAACATCATCCGACGAGCTGTTGTCACCGTCGGCGTTCCGGCTGTATTAGAACCCAATGGCCTGGCACGCGACGATGGCAAGAGACCAAAGTCAAAGTCAAAGTCAAAGTCAAAACGTTTATTTCAATTAGGCCATTAAACGGCACTTTTGAACGTCAGCATTTACAGTTCAGTAAAATAATAATATTACATTAATAAAGTGACTCTACTGTCCATTCGGAAAGGTAGATTCTTATGGAGAAGAACGGACAAGAAACTCCATAGTTACTCTTTTCAAATAATGATTTACAAAATTTGGTATACAAAAATTAATTTAATATTATGTGAGGACGATGCACCCAGAGTATGCTACTTAAAGAACAAAGTATCACCAGCAGAGGTAAACTTATTAATTTCCTAAAGAAATTTAGGTAAATTGTACTCACATATTTACAAACATTGGAACCATTAATTAAACAACAGTGTGTGAGTCAACAGAAAAATAAAAACACAAAAAAAGAAACAGTATATCTATAAAGTTAATACATTAATCAACCAGTTTGACCTTCACCCTTGATTGTCCTATGGAGCAGGACCAGCATGTTTCCAAGCATTCTTATCCTGAATGTAATCTTCTAATTTGTAATATGCTTGTTCACAAAGTGTACTTTTAACATGAGTTTTAAATTTTCTTTCATTTAGTTCTAATATGTCAGAAGGTATTTTGTTGTAACATTTAACACAATACCCCATGAAAGAAGTGTGGACTTTAGCTAATCTAAAAAATGGTTGATCTAATTTGTCTTTATTTCTAGTATTAAAATTATGTCTATCACTAATTTTACTAAAAAGATGTCGATTTTTCCGCACATACATAATGTTTTCATAAATGAATTGGCAAGGGACTGTCATAATATTAATCTTTTTTAAAAGTTCCCTAAGAGAATCACGGCGACGCAGATTATAAAGGGCTCTGACAGGCCTCTTTTGTAAAATAAATACGGATTCAATGTCAGCAGCCCGACCCCACAGCAAAATACCGTACGACATAATGCTGTGAAAGTAACTAAAGTAGACCAAACGTGCCGTGCCGTGACCGGAAGGCATGTCGTTATTTCCATGGAAGATGGGTAGGCCATTAGTGTGAGACGCTACTTGTGTCGATACTCTTGCGCCATCCCATCTTCCTAGCTCATCGTGCTGTGCTAGCGCTGCCGCTGCGGCTGCGGAGAACCTCAAGCGGCGGAAATAGAAATAACCTCGTTGGTAATTATATTTTCGAGCCGTTTAGGGTTGAAACTCTCGGGTCGTGAGGTCTGAGTGCTCATAACTTGTTTAAAGATCTTTCAAGACGCTTAGTTGACACAAGGGCTGGCTTTTACCTTGGACAAAAGATAAGCATTGCCATACAACGTGGCAATGCTGCTAGCCTTTTGGGTACCTACTTTATCAGTGGCCAGCGATGCGGACGAATTTTTTAACGCCATATTTTAGACTAGTTATTTTTTTATTATTTAAGTGTAAATTTTGTAAATAGTTGTACATTATGTAATTGATTAAATTAATCATTCACATAGGTATCAAAGTAAAACATGTTAAAGTCGCATTTATGTATTTTTTCAGAAAAATCCATGTTTGCAGATTCCTCAGTACAGACAATAATGAAGTAAGTGCCCTATATAGACAGATAGGTATACCACCATAAATCTGTAATGTCTACAGATTTGGGAATTTCTTAATATATTTTAGAAAATTTTTAACATGAAATTATTAACCCAGAGATAGTACTTACTGAGATTTAGGCTATGCCACGGGCCCCAGTTATTTAATCATAATGGTTTTAATTCACGTTTAACCTTTTCACCGCCAAGCACTTCTATAGAAGTTCGGGATTTTCGTGCCACCAGCGCCACAACTTCTATAGAAGTTGTTCATTTTAACTATCTTATTAAAAAAAAAATACTGTGATTAAAAGCTTTGTTTCATTTTATTATTTAAGATAGCATTGTCTACTACCCTGTCTTTTATTTTTCTACACAAAATAAGCCCTAGTTTGTCCTAAAATCGGCAAAAACAGAAACTCCGAATTTTGTTACTTTCCTCAGAACGCCAATCACTTCATATCAAGTTGGCCAGTGATGTGCCGTGAAAGGTTGATTTCACCATTGAAATATTTATAAATACAGAAAGTTACGAATATCGAAAACAATTTGAGGTCAATAAAATATGAACTTAGTTATCTACTTCATTACAAAGGATAGTAGATGAATTTCGGCCTTCAGGTAGATGCCGATACGTAATTATAAAGTTGTTACCAATTCTTGTCGATAGTTATTTTCCCATCTCTACAAAACAATTGGTCGTCTATGCCCCTGTGCGCCACCGAGTGCCACGAACTACTATAGAAGTTGGTCAGTGACGTCATAGGCGTGCGGCTGTCAAGGTCACTTTGGCATAGTGCAGCACAAAATCGGATTCGCGCGCACGCATCTTTCTTTCTTTCACTTGATAACAAATAGAAAAATGAGTGAAGAACTTGATTCGGACGAACTTCTTAAAATTTTGCAAGGTGTGGAATCGGACTCGGAGTATTTTGTGGAGAACATTGAACCAGAAGATAATTCTGAGGTATGTCTAACTGGATGATAATAATAATGTTTATTCATCAAAGAGTAGGAATTCAATAAGTATGTAAACGTAAGTATGTATGTGATGGGTAAACGCTACCGATACATGAGTTAAGAAAAGAACAGAAACAACACTTAAAAAACAATGCTTTGATAAGTACACGGCTACAAGCGTGATAGAATTTAAATATATACTTACTTTCCATTTCAAAAAACACTTTAAAAACAATTAAAAATTCTGCTACTTAGATACCTACGGTAAAAAACGTTGACTGAAGTTATGAAAAAAACACAGGAATAAACAAAAATAGAAGAAAGAAAGACCATAGACCCCATCCCTGATCAGAATCGAATTCAACGTGCCCTCAGTGCCAATAACTTGATATGAAGTTAAAGAATGAGATCATGAAACAAATAGAGATGTACCCCATTCCTTATAGTTCTAATTGAGTTTTGTATTAGTTTCTTTGATACTCATAATTTCTACTGTTTTTTCTTATTAAGAATACTGTGAAATAAAACAAATCTGGAAATATTTAATCAGTTTTTATTTATATTCGTAAAATCAACTTTAAATCTTAACTTTACGCGGACAAATCTTATTCATCGATATGACGATATCCCCATCACTACTGTTTACTGTATATTTAGTTATACATTTATAGCTTGGCGCTGGGCGAGGCATTGCGTTTTGTGTACGTTGGCGGCGAAAAGGTTAAGGAATTCATGGCCCTTTGCTTTTACTATGTATTTTTAACTCATTTCCCTATAAGTCTTATTTCGTTTCGCAAAGGTTCAAAAAATGGGCCCTCAATCCAGATGCACATGCTTAGAAGCACCTGGGCCCTACTATGAAGTCTTAAAACGATCATGATTCTGCTCTAAGAGGGAGACGGAGCTATTCATAGCGAATAGCACTACCTATTCCGTTTACATGTAGGCTCTGCACACTGGGCCATCTGTGTCTCCTATGACAAAAATGATTCTTTTTTTTTGCTTTTATAACTACTGGGTCCTCTGTTCCATTTTTTTTATTTATTTGGGATACAAATAAAATGAATGAATGGTTGTTATTGAGATTTGACTTCAACTAGATGGGTTGTATAATACTAGGTCGGAGGCATTGTTGACAGTCATGTACATAAGCCCAAGTTGACCTTTCTAACTCCTTTTCATGGCCACAAAAATTCTTACCAAAAGAAATTTAGGTTGTGCACTAATATATCAGGCAATCAATTATTTTTAAAGCAGCACTAGCACTCATTTACAAATTTGTCAATCACAGTGAGTTTTAATGCGAGAGAATCAAATGCTGGGTTATGCTCACCTTTGCACTCAAAGAGCTATCCTGTTGTTTTTGTGTGTACAATAAAAATAATAAGTTTTTTATTTGTCCAACATGTTCAATAAGCTTTTCAATTTACATTTTTACTTTCAAATAAGGCCAATTCATCAAAACAAACATTAAGAGTTTTAGATATATTTTATTGTGTACGAAAACATATCCTAATTACTTAAAATTAAGTAATGACTATAAAACAAGTCTGTTACAACTCCGAAAGAATAGATAAGTGCTGTTTTTAGTGTTTTATTTATTATAAGCAAATTATAATTTTTAACCCTACAGTACAATCATCATAAATAAAGGTCTTCAGGATATTTATTACTGTAAACTCATCAATACCAATTTACAATAACTTAAAAATAATGTCTTAGTTATTATTAAGATTCTTTAGGCTTACTACCAATTTAATCAAAATATTACATTGTTTATTTAGTCAATTCTATGCAATACTTGTTCCTAGTGATGATAACTGATATTTTGTGAAATTATTTTTAACATAATATTATTATTATTAAAGCATTTGATTAAAGAGTTAGATTCCAAGGCCAAACACGGAGACGATGCAATACATAGTTTTGTTCTCCCAGCGCACAGTGCATGAGCCGTCAGTATTATTGTCCCAAAAACAAGAGGATGCCGTGTGTAGACCTGCTCCATTCTTTTGCATGATAGTGCATGTCACTGAAAATTATAACATATTTGTCAAGTTATTATACTGTTTCACTAACTATGAGAAGATTGAACTGCACTCGCGCATTAACAATGGAGCAGCGCGATCTGCATCAGTAAGAATTTATATTTCAAACACCGATGAACATGTAGGTAGGCACCTACTTTCAACTTACCTATGTATTTATAAGGTTTTTGTAGCTTGGTCAATTGGCCCAAGCAAGACTCCACTACAGCCGAAGTCCATTGATTGACTTTGTTGTGCTGATAGGCGGTACCCCCGATTGAATTTTCAATCGCTTCTTTGATAATTTTACTCACATCGTCCACAATGAATTGATTCTGAAACACGTCATGTCGGTAAAATATAAATCAATAATTACTGGCCAAACTTATGAACAGTGCTGCTGCTTACTTCCTCGGCTAAATCGCTGCATTCTTTGACCTCCATGATTTAGAACGAAACGCTAATATGAGTTTGGAGAGTTTTATGAAATTCGTTATACACAAAAACAACAAAATTTTTGACGCTACAGTAAGAGATCAGCTCCCAAATTGACATGTAAATGTTGGTATTGAAGAAAGCGTTTTTCGTCTCAATGTCTATGATAATAGAGTAAAAACCGGGGCCTGCCGACAACATGCTGTGGCAGCATTGTTCTGTTGATGAGAATCGATTTAAAGGATCGACTAAAGTTTATTAAGCTGAGTCTGTAAAGCAGGGCTTGTCAAACTATTTTCGATTATATTTATTGCAACTGGCAATCGTTGCTACACAATTGTCACTTTTTATTATCCTTTTTGTGAGGAGAACATGAATATTTTCAGTTTCATAATTTACTAATAATAATGGCTTCATCCGTGCAAAACAATAGAGTATCGACGCCAGGAAATTGTGTGTGTTGTAGAACGTGCAGGATGTGGTGTTGGAAAGCTTTTAAATGGCTCCCTGTAATGTTAATAATGGCCATTATAATTTGGTCTTACTATGCCTACGTTATCCAATTGTGTATTTGTTAGTATTTTAATTTATTGTAGACGAGTAATAGATTGATAAGCATACATTTTACAGTATTCTTCACCCTCAATTTCTTTTTAGTTACCATTGAGAGTACAGTCCAACAGTGTATCTATTTGGTGATCCATCATGTTCTTCTGATCATGTTCTGCTGGTCGTACGGCCAAACTGTTTTTGCAGAAATCAAACCAATACCAGAAAGGGTAAGCTTGGCTTTCTAATAATTCAAATTAGTTTCCATAAGTGGCTATAATTGGGTTGTTTATTCTAAAGTGCACTGAAGAAACCTACTAGCTTATTGTATTGCTTTTGTTTCCGTTTAAAAGTGAGTTAGTAGGGCGTGAGGGGCCATGAACAATACCAAATGTGCTGTACATAATCATTTTTCTCAATAAGACCTTTAAACAAAGAAATCATGCAAAATAAATCATCTGCAGAGATTTAGAACAAAGGTACTCAATATAGTTCTTTAACTAAGTTATTGTAAACAGAACAAAAAAAAATAATCTCAGTATTAACTGACTCATTATACTTACAAGCACACAATTTTTTTCAATAGATACACTTAATGAACCAATATTATCAGTGTAGTATCTTTGACCTACTTTCAAGACGGACTGAACTGTTACTAAAACAATCTTCACTGTCTTTATTAATTATGGTTTTATTGATGTTGTAATGACAAAGTTTGGTTGATATATTACCATTTTTAATCACCAAAGGTAATACTAAAAACTCATGTGCGGGCTGTCTTGTTATCAAATCTCTGGATAACTTATTTTTGGTGTATCAATAAAAGTGTGTCAATCAAATGGTCCATTGATAGCATACATATCACTATTTACTATTCAACCTGTTTGTATGTGAATACAAATAAGTACCTACATTTTAAGATTCTTATAAGTCTTTGGATGAGTTCAGACTAACTTATCTGGTAGTTAATTGCTTATAATTACTTTTTCACTCTTTTTAAATAAATTAAATGTTGTAAAACTACCCTTTTTTATACTTTTGGGATATTCAGTTTTAACTCAAATCTGAATATGTGTTGGTGGTTGCTGCATAACCCACATACAATCAACATAGATAATAACTTATTCCACTAATAATTATGGGAATTCACAGCACAACTACAAACTAAAACACTACTATAGGACAATGATGTAGAAACTTGGTATCCTATTTTCCTTATGATTTGGCATCCCCCAGTTCTGTTTTCACAGAAAAAATAAACATCTTGAAATGAACCACAATTAATAGTTTCATGAATTTTGGTTGAGTCATCAACACTGACCAAATAATCTAGTACAGAGTTATTACATTACACATTTTATCAACAAAAACTTGTTTGTTTATCTTTTTTATGTAACAGAGTACTTTGTCATGAGATTAGTTGTTACCCATATCCATACTAATATTATAAATGCGAAAGTAACTCTGTTATGTTTTCACGTATTAACGGAATTGAATGGAACTTTGTACAGATGCCAACACATCAAGCTACAACAATCTGTCAAATTTCTTTAATAGATTTTCAACTTTATCACTACAGCATTAGGTTCAAGGTTGTTTGGGAAAATTTGACAGTTTCAGGTAGCTGTAGCAGTAGGAAAAACGAGTCGAAAATGTCACGAAATTGTTCGAAAGAGCTACCGCGGCCCTAGAATTGAAAGGGTATTTGGAGAAACACGGGTGGATTTTAGTCCGGGTGGGTTTAACCCAAAGAAGGGGTCGAAAATTCTCAGCCAAACCAAGTCATGGGCAACAGCCAGTCCTTTACAAGTTAATACGAACTATTCTTAGCATCGGACCACACTGCTTTTCAAGGAATGAGTCCGCGAGGCCTATTTTTGGAACATAGCGCATATATTTAGCATGTTGATGCAAGTCCCAAGAGTATGTTCCTTTGGAATAAAATAACAGGGCGGCTAAGCCACTGGCAAAAACTATACGTAAATAAAAAAGACTCAAAAAAGTAGTAAGATGAGTTCAAAATCTCATAGGAATGAATTTAAATATACGGAACTATGTGAAAAGGCCTGTATCAGCTTCCAACTTATAAGATGTAATAAATATCTAGTTTTTCGGCTCAATAAATTCTAGTTCTAGTGGTATGGTAGTGTTGTGCCCTGTGAAATAGCATCTACTTCCTCATATTTCGCTGTAAATATTAAACAAAAAATTGTAAAAAAATGCAAACAGCAGTAACAACTACTTTAAATTGTGTGCTTCAAATAATATATATGAGTATATTAAAACTGAATTTACTATTATGAACTATTTCCCAGTTGTTACAACTTGTTATTGCTAACACCTCATTGTCTGACTCATTATGGCATTATGACTAGAAGGTGATATTGATTTAATTTCCTGCTCATAGTCTATGTATGTATGTATGTATGTAACTTGGGCTGGTTTCCACAACTCCACGACTAAGCGCGTATTTTGCGTGCAGGTGGGACAAATGTGTCATTGCTCATAGTCTATTAATGTAGGTATAACTTATTAAGAGTTAATGGAGTACTGGAATTTAGTACTGTCAATACATTTGTCATTAATGTTAATTTAACTACTTTAAGGTAGACCTAAACAAACATGTATATAAGTAACTAATATGTTTTGTTTCTGTCATTTGAAGATCACAAAGAAGAATGATGTGAAATACATGAAATGTAAAGCATCATTACACCTGTTTTCCTATAAAGGGTTAGGCAGAACTATTTATTGCAACAGTATACCATGTTGGCAGTTAAACGCTAAGTTCATCAAGAGTTCATTACGTAATAATTTTGAACAAAATAGCTCAGTTCCTGAACTGTATAAAATAATTTAAAAAGGCGTAGTATACAATAGAGTGAAGTCTTATATTTCAGTAAAATCAAAACAGGCACTGATTCTTCCGTGCTTGGGAAAGGGTCACCCATCCACGGACAGACCTCGGAGAGTAAATCGTGCGGCGGTTATTTAGCTAGAAGTTCCTCTTGATGATGTGTTACTTTGCTAAAACAAAATGAATTTTATTCCAATTGGGATTGGGTATTGTTTATAAATAATATTGTTTTCTTTGTTTCAGTTTAAATTACCTGAGAATGAATTAGAAAAATTATTGAGCGCGGAAACCGAAGACGCTCAACGGGCGATATTGGATAACTATGCCAAAGACCTCCCGATAGTAACTAGGTAATGTTTTATCCAAACTTAATGTTATAAAATTGTTTGTTTGCAAAAGGTAATCACTGGATGTACTTATCCGATTACAAAAATTATGTCTCTGACAGTAATCTTGGCTGGCCTGTTGGTTGAGTGGTTAGTGACCCTGACCGCTAAACCGGAGGTTGTGGGTTCGATTCCCACTCAGGACAAATCTTAGTGTGATGAGCATGATCATTTTTTCTGTGTCTGAGTGTAATTTGTCTATAATATGTATGTATTTAGAAATATATAAGTATGTTTATCAGTTGTCTGGTTGCCATAGCACAGGCTCTGCCTAGTTTGGGATTGGATGACCGTGTGTGAGTTGTCCCAAGATATTATTAATCTACAATATCTGGGTGCAGTGGCATTGGCTTCTTTTTATCCTAGACGAATGCATGTATCCTGTGGGATATACCGTGAGACGAACCCATAGGACAAAGCCAGTAGTTTCTATTTTATACTGAACATGTTGATTCAAAGACTGTGAGATGTGTGTGCTTATCAATTGAAGGTCGCAGAAAATTAGTTACTGAACAATGTAAGTTTATATCATCTTAACCGTGGCACTGAAACACTAGGGCAATTTTTTACAATGTACTTGGAGTAAATACTAGAACCAATTTGTGAACAGTTAAAGTCAGTATCACGTTAAACACTTGTATTGTCTATGTTAAGACGCTACCCTTTACGACTAAATTTTACGGTAAAAACTAATTTGTGCTAGTGCCTCAAAATTATGCAATCAAATATCGTATCGCGGATGTATATGGCAACGGCGTGAACGCCTTAGGGCATACATACACTGCCCTTATTAGCGATGTTCTTCAGATATGTCGTCAAGTGCATCCTTTAAAGCAAAGGGCAATCGAAGGAATACGGATGGATTTTAGTCAGTCTGGGAGTCTTACGCTTCTATTGCACCCAGAGCGGGAGGAGTCATTTGATGAAAGCCCATCCCGAAGTCGACTGGTGTCGGATCTTCTTCTTTTTGATTCGATGGTTAACTCCTCAGTTTCTTTGGGTCCAGTGGATGGCCACGTCAATCGCAGCGTCGGTGGCATTAACCAAATCCCCCAAAGTACAGGTGCATGGGCGCTAGGAGAACTCCCACGTGTGGCTCATGCTTTGAACAGGAGCACCGCACTCACATTGTGTATCCGACGGGTCTATGAAACCCCATTTCGCCAGGTTGTGTCTGCAGCGGCCTACTCAGGAGCTCAACCCATTCAGTGCTTTCCATATAGGCCACTGCAGATCACGTCCAGGTGGCAGTTCCTGGGGTTGCAAGTAGTCGGGTGGTGGTTGATGATGTTTTTTCCACAGAACGCGCTCAGTTTCGGTCAAGTTCGGTCGCCAACGTACGACCATAGTTTCACATAGACCGTAGTGCTACGTAATTCGGCTGATGCCGAATTGGCTGTACGCCGTAGTCAAAGTCAAAGTCAATTCATTTATTTCAACTAGACCATTAAAAGGCACTTTTGAACGTCAAATTTACAGTTTAAAATTAAAATATAAGTGACTCTAGTTGTCCATTCGCAAAAAGTAGATTCTTATGGAGAAGAACGGACAAGAAACTCCATAGTTACTCTTTTCAAATATAAGTTTTACAATATTTTGTATACATAGGTACATTGATCAATTGATTATATTATGTGAGCACAATGCATCCAACATTACACTAATATACAGCACACACTTATATACTATAGGTACAACAAAGCAATACCAGCAGAGATAAAATTAAGTTTGCTAGTAAGGGACATGGTACTCACATATTTACAATATAATTAAAAACAATGGATCAGTGTGTGAGTTAAATTACATATTAAAAACCTGAAAGTACACCAGTAAATAAAACAAGTTTGACTTTTTCTACTATACCCTCGATTGTCCTATGGAGCAGGACCAGCATGTTTCCAAGCATTCTTATCTTTAATATAATCATCTAGTTTGTAATATGCTTGTTTACAAAGTGTGGTTTTAATGTAAGTTTTAAATTTTCTTTCATTTAGTTCTAATATGTCACAAGGTATTTTGTTGTAACATTTAACACAGTACCCCATGAAAGATGTTCGTACTTTGGCTAATCTATAAAATGTTTGATCTAAATTATTTTTATTTCTAGTATTAAAATGATGTCTATCACTAATTTTGTTAAAGAGATGTCGATTTTTTCTTACATACATAATATTCTCATAAATGAATTGACAAGGTACTGTCATAATATTAATCTTTTTAAAAATTTCCCTAAGAGAATCGCGGCGACGAAGATTATAAATGGCTCTAACAGCACGCTTTTGCAAAATAAATACAGATTCAATGTCAGCAGCACGACCCCACAGCAAAATACCGTACGACATAATGCTGTGAAAGTAACTAAAATAGACCAAGCGCGCGGTTTCTACATCTGTTAACTGTCTTATCTTTCTAACAGCATAAGCGGCTGAGCTTAGCCGCCCCGCAAGAGATGTTATGTGAGGTCCCCATTGCAATTTCTCGTCTAAAGTGATTCCCAGGAAAACCGTCTGATCAATAAATTCCAGTTTTTGTCCATTCAATACGATGTCACATTCGGTGCTTCTAACATTTGGTAAAGTAAATTTAATACATTTGGTCTTTTTT
>NDFZ01004922.1:190926-210404 GCA_002192655.3 Mamestra configurata
AGTCAATTCATTTATTTCAACTAGACCATTAAAAGGCACTTTTGAACGTCAAATTTACAGTTTAAAATTAAAATATAAGTGACTCTAGTTGTCCATTCGCAAAAAGTAGATTCTTATGGAGAAGAACGGACAAGAAACTCCATAGTTACTCTTTTCAAATATAAGTTTTACAATATTTTGTATACATAGGTACATTGATCAATTGATTATATTATGTGAGCACAATGCATCCAACATTACACTAATATACAGCACACACTTATATACTATAGGTACAACAAAGCAATACCAGCAGAGATAAAATTAAGTTTGCTAGTAAGGGACATGGTACTCACATATTTACAATATAATTAAAAACAATGGATCAGTGTGTGAGTTAAATTACATATTAAAAACCTGAAAGTACACCAGTAAATAAAACAAGTTTGACTTTTTCTACTATACCCTCGATTGTCCTATAGAGCAGGACCAGCATGTTTCCAAGCATTCTTATCTTTAATATAATCATCTAGTTTGTAATATGCTTGTTTACAAAGTGTGGTTTTAATGTAAGTTTTAAATTTTCTTTCATTTAGTTCTACGTTGAGCTTCGCTTACGACGCAAAATCATTTAGATTTTTTTTTCTCAGTTCTAGAGTCACGCAACTTTTTTGTCTTAAAAGAATACCAAAAAAGAAATATTAGAAAGTTTTGCCGATACGATACCCGTGTTGACGAGGTTTGTCTTTATTTTCTTCCTGTGTAGCTAGAATTGAGCAAAAAAACAATCTAATCTTCCCAGCTCGCTTCTGGGTACATTAGTCAGCCGACTAATCTACCCAGAAGCGAGCTGGGAAACTTGTAACCCGATAAGGTCAGTTGAGTTCGAAGGGGATGTCGGGGGCTCAAGACAGCTAACAAAGCGAGCAAACTAAGCCCCCGTTATCCCTTTCGAACCTAACCTTTCCAAGTTCACATAGTCGAAGGAAAAATAACTATTATTCTATTCCTATATTGTTATTTCATTTAGTTTTTTTTTCTCAATTCTAGACTCATAAAAGTTGTAAGAACCGTCACGGGGTTTCTTTGTCCGAGTGAACAGAAAAATGAGATATTAGAAAGCTTTGCAGAAACCATACCCGTAGTGACGAGGTTTGTCCATACATTGTTACTGAGTAGCTAGAATTGAGAAAAAAAAACAATGTTTACTGATTAAGTAGGTAATAAAGTGTAACTAATGTTATATTTAGAACAGTAGGTAACTGTATTCTTGTTTCCAAGAATTGTTAGCAAATAAGTTAAAAGAATCCGCTCGCATTTTAGCGGATAAAAATCTGCTAGAATAATGAGCTCCTTAGTATAGCAGAGGACAAGGAAGTATTATTCTTCTAAAACTTTTTGTACATTGATGATCTTAATAAAACTTCCAAAAAGATTTTGTCCTACCTTTCGAAAAATAATATTCACTCATGTAGACATCAAACCTTAGGCGAGGATTACATCTAACAGGGTAAAGAGCCACATAATCATCTTTATAATCGACAGCCCAACTTGGCCAACTGCTGGGCCTCTCATTTACTGTGCCAATCCTGACTCTCCTGTGCCTACAGACCATCCAGGTTCTACCTGTGCCCATCTCGTTGCCGGACGACCAACATTCCTTGTACCAATCCTTGGCCGGCACGAAGTCACTTCTCCTTTCCACCTATCATCACCGCGCCTTACCATGTGTCCTAATCAACTCAATTTAGCTCATTTATTACATTCCTATTCCTGGAGTCTTGTCACAGTAGATAAATATACAGTAAAACATCTTCATACAAACGTGCCGCTCTCGGTTTGAATGTGTGCGTGCGCGCCGCGCGCCATGTCGGCACGCGATTTCACGCACACGCTAGCATAATATATGGGGAAATAAGGTGGCGGCAGTGCGGGCTGTGCAGCGCGACTGTGAGCACGCGCGTACGCTACATGACCGCTTGCGTTCGTCAACTCTCGCCGGCGCGGGCGGCGGACACTTGTCGTAAATTACGAGTATCATGACTTCAAAAAGAGGAAAAAAATATTGTAGTGTTTTCGGGTGCCTCAATAATGATTTCGCAAACCCGGACTTATCATTCTTCATACTTCCTACTCAACCAGAAATGTAAGTACCTACTTATACTTAAATATTATTAGAAAATATGGTATTGTATTGTTTATTTCACAGTTTATTTGCTTTATTAAGAGCGTAGCCGAGTCGCATTTTTCTGAATACTATGTTTAGAGCTAAAGTTTATTTTAAGAAGTCTAGTTTTACTATAAAATAGAGGATTGAGTACGAAACATCGTTTTGGTAAACATATTTTTCGCGTAGGTATAGTTGTAATAAGGACAATTTCACAATAATTAATAAATAATAATAAAGCGTTCCGGACGTGCAGAAACAGGAGAAAAATTTTCTCGGTATCAAATTTGTAACTTAGTATAATAAATGTTATGTGAATAAAAGCTTTTTATTTTTACTAAATTTATAAATTGGTAAAATATTCAATCATAATATGCTTTTTATTTTATAAATTTAGATCAAGTGCTGCTTGTTCGAAAATATTAACTAAAAGTAAAAGTGACAACCCTGGGTATCAACGCAAGAGTAGGCTAATAACTCGGCGGGCGGCCTTAGATAACCTACTGTATATTTATCTACTGTGGTCTTGTACTGGCTGATAATTTAACTATAATGCTACAATGGAATCAATATACGTCCTTAAAAGGAAATGAGGGCTTTACGTTTTATTCATGTTCTTTTCATGACCTCAGGCAGCCAGATTGCCATAGCCAGTTTAAGTTTTTTCGTCTGGCAATGTTGCCCCTTGAATGGTGAAATTGGAAAAGATACCACAAAATAAAATTGCAAAAATGTATAACTCTACAATGAACACGTTGCTATTTTGGGGGGAATCTGAACTTTGAGTTAAGATAGTCTTTGAGACATGAAATTCATCATCGCTGTGTTATATGATGTATGATGCTAGGCGACATCGCTGCAGCCCAAGACGCAGGTGGAGAGGCGAACTTGACTCTTACGGAAAGCACTGGCCCGCAATAGCAGTGATGTGGAAAAAGGAGAGGGGAGGCAAAGGTCTAGTTGTGGGACATAATGGACCAACTAAATTAGATAATATGTTGTATTGCTGTTCAATAAAGATTTAGATGAACTAGTTAACAAATTTATATTACAAATATGATTAACTCGTTTTCCAGAACAATGTCCGGCTCAGTCCGCTACTGTAACAGATGCGTACTGGTCAAGCCCGACCGCGCGCACCACTGCAGCATATGCTCCCGCTGCGTCCTCAAGATGGACCACCACTGTCCGTGGGTCAACAACTGCGTCTGTTTCTTCAACTACAAGTTCTTCATGCTCTTCCTGGGATATGCTCTCGTCTACTGCATATTCATCATGGCCACGTGTCTTCCGTACTTTATTAAGTTCTGGAAGGTATATAACTCCTTTTATTTACTTTTTCCTGTGTATATTCTTCTTGGCCAGTATTTAATCCTTAAAGCCGTATTCGTGATTGGATTTTTTTGCAAGTAACCTTATTTTCTTTTGAGAATGTATCTAACTACCCTAAAAGTTTGCTATAAATGTTAGAATTTAGTTTGTAGATTCAATTGCACTGGTAGGGCAGCAGTGTTATTGGAATATTGGACGCCATTACTGCTGGCATTGTTGCGAGAAATGACAATTGTAGATGTATTTCCAGATGTATCAGGATTACAAGTATGCCCACTGCGACCGTTTGATTGAGAAAGGATCCGTTTCTAAAGTGTGCATGGATATGATTAACGTAATTGTTTAATTATTTACACTTTAATTAAGCCTGTTTACGTTGGCGCGATCAATAGGTTAATGTTGCTACATAGATTAGATTTTGTTATTATTATTATTTCGCTCAGTACAACGTTCATTTTGTCATATCAGAGTAATAGTATGTGTTATCATTTCACGTTGCTTGACGAGCGGGTTTTTATTACGTTCAAAATATATCAATGGGCTAACGGCACTCCCTTTAAATATGCAGTTGTTATCGATTGATTGATTAAATTTTAAATAGGTTTTTTTTACGCATGGGTTAGAAATTATAGTGACGACAGTTTTCAACACGACAATGTAACAGGTGTATGCAGTCTCAGACGCTGTTAAGCATTCGCGTGTTAACCCACCCGCGTGAAAATCAGGTATTTAGTTATGAATGCAGTCATACTCTTCAGATCATAAGGCTTAAGGGAGTGCAATCTATTTTGTTGAAAAAAAAATCGCACAATATTCTGTCTACAAATATGGTTATTACTTAATTCCTTTCATCAAGGTTTGTGTTTAGCATTTATATTTTATGTGCCTGACATATTAATGCGAAAATTTACTGCGACTATTACAAAAAAACAATCATGTGTTATACTTCGGTTAACATATGAAATTGTTAATTGCCATATATATTAAATAATAAAAAATAAGTTGCAATCACAAAACTAGAGTTAAAAAATAAATGCAAAATTGGGCGAGCACAGGTAGCGGTCACTCTCTCTGGGGTCCGTCCTTAATGTCTGAGGAACGTGGTCAGCATCAAGATTACACCTGGAGCGGATGATCTGTCTCCGCCGGTTTCTGTCCAGAGTGTCTCTTACGACCGTGTAGAATTTGGAGGACGAAGAGTCTCACTTGATCGGTCCATCTTGTTGGTGAACGACCGCGCGATCTTTTGCCTTCGGTGTTTGCAACCACAATTAGTTTTTACAAATTTTCGCCGCCTCTGCGCACAGTGGCCTATATTAGAAATAATGAAGGAAAGCGAAAAAACCAGGGAGGATTATTCGGTGCTGAGTCAGGATCGATGCATTGGTGCATTTCGTTGTCCAAAGTGTTCTTAGCATTCGTCTCCAGCATCATCATCAGCCGAATGACGTCCACTGCTCGACATAGGCCTTGCTTGGCAGGCGGGTTGGCGATCGCAGTGTAGCTGTTGCACCCATGCTCTGGTGAGTTCCTTAGTCGCCTCTTACGACACCTATGGGAAGTGACGGGATGGTGCTATTCTTTAACGTCCGACACCATACAGAACACGTCCGTCTTCAGCAATACCTTTCGAATGCATAAATCCTTTCTCGGACCAGGATACTCCAAGTTTCCTCTCCATACAGGAAGATAGGGAATACCAGGGCTCGAATCAATATCATCTTGGTTTTAATAACAATTCGTTTTTCTTCCAGATGTCGTATAAAGGGGTCATACGCATCTTTTTTCATCTTTCTGCCGTTTTGGGAGCTCAGGTACATGTAGCGGTTGACGAGTTTAATGCCAGTAATTTTGCAGTTGAAGTGACGAGTTGTTAGCTTTCCGGCTCGATCCACTATCATCACTTTAGTTAATAGATGTTGGTACTTTCTAGCTCGAGTCTTTGGAACAGATCTCTCATTTCTTCTATGGATGTTGCCACAAGAACGGTGTCGTCGGCATAACGGACATTTGATCGTCTCTTTCCACTAATAGCGAAACCCTTCTCCCAATCTTCTTCTTCAATGATCTTCCGAATAATGTACTCTCCATGTATGTTCAAAAGCGCAGGGTACAAGATTTTACTGTACAGAGCCTGCATTAAACCAACGAGGTGTTCAGGAGCTCCTATTTTAAGTAGTACATTCCACAATTTGTCCCATTGTTGACCATAGGGTTGTTCCCGGGTTCCTTTGCCTTTGACGGAACCTGCCTGCTCTTCGGTTATCTGTCGGCTTAGAAAGTAGTTAAGACGTCTATTGATAACATGGAGGAGGATCTTATTTGCATGAGATATTAACGCTATAGTCCTGTGATTTCCACAGTCTTTTGAAGAACCTTTCTTATGTAAAGCTATACAGTTGGACATTATCTACCACCACAACACCGGTTTTGACTTTTGGCCATCTTCTAGTATTCCAGATGGTATTACAGATTTCGATGATAGCCTTTATTGCCGGACAGACCTAGGTTTTTTTTTGTATTTCGGCTGTAATAGCATCCTTACGCGGTGATTTTTTGCTCTTTCCTGATGGTAGGATAATCAGATTCTTCTGTCGCTAATGTTATATTACCGTTATTAAGCTCTCCCATGTCATCACTCCGCGCAGTAGTTTTTCCAACGTTTCATCACTTGACGCCCGTCGTCGGTTCCATTCAATTTTTTTTTTTAAGATTTGTTTTTAGTGAGTGTTTGTTTGTTTGTGAATTTTGAGACCGATTTCGATATAATTAATTTATTGTATTTCTAATGTTAAGCAAATTTGTAATGTGAAACACAACAAGTAATAATAATTAAAGCTTTAAAAAAAGAAATACAATAAAATAGTATTTATTGTAATAATCAGTACTGATTTTCATTTTAAATCAACAGATCAAAATGTTGCATTAATGTGTTAATAACGCATTAATGCTAAATGTAACAGAACCCTCGGTCATTTAAACAGCAACCATTTTTATGCTCAATTACCACAATATACCACATTACCATAACTTCATGTCCTAACACAAGCGAAAAAGGAAGATTGGTCTCAAAAAACTTTAACGTGGTTGGTTGACACACGAATGCTTAACAGCGTCCAGTTATCAATGAATTCTTAATGAACTCACATTAACGATGCCCCATTTCTCAGTAATCGTTGCATTTCGCAATTTAAACATATAGTGCCACTAATTTAGTGGTATATACATAACAAACTGGTCGAGCAACGTGCAACGACGGACATTTTTCGCATTTCTGCATAATTATGTTCATTGATCGTAGCAACCATTGATTAGTTTCGGCCACAATCAAAGTAATTCATACGTAGCTAGGTGAAATCATCCGATATACCTTGACATTTTATCTGATAAACTTTTGATAAGTGTTTTATCAGGTAACCATTAGTTCAATTCACATGATTCGCACACTATTTATAAATCATCTATATTCCACATTGTTTAAATGTTAAGAACCGGTTTCGCAGTGGGATGACTTCATATTTTTATATCTTTTTTAAAACTATTTTTATACATTTAAACAGTGTGGAATATAAAGTTTTGAGTATCAAAATCACTTGGCACTTGATATCTTTTTGCTAATCTAGGAATTTAGTGATACGAGTAGTCATTTTTGTGAGTCATGATGCGATTACGTATTAAAATCTTCGTTTATATTCTTGGCACTTATTCATGTTGTCATACTTCTAACAATACTTTTATTATACTCGGATTAAAAACCGGTATTTACCGTAATCGCATTAATCTTACGTTATTTTGTAGATATGTAAAATTTGCAGTAGAAAATCAATTTTATTTTGCTTATATTTGATATTACATTTTATTCATATGACGTTCAAAGACACTATTTTCTATTTCTTGATTATTATTTAAATGAAACCAATGTTATCATGGCAATTGGCTCGAAATCACTTCTTTTTAATGAACCCTTTGTAGTAAGACCTTGTAAACTACATAATTACGTAACGGCGATTCTCAGAATTAGTCAAGACGCCATCTTCCCCCGTTTATCCCAACTTATTTGGGTTAAGTGCAGCTTGTCTTCTTTTTAACAGATTTCAAAAAAAGGATGAGGTTCTCAATTCGATTGTATTTTTTATGTATACTCTTTTACCTCATAACTCCGTCATTTATGAACCGATTTGAAAAATTCTTCCATAATGTGAAAGGATATACTTTCCTATTGGTCCCATAGAAATTCCATCAAAATCGGTTCTGTAGTTTTGTTTTTAAATCAAAATAGCTGGAAAATATACACAATTCCGTTTACTTAGATGACATATCATCCAAGTAAACGGAATTCCGTATTTTATTTTCTTGTGACTTTACAGTGGTGTTGTTAGATGTGGGGTACCTACCACTAAAAAAAGAATAAAAAAAACCTTTTTGACAAAAAATTACAACCGGAACAAACACAAACAAACCGAACAAAGTCGGTTGTATTTATTTGTCAAAAAGATTTTTTCCACACATCTCTTCGCTGTCACATCAGCAGACAGTTGAGGTGGAATGATCTTTCACAAAATTCATCCACCTTTGGTCTCCACCATCATATCCGCTCTCAGTCAAACTAAAAACTTTTCTAAACCAAGTTATTAATGAATATGATTAAAAACAGCTAATAGTGTCCGCCATGGCCAGGTTTCCACCTGCAAGCAGCTCGCATGCGAGATGCATTACACTGCTCGCTAAAATGGTATAATGTGATCAAGCGATTGATCATGCCCAGCAATGTAATTTAAACTTGCACGCGTGTTACTTGCGGGTGGAAACGCGGTCTAACAAGGCCTACATCATCCTACCTAAACACCCTGTATTAATGAATTATAAATGACGTCACCAGCGAGTTGCCATGTTAATCCAAAAAGTGTTGCCATATGACAAAATTTTATTTTTTAGTAGGAATTCCATGTTGCTAGTTTAGTGATGTGTTGAGTCCGTTTTCAGGGCGACTTCGGAGCGGCAGCGAGTTCTGGCGGCTATCACATAGTGTTCGCGTTTTTTGTAGCCATGATGTTCGCTATATCTCTGGGCTCGCTCTTCGGATACCATTGCTACCTCGTTATCAATAATAGGACTACTTTAGGTAAGTTTTACTCGGTATGATTTTTTTTATTTTAAATCTTTTGGCGCCATATTTTTTAATGAAATGTTTTTGTCGATGGTTTTTGTGTAGATAGTTCAAAAAATTCTGGTAACTGACTGCAATTACGATGATCTGAAATTTGAAATTGTAAATAATGTTTTTTGTAAAATAAAACTAAAGTAAAAGTTTCCTTTCAGATATGCTCATTTATTACCGCCGCTTGGGCAGTCCTACAGGACAGATCCTTAACAATATGATTAAGAACTTGGTCCATGGTAATTGCAGCCATTTCCAATAATATTTGTGTTAGTGTAGGTAGTAATTGCCATTAGATTTGTTAGTTTTTACACATTAATGTGTTTTCAGTAAAATTTAGGTAATACTAGATATATGCGTAGTACAGAGATATTACTTGGTTATAGTAAAAAAGTTTTTTTTAAATTAGGTACTGTATTTTTGTCATTTGGAAAACCGTGTATTTGTTTATCTATACTTAATATAATATAGCTGATGAGTTTGTTTGTTTGAACGCGCTAATCTCTGGAACTACCAGTCGGGTTTGGAAATTTCTTTTTGTGTATCATATTCATAGCCAGATTCACGAGGAAGGCTATATGGGAACGGGCAAAAACATGATATGCGTGTATGAAGTCGAAGGCAAAAGCTAGTGTATATAAATAGAGCCCCGACTTACAAGTTGTAAGTCGAGAGTTCTAAACCCAGGATACCCTACAACCAAAGAATAGACGACATACGACATCTGCCAACTCCCACGTACTGGATTACTGCTAGAGCTCGTTCCCTCTTACAGTAAAGAAGGCCTGTATCCCAGCAGTAAAATAAAACTCTTAAAGCCAAATATTAATACAATATTGTACTCTACAATTGCAGAGTCATTTAGAGCACCTATGTTCCGGGGAGGTGCGGACAAGAATGGTTTTTCAATCGGCCGCTTCAACAACTTTAAGGAGGTCTTCGGTAACAGTCCTAACCTCTGGCTTGTACCCGTCTTCACCAGGTAAAACCTCTTTTCTTAATTAAAAAAAAAAAAAAACATGGGCCATTAAGGTTCTGGCAACACTGACGTAACTATGGCAACACGGAACTTGCTAAACAGCATGTTTGGGTAAATAGTCAATTCGCACGTTTATAGGTCTATGGATGCTACAAATATAATATTTGCGTGTTAAGTGTGACCTGTGTGCATGCCCCCTTACATGTCTGATGAAAAAAGAAGTGAATGACCAATTCTAACATTTGTTCGTGTGTGTAGACTAGTGTTGAGGAATAACCAAATAACAGTTTACAAGCAACGTCTGAGGAAATGTCTCTTGTGACTAGGAATGAAGGTAGGGCCTCATTCACCTTATCTTATGTAAATATGTATGTGTAGAAATAATAATAAATACAATATTTATGTACAATATCACCCATTCGAAGATTCGTTCATTTCATTTCCATTGTTAATCTTCGGAAATACTTTTATAAGTATTTGTTTTAGTTTAGTTTGTCATTAAAATAGAGATAGATGGTGTTTGTTGTTTATACTAAATCTTTAACTTAACATACATGAAAATAGCGGTCTAACATAGATAGAATGTGTGTATGTTTGTTTGTAACAACAAATTACACTTTAAAAAGCTTGGGTTTTGGAGTTATGCTAAATAAAGTCCTATAATCTTAAAATTGCTCGTTCCGCTAGCTTCCACCTATTTATATATTTTGGCAGGTCACCACATAAAACTTTTGTATATATTATAATTATTAATATCAATACTGCAAAAATTACCCTAAAAAAAAACTAAAATTACTTATGTTAACGTGGCGTGGGCGAACGCATCACATTTTTAATGACCAATATTTGTTAATGCATGAATCACCTGGTTATATTATATTTTGATGTTGTTTTTTTTTATGTCCCAAATCATCCTTTTCACATTAGTTGATTTTGAGTTTTTTTTGTGTTATCACACTTGAAGATATCACTTCTTAAGTTCTTATTAGTTTCCCCTATCTCTCGAACCAAACGTAGTATCGTCCCCGCCACGCATTTGAAATCCCTCTCTTATGGGTGTAATGTTGTCAGCCTGGGCGACGGGTGCGAATACCCCGTCCGTCGGGAACACCAGCTTCAGACGTTTACCACGCCCCAGGAGACTCACGGCTACGAGTCCATGGGCACCACGCGCTCCAGGTCAGACAAGGACGAACACCCCTCAGCCAACCACATACCTTGAGGATATCATGCCTAAACATCTAGCTAATACGCACCCCTAAGATAGGCTCGTAACACGCCACTGAATCAGTTTCAGTGTAGGAATTACATCTTCTAGCGTCGTTATACAGACCTCTTATCACGCATAATTTTTCTGTCCTTTTTCTACGCGAAAAATGAACACGAATTATTGAAGCTCACCCCTAAACGATTGACGTGGTCTCAAAATAACGTATATTGAAACTTAAAATAAACTTTGTACCCTTAGAATAAGGTTTGAATGATGCATCGATACTTGCCAAATGATGTGATCGGCGGCTATTTTTGAATATTTTATTTGATCTGACTTCTCGTTTGTTTTTTAGTCGAGTCTGAGCTTAGTGACTATTGTCCTTTGTAAGGACTAAATCATTGGTTTTTTTTGTCGAGTTGTGTGTCAATACATACTGATAGATAAATTTATTTCAACAGTGAATAGGTACCTACGTAATAGAATAATTTTACTCGAATACTTCTTATACACCAAAAGTGCCTTTTTGACATGTATGTGCTCAACCTAACCTTATAGATACATTTTATTACTTGCAATAGACTTAAAATGAATGATTAGATATAATATGCTCAAGTTATGTGGTAACTTACAGCTGACATTTGTGTTTAATATTTTAATAATTATGATTCAATTAAAGACTACTGTGCAAATTGCTTTTTAATGCATTTATTTCTGAGCTATATACAACACACAAGACTGATAAAGTTAGAAATGTATTTTGTAAGTATGTTTTGTGCACAATAAAAATATTTCGTTCTTTGATTTTGTTTTTTATTTCACAATGCTACTCTTATTTTGATCACACAATGCTTGAGTAGAAAGCAGTAGTGATAGCAAGCCTAGCAAGCAAACGAATCCGAATAATACGATAGTATAGAATATAATAACTTTCATCGGGAGTGTTTTACTAATTTTCTAATTTAAAACGTCTGTGTGCTGTATATGTAACTATACATCTTTATCTTCAAGATATTTATTGTCTTTTCTCTTATTCTCTCAGTCTATGTCTTGTCTATGCATGTCTTTGGGTGCTGCAGATACGTTCAACGATTTACACATTCAACTTTTTTTTACTCTACTTTTATTTGCCTATATTAGGATAGATAGTGTTTACCAAAATTAAAACAATATCTAAACACATCCAAAAAATTAAAAGTTTGTACCTTTTATCATCAAACATCATCTTTGGGAAAGTAAAAAGAAACATTAAAGTAAGTAACAAGTTTATGAAGTAAAAGTAACATTCAAAACAATGCATTTTTCACAAAATCATAATTCCACTACCAACTTTAAGAAACAAAATGTCTGTAGCACTCACGCTTCTATTTTCAAATTTACTATTCAAAAATTCTATTCTTCTATAACATAATAGACAAGTAAGAAGGTTTATTAATATTTTAGCTCGGAGCTGGGCCGCGAGACTGAGAGATGGCGACTTTGCCCCAGAAAGGGCCGGACCGTCCCGCAAATAGTATAAGGACCTAACACTTTCCATTTCGCTATATTTTATTACAATTACAATATATTTAAATAAATCCGTTCGACTAATTAAACGTTGCTTTTCATTCATTGGCGCCATCCAACCTTTTTGATAACGATTCCAAATTTAAGTCATTCACTTCTTTTTTTTATGTAGGTAGCCCATTATTCAGGTGTCCTTTTGCATGTTAATTAAGACAGATGTAGGAGCTTTATTTAGATGCAAGTGTGTGCAAAGTGAGGTATAAGTTGCGCTTGTACTTTAGATGTAGCACGCTGTAGATATGTGTCATATCACAGGGTGATTTATGTGGTGATGTCATTGAGACGATGAGTGATTTAGTGTGTACGGGTCATAACTGGTTTTGTGTGACCTAGAAAATATCCAAACAAGATGTCGTGTATCTTTGTCTTGATTTTTACCTTTTTTGTTAATTGTGGTTCATGTTAGGGATAAAAAAAAGCCAGTCAGTAAGTTCGATAGCAAGGTTGGCTGTACAGGATGCGTCAAACTTATTGGCGATAAGATTCAAACTTTATGGTCGCTGTGAAGAGCGCTCGCTGCCCAGTACCCCTTTCAATTCATCGATTTCAATGACATCGCCGTACAATGTTATCCTGCATAGTATCACAATAGGCCTAGTACATACGACATTTTATGGGCCACTAACATACTCATCTAAATGTTTTTACACCTAGTACAATATATAAGCGAGTAAATATTTAAGTAAAGAATTTATAGAAACTTTTCAAGAGGTAAGGATCGTTTCTTATCGTGTTTAATTAAAATCAATATGCGGCTCAACATAATACCCTTACTTATACAATGTTACAAATATTTAAAATACATTTTTATTGAGAAAATGCTAGAGAGAAACATTCTAGGTAAGAAATTCGTGATAATCGCCTTTTTTTGTTGTCTATTACAAGACGTCGCCTGTCCACTCCTTTCTACAAGGGAATAGTTACACAGTCACAGTTAGTACCATTCTGGCTTAAAACTACACAATTCAAGATTTAATAAAAGCCCCTGAAGCTTTCAACGTAAATTACATTATTGAGAATTATTCACAGCTTTCATAGCAAAGCCTTAAGCAACACATTAAATTATTGCAAATATTGCTACTTTTCTATCACAAAAGATTATGATTGCACACCTACACCAATTTAAAACAGTATTCGCTTGATATTTTTAAAATTTTCTTCCAACTGTTCAACAAAAACATAATCTTACCAACATAATGAATAAAAATCGACACTATAGCTTCGGCGACGGCATCGTGTATCCGACCCCGAGCCAGGAGGAAGAATCGGAGTCGCTTCTCAGCTCGGAGCGATGGGAGCGGTGGGGCGAGCGAGCGCGGCCATTCGACGAGCGGGAGAGTTCGTCGTTCGACGAGCTATGAGTGTAGGTCGTTGTAGCGGCCGCGTCACGTGTAGGCTTGGAAAACAGGAATAGTTGAACTGCTGTGCTTTTAGCTGAAGACCTGTGACTCGTGACGCGACAATTGTAAACTCGAGGGAACCTCAATACCCAGATAGCCTGGAGGGAATCTAGCCTAAGGCAATCTTTCTCCTGCAAGCAACTTGCATGCAAGTTTAATTACATTGCAGGACACGATCGAGCAATTGCTCACATGATACTTCAGTATCTCGCAATGCAATGTAACTAGCATGCAAGCTGGTTGCAGATGGAAACATAGCCTAAGAGCTTTTCGCGTCCTTTTATAAGCCATTTTTTTTCTTGTGTGAGAAAGATGAAGCAGTAGATACAAAAGGAATAGCACTATCCCTTCTTTTCATGAATATAGCGTGTAATATTCCGTGTTGTCGCGTCGCGTCAAGCGTTACAAGTCTATTTTCGGCTTTAGGGTCGCGTTCAGCTTTAATAGATTTGAGCAATGATAATAAACTGGATTCGTTTGGAGTCGAAGCTGATTTAGATTGAGTATTTTTGTTAGGTTAAGCTTTTCCATTTTAAATATCTCCAGTTCGTATGAGAAGTGTGTTTGAATTTGAATTATATAATTCCTAACTTATTGTCTTCAACTATTTTTGCAAGTTAGTTGCTCAAATGCGTTAGATATTTATTAAATGTTATGTATAGTCATATCTCAGCTAGCATTCGACAAATTGTGTTTTTTAAGTACAAAAGCAGCCATATAACTTTTTAAAGCCATAATTGAAATACTGATCTTATTAAAGCCAAGTCTGCACTATTCGGTCGTTCACAACAACACACTAAAAGGTACGAATTATAGGTAAATTGTGCGAAATGGTGCTGAACTATAGAAAGTTATAAATGGACGGAACAAAATATTTGGTAGTAAGCTTCGCCTTACCAAAAATTATGAAATTACGCTGAATATATCATCTAACGGTTATCAAAATTATTATTATATAGTGTTAGAAATAGACGACAATTTAGTTTTTAAAGAGACATTCGTTATGACTGCCATTTGTTTCATGTGTCATTTTGAGATGAACATATTTTGTTTGAAATATTAGGTCTGACCGGAGGTTCCATTTCTTACCACCTCTGTTACAGGAATATTCGTAGATTTTTTATTGTTTTTGTTAAATTTGTTGTCTCTTTTCTGGTGGCCCATTGGCATCTCTATGAATCTCATACCAATTGAGATTGCATCTGATATTTTCTTTCTTTGTTTTATTAAAGCCAGGTTCAACACCATGAAGACACAGTAACTTACTATTGGAGGATTTCATTTTTAGGATTATTGTATGACATAATTAAGCAAACTACTGTGCAATGTTGTCCATTTCTTGGAATAGATATAATTTCAATATTTGACTTTAAAATATCTTCCTATTTGCTAAAAAAACGTATTCTTTCCATTTTACTTAATCTACGATTTTTTCTAAGGAGGACAAAGGACAGATACTTATATTTTAGCTCTGTAAATAGTGCTTAAATATGACGAGACTGCAGAAAAAGATTTTAAATGTATCAGAGTTTATAAACCATCAATGATGAACTTCTTACCTAACGAAGAGCAAATCTTGGAACTGGTTGAATGACCAATCTGCCTGCCTGTTCCCAACAATGTTGGATGCAGCAAAATATCCTCCTCTCAAGCCCAGTTACTGCATAACGTAACCCTTCGAAAGACTGGTGTATCGTTTGATGGGTAGGTAGATACGATTGTATCAAACTTCGCCCGTCAACCGGCTTCAAGGTTTCATCTTTGTTGTTTTGATACTTAAAATAATGAAGACGTGACTTAATGTCTATTTAATTAACTTAATCATAAAATATATTAGAAGCTTTTTTCCGTACAATTAATGTTAAATTTCGCCCCTAGTAGAATTGACATGTCTGATCTCAGAGAGCTAACGGACTCGTCTTCTTGCTCTACGGGATATAAAGGCGCGATATTATAGTTTTTTTTTTATAAAAAGCAAAGTTTTTCTATGAATTCTTTATTATCGATTCCTATTGAGATTGACATTCCTATAAAATTTATATTTTTTAAATTATCTAACAACATCCCATTATTTCGGGACCGATTCGATAAATTATATTATTTATACAGTAATATATTAATTAATTATTGTATTTACAACAGTATTAGTTGGATTGCATTCCTTGAAACTACTTAAACAATATTAAATTAGTTTTATGCTACTTAATTTAGATTTTGCCAGATAAACTAAGTTTTGTTGTAATGTGGAGTAGGACATAATTTATGTTTACTTGACGATTTCTCGAATGTCTTTAGATGTGAAGACAAGACTATGTTTTTAAAAATATACGTAAATATTGTATTGATTAATGTTTTGCCGCAGAAGTGGCGGTGACCTCTTAATTAATCGAGTCTAAATATCTTATAAATTTTGTATGAACTCTTGGTTTTCCTTACACCCATACATAAAACTATGTCAGTCGTTATTGACGAGGTGATCCTTGCTTAGAAATTTAGTAAATTGTATCTGGCTCTTTCCAAGTTTAAGGCATATCATGGGCTAGATTACATTTAATAATGTTTAACTCATTATATCTGTCACCGGCAAATTGCAAACCCCGCGTGAAATTGTCAACTATTTTTTCCGGATATATTGGAAACTATTGAATTTGAATGGGATTTATTGAACGTTTTTTTCATAATCAATCGAGAAATGATAATCTAATAAAGATGTTACAATCTTACGGAGTCTGTAATTTTCCGGTGACATATCCAACACATTAGGAACTTCCCAAATTCTTCATCGAAATCCCGAACTAGTCAAGTTTTTTTTTACGTTTTATTAAGTTTTTTTTTACAATTTTTACTTGAATCCCAGAGGCATTTATTAAATAATTATTATACTCTTATAATATTTAAGCGAATTGCTATCACAAAATTATTACGTATAATATTTTTATATAAAGTAATTAATGTTAGTTGATGCTTATACGGAATGTAAATAAGTAGATAAATTTAAAGGTTATTAGTGTCTGCAATGACATGATGTGCAATGATTTTGTAATTTAAGTACAATGGTGATGTGTAAAATAAAGAGAACAAAATACTAATAATATTGTTTCAAAATGATTAAATCCCAAAATTCGATTATAACCTTTTAAAATGATGGTAAGTATTGTACCTACTGTAAATCGGGCTGGTTTCCGCTATTCCACGTCCAAGCGCGTATGTTGCGTACAGGTGCGACAAATATGTAATTTTTTCCACCCGATGGTAAGTATAAATCGATTCAAACTCAATGACTCTGTGAAGTTGGCTTTTCACTGCGTATACCTCACCCGTCACACCTGCTGTCATATGGATATGCTACTGCGCTGTGCGGTCGCGTACCTGCACGCAGCGTTGGCGCCGCCTCCCACGAGCCGGACCGATGACTGGTGAGGGTCGCCGGTAGCCGGTGGATGCGAGACGCACAGGACCGGTTGTTGTGACCGGGGAGGCCTATGTCCAGCAGTGGACGTCTTTCGGCTGATATGATGATGACTGCGCTGTGACTCGCGGAGTGTTCGTTCGCGAGCCTCCGTTTGCTTTTATTTTACTTGTAAGTACGTTACCCATGCCCGGGTCGATGGCGCGTTGTGTTTCACGCGCGCCTCAAAGAGATGTCAGCATAGGAGACGGGGCCCGCTAGGGCCAGAGCCTGCCAGGGTTGCGGAATTTGTTCGAAAGAGTCACCGCGGCCCTGGAACGCAAAGGGCTTTAGAAGGAACACGGATGGGTTTTAGTCAGTAAGAGTCTGACACGCCCTTCTGCTCCACCCAGAGCGGAGGAAGTCAATTGATAATATCCCATCCTTAAAAAAAAAATACGTTGCCCGTATTCACTAAAGCAAAGCGACATGTCAGATTATCTGGCTTCTGACTATCCGTAATGACTGCCCAAGATCTACAAATGACAGCCGGGACCAACGGCTTAACGTGCTTTCCGAGGCACGGAGGAGTTTCGGTATGTTAAGATGGTCACCCATCCACAGACCAACCTCGGCAAGCGTTGCTTAACCTTGAAGATTGACTATTGATTATTTAGCCACGAGCTCCAAAATAAAACCAAATATTGATACAAAAATTGTTTATTATAAATTCAATATCAGGTGGGTAGGTACTTAATCATAGACTGGTAATATTATTGGTCACAAAATAATCACGTTATCAGTTTCCAGGCGACATCGATTCCATGAATCGACTCAATAACACATGTATTTTCCTTTGGCGATCAGAATATTACAACAATAGGAACTGGCAACATTACCAACATTTCAAATTCGAAGTTTTTTTTATGAAGCCCAAAAATTTACCAAGGTGATTGATTCATTCAGCTTAGCAAATACAGGGTCAAAATTAATTAATCGAAACTCCGTAGACGAGATTGGTGATATCGAATGATACCTTCTACCTATGAATGATATCTTCTACAGAGTTGCGCTTACTTATTTAATTTGACACTAAGGTCGGGCCACGATTGTACAGTTTACGCCGCTCAAAGTTAGTAGACAAAAAATAAGACACCATATGGGACATAAAACTATGCTGAGTTAGAATTTTTTTCTTACTCCTGTTATTTTCGACCTTTACATTATTTTTATTGCGAATCCAATACATTTTATTCTTTTCTTCGGGATTTGTCAAGCTTCATTGACTAAGCGCTTTGCTGTTGGTCGCCCACTGTTTCTTCTGGCCTCCAGGACTGGGAGTGTTTGGGAATATTGTGGCGCACTTGTCCCAAAAATTTAACGTTTCTCTACAAATTTTCAGCGGCGTAAATTGCACGTGTCGGTTTATTTAAAAACAATATTCTTTCAAAATCAACTATTCCGATCGCACAGGCAACAACAACAACTACAAAATGAAACTTAAACATAACTTTCATAAAAAATACTTACACATACAATAAAAAAAAAAATAAAGAGATTCATAGAGCTGCCATAACTAGATACTCAGGGTTGCCAACATAGCCCTAACATCCTTCGGGCTATCCTGTTTGATAAGGTCCCTGAAAGCACGGACACATGTAGCCTCGTTCTCCAAGTTCTTGGATATCTGGTGTGCTCTAAGTGTGATTTCTTTAGGAATGCCTGCGAGACGAGCCGCGTTGAAACCGTAAGACTTGGGACAGGCACCAGGGGATAATTTATAGAGGAATGTTATGGTCTCTTCTGGGATGTTGTCTTCACTGTCTGGTGTTGATTCGTCTGTTTCTACCATGCAGGCCTGTAAGAAGAATCGGTATAAATGTAAGGTGAGAGGTAAGCAATATCAATTAGGCAAGTGGTCACTGTTGGATGTGTAGACTGAGGTTAGATCGAAGGGATCCATAGCTTACTTAGCAAAGCAAAAGCAGGAAGTTGCTGAATTTTACTATATGTAAGGCTCATAGATTTTATGATAGTTAAAAGGTCTAATCTGCATCATTGATGCTATGAAAATATTTGTATAACGTCTACTTGCAATATTATCTGTAAACTATGAAAATTGGCCCAAAAGTCGCCATAATTGAAGCCATATGGAAAGATTTGTATAATTTCTACTTGCGATTCATTCATTCTAAAACCAGAATTCATTATAAAAGGTAGGTACTTCAAAAAAAAACTGATTAAATTATTTTCAAATAGTCCTTAGGGGCCGTTCAATTATTACGTAAGCACTATGGGG
>NDFZ01004923.1:0-30156 GCA_002192655.3 Mamestra configurata
AGAAACAATATATCTATAAAAACAAGTCCGCACAACAGAGGTTATACTTTTCTACAACAACTTTTAAGCAGTATATTATTGAGTAACAATCTCAACGTCAAAACTGAGGTGAAGAAAACATGAAGTGAGCAGTCAATCCATCCGATCAAGCTGAAATGACAGCTCACTTCAAGCTGAGCTGAATAGACCGTCTGTCATTCCAATGGATGCTAGGGAACTTCAAGCTCACTTGGTGAGTTTTTTCTAGAATCGACCGGCTAGTTTTCAAATGCGTGTGCCCACAGCACATGTTGTAACATGTGCCAGATAACAGACGGTCCAGTTGCTTCCATTTTTACCCTATTGTTGTCCTGTTTATATTTTTATCCTATGTATGTACTATATATTTTATGTATAGTTATTAAATCGGCAATGTAACTGGTGACTACATCTTTACGTAAACTACTTTTTGTTTTGGTGAGTTGTAGAATTTTCAAAGTGTGACCTTCACGGCGGCGGTTTTTAGTGAATCACCCTGCATACACGTGATCTTTTAAGATAATTGATGGACTACACGGTTTCCTCTTTAACACGGAAATAAGGAAGGAAAAAAATAAATGCTCATCTAGGTCTTGTAAGCTAAAGAATTAAGGTTATTTGATGGAAAGTTTTCACTATAGGAATTGATGATCAAGCTGGTATTCACATAAAACCGAAGGCTGATGAGTCTGATTTGGAAAAGGTTAAAAGAAATATCAGAGTGCCAATTCTACCAACTGTCAAGCAACGTTCGCATTCGCATGTCAGTCGAAATCTGTCAAAATTTTATGAAAATTAAAGCTTTTTTGACAGTTTGCGAGTGACATGCTGCGAACGTTGTTTAAAAATGAGTAGAATTGTCCCTCAGGTCTACTAGACATTGTACTACCGTGTATCGAATGAATTCAATAATCTTTTTTTTTTTTAAAGAAGTTTCCCCACACTAGGAATTTCTCCTGTATCGTGGGTGCATTTACAAACATACAAACTCACATACACAAACAGCTAGACCCGGAACAACTATCTGTAGGCCATACAAATATTTGTTCCGTGTGGGAATCGAACCGAAGACTCGCAGCGTAGCAGTCAATCGCTCAACCACTGCGCCTATCGAGTCGTCGAGATGCAAAGAGTTATGTTAAGTAAGGAATTGGCACCGAAGAAACGGCGGTGTGACCTTGTGAAATCCGGAATTAGTCACAGCAGCAACACTGAATTATAAAACACAAGCACTTGATCCGCGACTTTGTTTGCGCAGGTTTAGTACAAACTATTTCCCCTCTTATCACACCCATCATCATTTGCCTAGCCCTTTCACCTGCTTCATCATCTGCCTAGCCTTTTCCCAACTATATTGGGGTCAGCTTCCAGTCTAACCGGATTCATCTGAATACCAGTATTTTACGTGGAGCGGCTGCCTACCAGACCTCCACAACCCATTAACTGGGTAACACGGTACTCCTTGGCAAGATTGGTGTCAGATTATCTGGCTTCTGACTATCCGTAACGACTGCCAAAGATTTACAAATGACAGCCGAGACCAACGGTTTAACTTGCTTTCCGAGGCACGGAGGAGTCTCGGTATGTTAAGATGGTCACCCATCCACAGACCAACCTCGGCAAGCGTTGCTTAACCTTGAAGATCGACCCGTGCGGCTGTTATTATTTAGCCACGAGCTCCTCCCAACAACCAATAAATGAACTCTTATAAATTGTCATAAGCTAGGGAGCTCCCCTTTCACCGCCTTAAAGATTGAATTTCCGAAAATCCCTTCTTCGTGCTCACCTAAATCATAAAAGGAAAAGAACCATGAAGTTCAGCACAAAGGTTGTGCTAAACTTCATGGTGCTTGTCACAGTACCTTCGAGAGTGCGTTGATATGTCAGTCAGTCAGTTATCCTTCTATAAATGTACTTATATAGATTTACTGATTACAATATAATAACATAAATACAGCAAGAAAGGGAAACTAACGACAAGCCCAAAATTGATGAGATTAGAAGCCGGAGCGTAGTGCAACAAACTCAGGGTCGACCAGTCGGTCGAGTCGGACCGGCTCCGAGTCATACCTAACATCATAACCTTTGCATATGTATATCAATGATATGCCATATCTTCGGCTTGACCTTTACGTTTTTGAAAATGTGTATCTTGTAAGCTCGATTTAAGTTTTGAAAATGTAGCCCGCCATTTTTGAATGTAGCCCGCCATGTTTAAATTACTGAGCGTGTTGTTTCTTAAAATTTTCGTGGTAAAAATAAAAATGCTCACTATAATTATTTTGACTGCGAAAGTGAGTTTTCTTGTTTGTTATACTTTTGTGCTTAAATTGCTGGACGAAGAGATGTATAGGAAGCTGGAGCCGATTTAACGTTCATTTGGAAAATAAAACTTAATGCGAGGGCAACCGCGAATTAAAGCTAGAATTATTATATCCTGCCATGAGTGAGATAGCTTTGGCCGACATAAAAATTGCATAGGTTATATATTGTCACTGACGTCGTAGGTGATAACTCACAATTTTTTATATTTTTTTTATATAGTAGTGAAGATTTCTCTTAACGGGCCATAGATAGTGTCGACTCATGTTTAGCCAGGAAATTGATTTACTAAATATTGATATATAAAATCATTCATTTATTTGATTGCTTATTGTCACTCGTGTTTCCACAAATAAATATGGTATCCCGAATTTTGAAGAACAAGCTTGAAAAGATCATGTAAAGCACAGAAATATTTTTGAAGTGAAAACTTCTTTAGGCGCGTTGAGCACTTTTTGGCTGAACAAAAATCATGGAACTCGCATCATCGTCACCGAACGCTTTACATGAGATATATGTATACTGTGTATATATGTGTACATTTTGGGTCAACAAAAATCATGGAACCCGCGTCATCGTCATCGAACGCTTTAGCTTTCGCTTAGTTTTTACTTCTATCGGCAGTCCCCAAAGAGGGCAGTCTTTGGGGACGTAAGTAGCATGTTTTGTTTGCATAAAACTTTGTAGAAAAGGGCCAATTTTACTAACAGAAAGTTCGCTTTTCATCATTGGCATCTCAGTCACAATGTGGCAAAAACTTCTCTAATTTCTCTATATTTTGACAGATTGCTGCTGAGATGCGAATGCAAACCTAGGTTAAAAATTAGTAGAATTGGCTCTCAGTGCGTCGAGTGAATGACTTTGACGAATGACTGCAACTGCAATTTTTCATCATTTCTCGCATCTTCACTGAATCGCCATTCTTTCATTCTTCGTCACCTATTATGACCCATCACTTTTACCATTGACGTCCAAGTTTCCATGACTCACTGTATGTTATAAGTATGATACATTACATGTTTTTCTCCTGTCCATACATACGCAGCTTTTTGATCGTGTTTACCTTCATTGTTAAATAAAATATTGCGTAGGAATGTTATTTCGTTTATTGAAATTAAGTGTTACACGTGTTCGAACATTTTTTGTGGCAAGATACGTACCTTGTTTGTTTAATTGCCCTATTAGATAGCTACTCGTATTTGATCCCTCGGAGTTCGTCTCACCTCGTGTTTTGTGGGTGATACTTATGTCATTAATTGAGAAGTTAACATAATCGATTGAAAACAGAACAATAGCGGTGATTGAGCACTTCAGCTTGTCAGAGTCGACAACGACATCACACTAGACTACAAACGCGTTTGTATTCAGTGGCAGCCTAGAATTTGGTTTTGTGCCCGGTTGATGGCAGTTGGCTCATGACATGGGATTTAAACGTAAATGTCGGAATGACGAACCCTTCGGGGTTACCTTTTTTTTTAAGGATGGGAAATCATCAAATGACTTCTTCCGCTCTGGGTGGAGCGGAAGGGCGTGTCAGACTCTTACTGACTAAAAACCCATCCGTGTTCCTTCTAAAGCCCTTTGCGTTCCAGGGCCGCGGTGACTCTTTCGAACAAATTCCGCAACCCTGGCAGTTCCGCAACCCTGACAATTCGGGGTTACCTTGACGTTATGTTATAATAACACTACCTGTAGCTCAAACCCAAACCGGGTACCTCTCCAGTATCAAAACGCAATCCAAAATTCACAAAAAGCTTCGTTGTAACACGCCAGTCGAGTTTGAAGGTCATCGTGAACAAAAACGTTAAAGAATTTGTTCGTGCAAAAACCCAAAACTCAAATTACGATTTTCGACAAACCGGTCTTTTATTAGGTTTTTGATTTCCATCGTATAAGGCCTGTTTAATTTATGGTGTAGTATTAATATTGACGTAAGACACAAAGGATTTGTTGAAACTGCGTAGCGGATTTTTCTAAGCCTTAAGCGAACTTTTTACCTGCAATTGGAAGATTCATCGGTAAGACAGCGCCGGAAAAAAAAAAGAAACAGGTCGCTCTTGCGATAAGTAGGTATTCGAAATTAACATACATACTTTGATGCAGTTGTCTGATTGCTCCATTTGCCACACATTGTAATAATTTCAATAACTTTATCGTAACATATTTTGTGCTTCCCGTCAGTAGCAGTAGGTACAGCTCGAGCTCCAATAACTCCTATTTCATAATTTTGCTCACCTATATCTTGAACTCTTCGTCAGATCTTCTCGGATTTACGCTGACGTCAGGAAAATAAAAGGTGTGTTAAAGGAAATTCTCCCATGTTTCCTTCTACAACAAATCATCATTTAACATTAAAACACAAGGAAAAGAAGGTGCATTGATCATCGACCGCGTCGACGATATTTGAATAAGATAGCGGGACATGTATTGCTTCCCAGGGAAGAAACTTGAAGTAGGACCGCAAAGAGAGAAGTAGAACGAACAGGGGGAGGCCTCTTTCAAGGAACGGGACGGATCAAGCTAATAAAAAAGTTTTTGTTCGTGTGAATCGTGTAAAAGTTAGTATGGTAAGAAAATAGGTTACAATTAAGATGGCGTCGAATAAGAGGATTTTTAATAGGAAGATGTTGATGACGATTCAATTTAAAACTGGATTGTAGTAGGTTTACTTTAAAAGGCGAGTTAACATTTTAATCTACAAGTATTCCAAGTTAGTTTCCTCAAATCCATCAATCGTCAGCAGCGGTCTGATGACGTACGTAAAGTCGTAGTCACCTAATTATTTTAATCTAACATGTCAATCATCTACGTAGATCTAACTTACGGTACTCAGGGAAGGAAAACGGATGCGTTGCGTTATCAAAACTTATCGTTTTGAGTTAAACTTTAATTAGGTCTGAAAAGTACTTTTCGTATCGAACCCGTTGATAGGTTTATGTTAAGCCTGGTCCAAACTGGGCTGGGCTGTAACTTAAACCCTATGGTTTCGTTCGCCGTCACCATATCGATCGCTTCTTTGTGACTCCCGTCCTAAAGATTATGAAGGTCTTATGGTAGGTCTTCCAAAGCTGCGTCTTCTGGTACGTAAGCCTGGTCCAAACTGGGCATAAGATTTTGATTCAAACTGTTTAGGTGCTATGTAACTCAAACCCTAGGGTTTCGTTCGCCGTCGCCACATCGATCGCTCCTATGTGACTCCCGTCCTGAAGATTATGAAGGTCTTATGGTAGGCCTTCCAAAGCTGCGTCTTCTGGTAGCCATTGAAAAACCTTTCAGACTCATCAGCAATCTCTTCTGCGAGGACTGTGCCCTGTCCACGACACGTTACTTTGGGAATTCTTCGAGCTATGTCAGTGACCTTGGTTCTCTTGCGTATCTCTTCATTTCTGGTTCGATCAAGCAGGGAATTCGGTAGGGGGTTTCGGTAGTGTAAGATAAAGGGCGATTGTCATTCTGCTTACTAAACTGTTAGTAGACAGTGACGTAGGTATCATTGTTAATAGAAGACTGTATGGAGCTACACTTGCTGTGCGTATTTTCAAAACCAAACTGCGGTCACTAAATCCGTCAGTAGTGTAACTGTGACAAACTTTTTAGGTTAAACTTTGTGCTTTTGCCTACGTAAGCTGTTATAACTATGATTAATTAATATATCCGACTATCAGCACGTAGCCTTTCGATTTTGGTTTTCCTTTTTTTAAATACCAATATGGTTGCAAGTTAAATTCGTGATTATTTAAATTAACTTCCTAAAGGAAAATAATAGCCATCAAAATGTTCATATCGCTGTCGCTATGTCGCAGTTATGTATGATTGTCATCGAAATTCCTGATAGCAACCAATTATTATTTTTAAGAACGTCCGAAAGATCAAATACCTGCCCCTAGTTTTTTCCGTCAAGAATTTGATTAACTCTATTTACAAGCTCTATTTTAAATACTAAGTTTGATAACTTTTAACGTGATTGTCAAACTCTAGGTAGTTCGACAAGTTCTTACGTCGAATTCCGAGGTCAGAAACCAGAATTAACCTTTTCAACTTGAAAATTATAATTTTCTTTATCTACATATACTTCTATAGTAATATTATAAAGAGGATAGATTTGAATTTTTGTATGTAACGGATAAAATTAAAAACTACTGGACCGATTTGAAAAATTCTTTCAGCAATGGATAGCTTCATTATCAGAGAGTAACATAGGCTACATTTTATCCCCGTACTCCCACGGGAACGGGAACTACGCGGGTAAAACCGCGTGACGTCCGCTAGTATAACATATTCATGGGTAAGTACAACATTTTCCCGAATGATGGTTGCAGCAGAAAGCCCTATGAGACGTTTTGTCCATAATCGGTTTTGGAATTCTGGAAATTCAAAAGTCATTTATTCAAATTAGGCTGAGTGCCAGCACTTTTTGAACGTCAAAGTTCTACATAAAGACAGTCCCCCAAAACGCCCGCCCGTCACCACTTCCTAATGTTTTAGCTGGGAAGAAGAAGTGGCGCAACAAACTCCCCAGCAACACATCTGTCTGTTGAGTTATAAGAACTATCACTTATACAAAGATATGTAAGTAGTCAGTATTCTTACAAAGAAAACAATACAACAAAGGTAACACGTAAAAACATAAAACTTAATAATTCGCTACTTGTAAGCTAGCACACTCCATTATGCCAGCATAAACAGACAAACTCAAGCATAAAAACAATATCAAATCAAACTAAATAAGCCTCCAGACATGAAGGGTGTGCCCGCTTACACGTACAGAGGGTAGAATTTAATAAAAAGATCTGTGACTCGACGCCACAAGTGATAAATTGAAAGTAAAGTCAAAGTCAAAGTTGAAAGCAGTTTAGGAATCATATACGGTAGGCAGTTGCAAAAGGCACTGATTTAAAGCGGCAGTTATATATTGTAGAATGGATAAGCTAAAAATTACAAAATGCATGTTTATTAAACAAGTTCAGCAGTTAAAACTGAGCAGTAAATTAAATAGAAATTATTCATAAAAAATATTTAAACGGGCAGAAATTTTACTGGTAAATGATTTCTGATTCTGACCGAATGGGATTCAAATTTATATTCAAACAACAATCGATTTCAACATTTAACCTCGACGACAGAGCCCCGCTGGTTCCTATTTCCGTCTGCAGGGTTCAAAGAAACTTAAACTGAATGGTATGACCATTTGAACCTAACCTATCCGTATCAGGGTACCCTAAGCTCCCTGTGCCCTACTGTCCATTCCATGATTTAACAGCCCATTCCATCATCATCATGAGCATGATCATTTGTTCTGTGTCTGGGTGTAATTTGTCTATAATATGTATGTATTTAGAAATATATAAGTATTTTTATCAGTTGTCTGGTTGCCATAGCACTTTGCCTAGTTTGGGATCGTATGAGCGTGTGTGAGTTGTCCCAAGATATAATATATATATATATTATTATAGAACTGCCCATTCCATCATTGAACTGCCCATTTCATAATTTTATAGCTGCCCATTTATTTTTTAACTGATCATAGTAACATCCCCAATGTGTGTAAAATTATTACTGCTTTCAAAATCTAAGGGACGAAAATAAATGTATCGGTTAGTTAAAAAACAGCAAATACAATGTTCTAATTTTATACGGACCTAAAGAGGCCTCTCCGATACCTGGTTGGATTTTAGGCTTAGGTAAAAACAAAAGGTTAAAATTAAATGTTAAAATTCCCAACTACTCAGTACTCATATCAATAATGACATCACAAATAGTGGTCAGTATTTCACACCACCGATCCAGTATTGTATACAAACTAGGTAATACCTAATAATTGTTTCCATTGTACACCGGACAATAGGTTTTGATAATGAGAAACAATTTTGTAAAACGGTATTTTTGCTTTGGTAACAACTTGTTTAGAATCTGTCTGTTTTGCTGCCAATCACTTGCTGTGCGTGGGGTCTGAAATATTCAGTAGCAGTACCCAGTAAGCTCGCTCCATCGTCGACTTTGTCTCTGTCATCTACGACTAGACTAGAGTCAAGAGCAAACCCATCTCAAATAAATAAAATAAAATAATAGATTACGGCATGGTAAAGTGGCGATGTTAATTTTTTTTTAAGGATGCGAAATCATCAAATGACTTCTTCCGCTCTGGGTGGAGCGGAAGGGCGTGTCAAACCTGCGGCGAGTCTTTCGAACAAATTCCGCAATCCTGGCAGGCTCTGGCCCTAGCGGGCTCCGTCTCCTATGCTGACATCTCTTTGAGGCGCGCGTGAAACCCGATCCCGCCGCCCGGGGCGTCTTCTCCTGTAGCGGCGGTTGGGGCGAAGGCCTTTTCTCTCCCTGGCGCGGCCCGCCTCCTCCTTCGCTAGCATTACTGCTTCGCAGAAGGAGGTGATCGCTTCCAAAGCCACCTCGCTCTGGACAATGGATTTAACCAGGGCCGGAGGCGAGAGGTCGCCGCCGCCGATCGCCTCGACGAGGACACGGCGGTGCTTAGCCCAAGCTGCTATTAAACTAATTAGATAAAATAAACAAAGTCACTAAGCACTTTCAAATAAATTTATTATGGGTCGAGGTACAAGATAGCCCGTCATAACTTTCTATCCTAAGGAGGTAGGCGCGTCAAGTACTATCCTGGCTTTACGCGTTGCTGATGATGACGCGGGAGCCGAGGAGTTGACCCTGGGTGGTAGAAGACCCGCAGGGTTGATGGAAGTGTGTAGATCAGCTTCGTGTGTTGACCGCCAGATGTCACGGCAGCGGTTTTCTCGGGCAAATGAAACCGGAACTTGAAACTCCAATACGGGGATAACACACTAATATTATATATTTTATTTAATAATAAGTATTTATAAGCTTATTCAAGAATTATAATGTTTAGGGTGAGACTGCACGTGTGACGTCACGCACAAGTATAGTATGCGTGAACGCGCGTCTCAACTGACCCGACTCAAGCCTGGGGCTCTACTATGAAGTCTTAAAACGATCAAGATTCCGCTCTAAGAGGGAGACGGAGATATACATAGCGAATAGCACTATCCCGTTTACATCATTGGAATTGGATGGCATTAGCACGTCATAGTAGGGCTGCTGCTCCTCGACCGCAGCTCGCGGCGCGCATAAGTCCAATGGAGTGGGAATTGAGATCTGAAAATGAAACGCTTTGGCTGCTTGTTTTTGATTTATCCAATCGTTTTGGCTACCCCTCCTGGAACATACAATTTTAATGCATCAAAAGCTTATATAAATACTTTATATATATATAAGACTCACATCAAATGAGTGACACAAGTTGTCTCTCTTCTCCTCTTCTCTTCTGTCTTGTGTGTCGAATTATTAAATATTAAAAACATTGTGTAATTATATGCAGGATAACGCCGGAATTAGTTTTTTTGGGAAAGTACCAGAAACAAACTTATTTTGCGTCATGTGTCGACTAACATGACTGTATCTTAGTTTCCTTGCACGTGTCACGAAATCAACACTACAACCATTCATTAAAACTTTTAAATACCTAGGTATAGCTTGTATGTAAGTATATTATTTATTGTTGTTTATTTAATTGCATAGTTGCCGTAGTAATCGTTAATTTTCCTTGTAAATGATAGCTTCCTGTGTTATTATACGTCCGTGTTAAGAGCTGCTACGAGTCTTCTACCCAAACACAGCTGCAGCGAGCATTGGACATCAAGCATAATGGAGATGTCAGGCCTAACGTAGCGATGCATATTCATGGATTTCTTAAAATAAAACAAGTTACTTAGTGATCACAGCTGCTAAAGAACACTTCTGAAAGTGCCAGTTGCATTGCTTGCCGAGGTTGTCTGCGGATGGGGGACTATCTTAATATACCGAGACTTCTCCCTGCCCCGGAAAGCACGTTAAGCCGTTGGTCTCAGCTGTAATTTGTAGATCTTTGGCCGCCGTTACGGATTGTCAGAAGCCAGTAAATCTGAGACCAGTCTTGCCATTCAGTACCGTGTTGCCCAGTTACTGGGTTGTGGCGGTCAGGTAGGAAGTCACTCCACGTTAAGTACCCCACTATGGCTGGAAAAAAAGCTTGGCAGATGATGATTGCAGTTGCATTGTTTTTATAACTAGATATTTTAGAACTGATGACGGTCGGGGCGGACTAAGCTTACTACTCCGCTTATCAGCAACCATAAGGCCCGGACTCTACCAAAGCGGAGATGTGCGGAGAAGTCCAAAGCGGAGACGAGAAGAGATGTTTTTCAGCAATTCTATTGGTTGTTTAAAAAACATCTCCTCTCAGCTCGTCTCGTCTCCGCTTTGGTGGAGTCCGGGCCTAAAGGGAAGCGGTTCCATAAAGCTAGCGGGAGCGAGGGTTTTTGCAGGATAGCTGGTAACAACTTCAAGATGAAGCAATGGACTGTCGTAAGTTGATGCTAAACAGACCAGAATACGATACGGTAAGTTGTCGAAAAAGAATGCTCTCAAAAAGTTTTACTTTTACTCATCATATTAAATTACTAAGTTATTTTTACTTGTGCACGATGCATGCATAAAATAAATCTACAATATTTAGGAATTTACATTGATTAATTAACTTGTCTGCTAAAATAATTTCCTTAACCTCGTGCTGATGTCACGTCATATTCGGTTGTAACCAAATTACCCAAAGTTGTTTGTTAGTCACTTCCATTATGTTATAGACGTTGAAGCATTTAACAGTCGTAGTAATGACGATGGAACGGCTTCCCATGAATCATGAAATTAGCCAGTTGTGGAATGACGTTCAACGATTGCAATCATACAGCTATGTTCCAAACCTTTATTCCTTAAATCGGCATAGAAATAAATGTATTCTGCAAATATTTACAATTTATACTAATATTATAAATGCGATAGTAACTCTGTCTGCCTGTTACGCTTTTGCGGCTAAACGCTTGATCCAATCATGATGAAATGCGATATGAAGATAGTCTCAAACATGATGAAGGACTTAGGCTCCTTATATATAAATTTCGCCCGCGATAACCGACACCCAAGCGAACGAAGTCGCAGTCGCTAGTACAATATAAATTTAACAAATTAAATAACTCCTTCATTCCTTAAATGGATAGTTTCTAACTTGCACTCACGCATTGCCATTAATGAGGCTCATTAAATAGAAGACGCTGTCGTAGTAGTGAGGCTAATGGAAATGTTCAAACTCAATAGAACATTAGAAACGTGCAGGGTGAATGAACTCGGGAGAAATCTTTTGGAATTTAAAATTAAGTGGTAATTCTAGAATATATGATACTACTACCAGTCTCGGTGTTCAAACCCACGTCTACACGATCGACAGTTTAAGCTACCGCTATCCCTAGAAAATAATAAAAGCTCTGCAACCAACGACTGTACCGTATTATTTTTAAGGATGGGAAATCATCATATTATGACTTCTTCCGCTCTGGGTGGTACGGAAGGGCGTGTCAGACTCTAACTGACTAAAACCCATCCGTGTTCCTTCTAAAGCCCTTTGCGTTCCAGAGCCGCGGTTACTCTTTCGAGCAAATTCCGCAACCCTGGAACGACTGTACCGTGCGACATTGACAAGTTATTACCGATCCCTCGCCTCGCGTGCAACAAACCTAACCACTAAAGACGAGGAAAAACAACGCACCTAAACGAGAGAACTATAAAATGTAAAACGGTTTACTTGGAAAACCTAATTAAAGTGTTAATATCAGTGTTGTTGCGTAATACCTACACAACTTATGAGCACGTGGTGCGCACGCGTCGCGGGTTTTTATAATGCGCTCCGGAAGACCCAAGTATCTGCATTATGTGAAGCAAGTGTGAATGTCTGTTATGTATACTTGCTGACTTCTGGGGGCTTGGCGGCCGAGCCAATGGGTGACGTCCTTTGAGATACTGTACTCCTGTTTAATTTTAAGGATGGGAAATCATAAAATGACCTTAAGAATGAATGAATGTTCCTGCTTTGGGCGGTGCGGAAGAGAGTGTCAGTAAAAACCACCCCTGTTTTTCAAATGCTCTTTGCGTTTCAGAGCCGCGGTAATATTGAACTTTATTTGTAGGAATTTGGGAGGTTTTTTTTTTTTTTTTTTAATAAAACGTTGCCCCACACTAGGAATTTCTCCTGTATCGTGGGTGCGTTTACAAACATACAAACTCACATACACAAACAGCCAGACCCGGAACAACTATCTGTAGGCCATACAAATATTTGTTCCGCCCGGGAATTGAACCCGTGACACGCAGCGCAGCAGTCAATCGCTCAACCACTGCGCCAACCGTGCCGATTAGAACTCAAACTTGTGAAATTATCTCTACGTTGCCGGAATTATTTCGTATGAAGTTCGAAATGTTGATACGTTTAGGGAAATCCCCTGATTTGTACTAACCGAAATTATATAATATTCGTAACATTTATGAAATTTTAAAAGCATTGGTTTTCCTCCTAGTGGCTCAGCGTAGGTTTTACCTATTTAAGGAATCGATATAATTTTTTTGTCTGCCTAAAATATTGCTTTGTAATTAAATGTATGTGACCATACATACATTTAATAATAAAGCAATATAACAACTAGTTAGTACTTGGACATAAGCCTGTGCTAGTGGATTAGGTTGCAAAAACTACAGATATTTACCGTCGGCTGCTTTTTGTTTTGCACACAAAGATATATCCATATAATCAATCATGATATCTACTTTGTTATACCTACCTATTGCAATTAACTTGTATTTTTCATCACGGCCTTTCCCAGTACAAACTTACACGAGTCAGAATCGCCTTATGGGTCAGTGAGCTGTATCAATTCTAACGCCACGTCAAAATCATTATTAATGTTCAAAAAACTGGTATTTAATGTATTTACCGCTGTGGGAATTCCATTTTTTTCCGTTAAAAGGATTTCGTCATGCAAATTTTGATAAAAAATCGTTTTTTTTTTTTTTTATAGCTACGAGTACGTCTAGTTTGGCCACCGAGGAAAACCATTGTTTGGGGTCATCAGCAGCCGAAAGACGTCCACTGCTGGTATAGGCCTCCCTAAAGGGGGGGGGGGGGTTGCCATAATCGCCACGCTTGGCAGGCGGGTTGGCGATCGCAGTGTAGCTGGTGCAATGCACAGAGAATGCTGCTGCCCATTCTTTGGTGATTCCCTTAGTCGCCTCTGATGACACCCACGGGAAGTGATGGGATGGTGCTATTCTTTTACGTCCGACACCATACAGAACGGTTGTTTGAGGTGCATTTATGGAATCAGTATAAGTTATACAGCCCGGGATAACAATAGCTTTAATTTGACCGAGCCATCCTTACAGACAGAACCACACATTACAATAGTCCAGACATAACTTTACTAGACAAAATTAATAAAACCGCGCAAATTATTGATATAGCAGTTCCAAATATACACAATCTACAAAATATAATAGCAGAAAAACTGTCAAAATATATAGACTTAAAAATAGAAACTAGCCGAATGTGACGATAATCCCTGTAGCACTTTCAACTACGGGAGTCATATCTAAACAACTACATCAATCATTAAAGTCGCTGGGGACAGCTCCCTCCACCTACCAAACACTACAGAAAGCTGCTATATTGAACACTTGCAGAATTGTCCGGAAGTTATTACAGAACGACAATGTCGCACAAACTACTATCACTTAGGTTACTACTCTCAAGGGTAGCACTTGGCTTTGGCCCATGTTTTTATCATTGCGAAAAAATGTATACCAACATATAATAACTCCAGGACATAGTCTACCTGCGTGCCAAGTTTCCTCAAAATCGGTTCAGCGGCTTAAGCGTGAAAGCGTAATATACAGACATAATTAATTTCGCATTAAAAATATCAGTATGGATAGTACCTATTATATGGATGAAAGTACGACAAGATTTTCTTTGCTTTCGAATAAGAGTCTTTCACTTATTTTATTATTTACTAGTTGCCGCCGTGATTGTCGAAAATTATCTTAAAAAATATCCTATGTGTTCTTCCGGACTATAATCTACCACTGTGCTAAATTTCATCAAAATCCATTCAGTAGTTTTTGCGTGAAAGAGTAACAAACATCCATCCATCCATCCTCACAAACTTTCGCATTTATAATATTAGTAGGATTTAAACTTTATGTACAATAGTGGTACATGGGCGGACTTAATACATCAAGGCATTTTTCTTTCTTTTTCTTCATGTGAGGTCATGTCGTTTTGAAATTTGTGTCAACCGTGTTCAATGAAGAATAGATTGCGTTAATCATCTCTTATCCCAGATATTATTGAAACTATTTTTTTATTTTGCTGAGAAAAATATTGAAAAAAAAACATGGCGGTTCGGGAAAGCCAGTAAACGGGTGGCGTTTAACGCCCCGGCTACCAAAACCAAAGCAGGTATTTTTGGTATTAAATTATTTACCTTAAAACTAAACATTGGTATAATATACCACAAAACATGTTTTGGATGTAACGTTCATTGAATTGTGCCTGTCGCGACACATATACTGTTGGGTTTTGCCTTTATTTGGAGTAACAGGGAGTCCACGAAGAACTGCAGATAGATGGAGTGGAGCCAGAAGGAGAAGGCATCAGTTGATCCACATCTTCTGGCAAGCATTCATCAGTAGCGCATATTCTTTTTAACCCACTTCAAAAAAAGGAGGAGGTCCTCAATTCGTCTGAACCTTTTTTTTTATTTTTTTATGTATGTTCCCCGATTACTCGAAGGGATTTGGATTATTATTTTTTTGTTTGAAAGAATATACTTCCCAGGTGGTCCCATGATCATCAAGTCAGGATCTGATAATGGGATCCTGGAGAAATAGAGAGAAAATTTTATAGGCACACACCAGCAATACCAGCAGAGATAGAGACCTCTTTGCTGGGAACCTAAACAGTAATGAATACAGCAACTGTTAGTAGTTTAGTGCCTGAAATGAAGTACGTAATAACTATGCTCAAAAGCAATAATCAAATCTGCTAGATTGTGTAATGTTACAAAATCTTCGTCGCCGGAATGTTCACCTGTTACTTCGGTATTTGATTTTCGGGTGGAAAAATTTAAATTTCACTGGGCAAATCATAACGGGATCTATAATGTTGTAATTCATCAACTATTTCGTTGACTTTTAAAGGTCGTTACGTCAATAATCTGAGACATTTATAGTAAATAAGTAGACGTCAATTTTACTACCGGGCGTTATAACGCCACCAGTTTTAACATACGAAAACTTTCATGAAAACCCATGAAATATTAATTTCTTTTGTCTTAAATTTAGAATACAATAACAATACTTTACGGCATTTTCCGTTATAGTGTTTTTTACTAAATTCATGTACTCCAAAACTTGCTTTTTTGAAGGTATGTCGCTACACAATCGCAGTGTTAATTTTAAACTAGCCAGTAAATCGAAATAAATACATGCACTATGACAAAAAGTAGGTACACACTGTAGTGTAATTTGTTCGAAGGAATCACCGCGGCCCTGGACCCAGAGCGGAAGGAGTCATTTGATGACTTCCCACCCTTAAAAAAAAGAAAGACCATTACTGATAATGGTAATGTAAGCCGATCATTGTTTAAATAACATTAAAAATATAAAATTGGCGGGTAGATCTTACACTCAATTCGTGACGTTATAAAGTTTGGTAGTAACAAGTGGGACATCAGTGATTTCTGCAACGCTTTTAGTGCTATTACACACTCGTTTGTACAGTTTTATCGGCCTACCACGTAATGGGCGTATATAGCATAAAAGATAACCATTGACTTAACAAGAAGCGTCCTACCTAACCACATGTGAAGCCTGAACTCGTGCTTTCGAAGAAATAAACAAAGACAAAGAGTTTTTTGCAGACGATAGCCCTCAGGTATTAATAAAAAATGTAACCGGTTGACCCTATATTCAAATTAAAGACCATTTGAATAAAAAATATGCAAATCAATATTTACACAAACCTTATTTTATTGAGTAAACATGACTGCTTGTTACAAGCAAGAGTGAAAAAAAATATTTACACGATATAGGAGAAAATAAAATGGGATACAAAAACAAGAAACCCGGTAAACAGAACAATGCATTTTGCGCACGCAATATGCATGCTGTGACATAATCTCTTCCAGACCTACTGGTCATTGATTGTCACATTGACACTCAAAGGACCTTGTAGCTCCACTGTTTCTTCTTTAATTAGTCGATGACTCTTACACTGTGGTTAATATACCGTTCATCTCTCACGGGATATCTGATTAGGTATATATTAAATAAGGCAAACCGCAGGAAACTTCAGCGTGTGTCTTTTCCTCAACCTTGGCAGTGAATATGCTCTCAAGGTCCAAGTACCGTTAGATTACGTCTGAGAGTGACTCAAACACCTAATGTATAAAAAGTGTTGAGTAAGTAATTATGTTTCTTGGAAAACCATGTAAATATACAAGGAAATATCACATATTACGCAGGTCTTGATGATGTGTCAAGTTCGAATATCGGATGATGATTTTAGAAGAAATTTCGGATGCTGCTGTGACGCGGACGAAAAAATTTATGACTTGACACATGGCTCCCAGATCTATTACATATATTTTTAACCCAAGCAATGAAATCAGCTTGCAGCATGAGCTTTATCCGAGGCCCTTGTTGCCTGCCGATTTGAATATTTAAGTTTACAATAAGATGTCAACACATTAAGAAAAAAATACCGTCCAGGCGCGTGTCGGACCGTGCACAATAATAGGGTTCCGGTTTTACCCATCGCGTAAACCATGACAATTTTTTAACATTTATTTCTTCAGCAAAGTAACACGAACAGAATTAGTGATTGGAGCCTCCCTTTAAGCAAGTAATGCCTGTATTGGGAGGTTCCGCTCTTCCATATCAAAAATCCCATACTATTATATAAACAAACAATATTTGTGTGAGTGTATATGTTTGTGAATGTGTGAGCAGGTATGTGTGTGTGTATAATAAGAGTGCCAACATGTGATGTGAGGTGAGTACGATCCGCCGCACTTCCACTATCCCATTAACACTTTAAACTGTTGCACTCTATTGCAAGCAACCGTTCAAGCGGAATATTTCGTAAACGGATCTCTGAATCGGAGAGTGTTCTAGGTATATTATAAATATTTAGTGTTTGCCACACATATATATTTATTAAATACCTATCCATGACACCCCACACGATGGAGGTACCATAAACAATATTTTTTTCAAGATGTTTGAATTCGTGACAAATTAGAGCTTTCTAGGACCAAGAGTATCTGAGTTAAAGCGTAGACGGACGAATAGACTTGGCGCTACGGAACCCTATAAAGGAAGTCCGTGCTTATCTCGCAATATGATAAAATTCATAAAAATAATCATAAATTAAGCTCGTAATTCTTTATCTACTGCTAATTGTATAGGCTTTCTGTCTCTCAATTGTATGTCAACCAAAACAAAAAGTTATATCAGACAGTTGAACTTGCTTTTATGCAAATTCAGTTTTACTATCGTGATATCAAACTTTTAAGGAGGAAAGATGGTAGCATTAATATAGATAACAACTGCATTTTAGGATGTACAAACCTTAAACGAAGTGGAAGTTTGGACTGTCATCATGAGACAAATTACTCAAAAGATGTTGCTCCTTAATTTTTCTTTATACATCATACCTCAAACTGCGATTACCATTTTTCAGTAGATTCTAACAATTATAAAAAAATGATACATATTATTCTTTCTTTCATTCAGTTGGCAGAATTGAAACTATTTTTCTAAACACAGGTTACCTCGTAACCTATCTAGAAGAACAGTACTGCACCCACTAACTAGATTTAGAAAAAATGTGTACCTGTGTAACTCAACCGTGCAATGTAATCTAGTCGAGTAGTTAATCAATAAATTATTATTATTAATAATATTTTTTTTTACCCAAAATTATATTTTTTTTAAATTTATTTATTTAAACTTAATGTGCGATAGTGGTACATCATAAATCAGCAGACAACCAGGACCTTATCCAAAGTTGCCTGCTGATTTAATAGTTCCAGTTAACAATTGGATGTTATGTCAACACATTTAGACAAAAAAAAACGACCAAGTACATGTGGGGCCACGCACAGTGTGGGGTTCCCTAGTTACTTGTCTCGTAAACCATGTCAAAAGATAGCAAAACAAAACTAAGTTTTTAAGAGGAAAGATTTAAGATAGCAGCAGTGGGATTGAAAACAATTGCATTTTATGATGCAAAAATGAAACGCAAGCTCAGATAAGACCTCTAGGAAAAAAAGCTGTGATAAGTCTCTTTAATTTTGTTGGATTACACTTATTTTAGTATTTAAACTATTTGCTTCGACATCATACTTCACATTGCGATTTATATTTTGACATATACCTAAATCTAATTAGTTAATTTCTATTTTGAAAAAGAGTTTAGAAAGAAAAAGATAATTATTTCACTTTCTATAAAAAAGAACATAAAATTGGTCACACAGCCCCTCTAAAAGTCTAAACTCTTTTCCTCAATAGTAGATTATGTACTGAGAGGATAAAGCAGTGTGTTATGTCACGGGCATCATATTGAATCCCGAACGCAATGAAGGATTCGTGAGTTAACTTCTGAACGTAGCGAGGGCGTTTAGAGTGTAACTCACGAGCGAAGCGAGGGAATTAATACATGCAGTGAGGGATTCAAGCTAGCCCAAGGCAAATACACCTTTATCCCCGAGGTGGATACTATATTTTTCACACCTACTGTAATAAAATATGTTCACGCCATGAAGAGCAGTGGCGCTACGAGTGGCGCGCGTCAGCTCCCGACGCTAAGAGCAGGTCGCGTGTCCGAAGCTGTGCCCAGCTCACCGACGGGCAATAATACTGTAGGTACTGAATTTCATCATAACCGGGTATTAATAAGATTTGAATTTGGAACCTCGCGACCTGCACCTAGCAGCGGAGGCTTTAGGTTATGTTTCATGTCAAATAATTTGACGTTTTCGTGCAGGTCTGAAAAAGCTTTTAATGGTCCAAGATCCCAGAGCTCCCAGACGTTACTTATATTCTGTCTCCAGATTATTGCTCTATTAGTTTATCTTGCGTATGCAAACCAAGTTTAATTAAAATATGTTCATTCATTTCTAAAAATAAGGACATGAAAGTTTATATGAAACACAGTTGAACTGAGAGAAAAAAAAAACGTTTTTCCTCTGTTTCACAGGTTACTCGCGTCAAACAGGTGAGCCACACTCTTCTAACTGCGTACTTCAGCTTGTACACCCTGACGTCATCTGAAAGTGCCCTGCCACCGCAAGCGCATCTTTTGACGTCATCCGCACACACTGGGAATTTGTCCACCATCTTTTTACTTCGGACACGAGGAAAAGTGTGGGAAGCTGCATTAGATTTAATTCAATTCTGAGAATTTTTCCTTTATACTTTTTCTTTTAGCGATCTTAACGGTTTAAGTGGATTTTTTAAGGTAGGCTCCCTTAAAAAAGTTTTTTGAACATTTGGTAGCGATGCTAAACAAATATTATGTACCCATCAATATAACTTTGTCCTGCATGTAGGTATTGGGTCGGTACTTCATATTGTGAGTTTTTACACGTCCTAAACAAACATAAAATATAGTATTGTCAGGAAAATTAAATGTACCACAGTGTTTCTTCACGGTATTTTATATAAAATCGCAAGTCTTTATTGTAAGAAATGAATTAACTGATTTTAATTAAAGTTAGTTCAGAACTTTTTCAACAAATAGATATTAAGGACTAGCGAGTTTGGATTAAATACCGTGAGTAGTAAACTTATCCTTGTCTGCTAATCACTTTTTGACTGCTACCTTTTTTTACAGTCGGATGTCATCCCCACCCCTTCCTCCTATCTCTTAAAGACTAAAACTCATACGGGTTTCTCTTAATGCCCTTTGCGTTCCAGGGCTGCGGTGACTCTTTCAAACAAATTCCACAACTGACTGTTCTCCTAGAACGTAACTACGTAAAGGTTAACTTTCAAATGCATAGTAAAAGAAGTAGGTATATAAACTCCAGGGTTGCGGAATTTGTTCGAAAGAGTCACCGCGGCCCTGGAACGCAAAGGGCTTTCGAAGGAACACGGATGGGTTTTAGTCAGTTAGAGTCTGACACTCCCTTCCGCTCCACCCAGAGCGGAAGAAGTCATTTGATAATTTCCCATCCTTAAAAAAAAAGGTAAGTAAACTGCCTAATCTTATTTATTTATTTTATTTATGACTTATTTCAAGCGATAGAATACCGTAAAATAAATTATTTAGATAATTCTCAACAATTATATAGGTACCGAAATATTTCGAAAAGAAGCCAATTGCTTTATATTGTAGATTTTATACATCGTACATTTATACTAAACTGTCAAAAAGAACCTGGTGTAAGAGGGGTTTGTCACTTGCACGATATTGATTTTGTTTATGTCACTTACCTACACAGTTTATTTAAACTTCAGAGAAGATTCAATTTACTGAGAGTTAAACAAAATTGGTAAAGCTATAATTTCTATAACCCCGCATAAAATGGGACATATTGGTAGCATATCGGTCATTAACTAAAACATATGAATTTTGGCAAGTTTTGCAAACTTAGGCCCTAACTTAGGAAAGATAACTCTGGTTAGTGCACGTGGACCTAAGTTAAAGTAAAGTTGGCACTTCACTTGGCGTATTTGTAAAATATTCGCGTTACGTGGAAATTAAAAATATACCCTAAAATCATCAAGAAAAAGTTCACTTTTTAACAAATAAGAAAGGCGAATATTTGCGCAAATACGCCAAGTAAATTGCCAGCATAAGAGACGAGGTTAAATTATTAAATGACAAGTATAACATACATACTGGCCCCGGGTTAGCAACTAACTTGGAGTCAAAGATAACTCTGGTTTGTGCAAATGGGCCTTAGATTGCAAATCTAATAATCTCACTTGGAAACAGTGGAACATAATGAGTGATCGATGCCAGTATTCATCTTGAACTAGACTGAACCGGTATGACTAGATCAAGTTTTTTTGCAGTAATAAGCTACAAGCAGCCTGTTTGTTTATCTCTAGACCTAGCAAAGAATGCTTGTGTTACGTAACGTACGTGACCTTCATGGCTGGTTTTTCCCTAGAGAAGTTCAAAAGCATTGTTTCATTATGTACAGGTCTCATTGACATGGACCTCTAGGTGCCCGCTACGAAGACCGGTCAAAGGAGATATTGCTCTATTGCAGAGTGTGTTTTGTTTTTAGTAGACAAAGACATTGCAGCTCATGTTGATGAATTTCGACGTTTCTTCGAGTGCAATAATTTTACTTTTCTGGGCTATCAGCTCCGCTACCAAAAGTCCAATTCAAAATCTTTAACGCTGAACACAGGGCATATAAAAATTGCAAACAGTGCATTTCAAGATGTTGAGTTTATTCACAGTACACTAGCACGTTTCCGGATGACAGCGATGCGGAGGAATCCTTCGACGCCTGAGTTTATTTTGGTTTTGTATATGTACATACTTAGGTTTAGTAGATGTAAATAGCTTTAACATAGTTATGTATTAATTCATGGTATTATAAAATACTTACTTGGGCACTCTACATTTTACAATAATTGAAAGTTTGTTGTTTAGCGACATTTTTACCAATAAATGAGCATTTGTCCATAATGTTCACACCAGCATTTATTTTTATTTTTTTTATGAATTCATGTCTTGCTGCAAGTGATTTAAATTCTAAATATTTTATTCCTTTTTAATAATTTAACTTTGTTAGTTCAGTTGTTAACTGCGCATGCGGTGGTCTCCTGTAAGTGAAGGAGTACACCTACTCGATATTAATTGTAATTTGTCATTTATGTGTGTGTTGTGGAGATCCTAAGTAAATAAATTAAATTAAATACCAAAGGTATCAGTAGGACCTTGTAAGAGTCCTCAGTTTGAGTTTGTCGTCCATAGGTCTTTGACTATACCACTCAATTTAGATGTTCGGAGTTTATGTGGCGATGAGCAAGTTTCTGTACAACACGTGAATTTTGAACATGGCAGGTCGCACTCACTTAAGTGGTTTTGGACACGAGCTTGTCACATGTTGTGGTAGTCAAAAAATGTATCATTATTTTGCCGTAGTGCGGATGAGACTCTAGATCTTGATGTAAAGATTATTTAATTTTGCAAAAATGGGTAATCTCAAACGATGACAAAAACATATACTAGTACAGCCATATTTTACCACGTAGGCATGCAAAAGATTTAACATATCAATACCTACAATTTTTAAAATATTTTATTTTTTATTTTAATTATACATAATTATGCACTAGCTTAAAAACTCTTTCTCAATTAGGAACTCTTTAATATTATAATATGAAAGTAAAGGTAAGACTTCACTTTTTAGCAGAAGTCCCTACACTTGGATTTTTAGCAGAAGTCCCTACACTTGGATTTTTCTATAATAACATTTACCTATTTCGGATCCCAAATAGGCATATGTTATTTTTCATATTCTTTGTTTACGATCTTAAACAAAGAATATATACAACACATGTCACATAAAGATTATACATATATCGATTCCGGAAGTATTATTTAACGTAAGATACATTTTCCCAAAATTCCAAAATGTACCTTACAGCAATTGGTATTAAGTGGCATTTACCGAAAAATGCTAAAATGTCCCTTACGTTAATTGATACTTCTTGTATCGATATATTACATAGGTACGTTTCTAGTTTGCGTGCTCTTGCACTTACATATCTAATTATTATGCACAATTTATTAAAAACTACTAAGTCAACAACATTAAAAAGCTTTAGAAACAAATCAAAACAGACCATGAAAAATCTTAAATTATAACACATGACATATTGGATTTTTAAAAATTTAATAATGTTCTTCAAATGCAACTCAATTTATTGTACATTTGTTACTCTTTTAGGTGTTGATATTTTAACGAAAGAGAACATATTATGATATTTTTAACATTATTTTATAAAGAGAATCGGAGGCTAGTGACCTTAGTATGCAAGTTAAATAATTATACGACGCTTTGGTTTGTCTACCCAAGTATTTTCTGGCTGAAGTTACTGAACAGTAATGGTTTTGTTGTTTTTAAATCTGAGTTTTTTTAAAACGACATTGTAAAGCGTTTTTCATCTGTCTAGCGTTTGATACATCCGGCTCTTGTCAAGGTCGACCAAAAATTTTGAGAACGTTAGTATCAAAAATATTATTTATTTTATTCTATGCTTTAATTTTAAATGCCAATGACGCGCAACCGAAACCAGGGTGCGGGAGCCAGGCTGCGGCAGCCATAGCTGAATACCAACAGTCTGCTTGGAGCAACTGAGTATTTGACCTCTAGAACCCTGTTACTGGGGAATACGATATCCCTTGGCAAGATAACTATTGCCAGACTTTAAGATTCTTGCTAGTCGTCACGACGTGATGAAAAAATATTTTCGCTGCTTACTTATACATATTTCGATTCGAAAATTTTATCAAAAATGAGTTGTCAAATGACATGAAGAAATATGAAATTTAGTATTTTTTTAATTAATTAATTTGCGTTTGCTCTTGGCTCTATTCTAGGTCATAGAAGACATGGGGCGACGATGGAGCGAGCTTACCACAAAGAAGCCTGTTCACTCTTATTTTGAAGAGATTAGGATTGTTGCAATCCTAATCTCTTCAAAATAAGAGTGAACACTGTGTACAGTGCTTTTCTTTGGATGGGTAATCATCAAATGATTCCTTCCGAAGCGGTCGCGGGCGTCTGGGGAGGAGGGTCTGACTCATACTGACTAAAACCCACCCGTGTTCCTCCAAATGCCCTTTGCGTTCCGGGGCCGCGGTAACTCTTACGATCAATTCCGCAACAGGTACCTACAGTACAAACACATTTCTCACGGTTGAGCCCCAAAAAATCTCTCATTATGTTTTTGTATATTTTCCAGTGAAGTTAAAACAACATACAGACCAGATATTTGGATACATAATGGACCAGGCGCCATCACGAGAGTACTTCAAAATATATGCAATACATCCAATTTGGCAGAATGGTCGTCCAACACATGTCAAGGTGAAAATACAGATACATGATAAACTGACATTGCTCAATAAAACGAAAATTTGTAGTACGACTGGCCTGGCCAGGACTGACGCCTTTTCCATGAACTGTGAAGCAAGAAGGCGCCGCGGCTGACCATGCTGAAGATGGTGGGACGAGCTAGACACAAAATACTGACCAATGAGGGGAGGTCTTTGCTCAGCAGTTAAATGCTACCCGGCTGACATTAACTAGACTAATTCCCGATGGAAAACGCAGAGATTATCCAATTGCCGTGACATACCCGGCTTATTCTAAGAGTTTTCTAAAAAAATGACCAGCCCAGTGTGAGTCGATCTCGCGTGGAGAGGGTTTCGTACGATTAATATGTTGTAAACCATGATTATTAGTAGGTATACATATAATTTAATGATGATAATATAATTATGGCATATGATTGTATGTGTTCGGAAACACAGACGCAGGCAGAGAGTTCCACTCCTTTGCTGTGCGCATTATAAAAGACTTTTGGAAACATTTAGTGCGAATTGGTGGAATAACAACAAGGTAGGGATGGTAACTTGCAGTGCGTCTAGATGTCCGATGGTAGAAGGGGGCCGGTGGGATGAGATCGTGGAGTTCCTGGACACTCTCAGAAGTACAATCTGTAGAAGACCGACAAGCAGGCAACCTTGCGGCGATGAGCCAAGCTATGAAGCTTGGCATCCACCAGTTTTACGTCGTATTTTTATTTGATCAGACTATTTGACCCAGCCTGTTTGATCAAATTACTTGAACGTCTATGACCCGCATTAGAGGACCAATCGATCGATCGTCTATCGATGCCATCGATCGATCGTCTATCGATGCCATCGATCGATCGTCTATCGATGCCATCGATCGATGGTAGAGTAGATAAGTAGACGTCAATCGATAGTTTCTACTACACCAATAGATCGATCGTCGATCGATGGCTACTGCTTCTACCATACCAATTGATCAACATCAATCGATGCCATCGATCGACGTTGATCAATTGGTGTGGTTTCAATTGTTTATCGCCCTGTAATGTAACCCTCGATCAACTAAACCTACTACACTAATCAATTAACAATTTTGATGTGGTAACACCCTAAGCTTACACTCTGTACAAAAACACGAAAAAAAGGTACACGTGTCTCGTTTTTCAGATAAAAACTAGACACGTGTATTTCATTTGAAAATATTGCGACCAACTTTTGCACGCTTACAACAGCGCTCAACTGTTTTATTTTTCAATTTATTGACATCTAAGTGAAATGAAAAGAAATTATTACAATTTCTTTTGAGTCTTGGCTGAAAATGAGACCTTCTCTGAAGCGGATTTGTGAAGAAAATAATTAAATAGGTCACCGCCATGCGTAAGTCAAAATAGACTTTTAATCTGATTCACGTGGATTTTGATTGTGGAGGTGGAAGTTATGGAAACGGTGATTTCTTTCATAATTGTGTTGAATTGCTAGGTTGAATGTTGCAATAATTGAATATAATATTTAGTTATTCATTTAAATTCAGGATTACCAATAAATCAAAATCTACAAAACCATTACCCTCCTTCTAGGCCGGGTTACTAAATAGAAAATTGGTATAAAGAAAGAAAGAAAAATATTTATTTGAGACTCGCACAAAAAAAAACACAAAAGTAAAATAAATTAAAACTAACAGTCATAAACAATAACTAACAGAAACAAGAAAGAACAGCATGAATTTAATACGTCATGTGCGAGGGCAAAAAGGTCCCTATCTCAGCATATGCTGTGCTATTTAAAAAAGTAAATAACTCAGCACTGGTATGTACCTACACCATACATTATCAAGTGATGCGTACATAATTGTAGGATAGGAAACCACGGCTAAGCATATTATTGCGTATAAATTACAATTAAATCACTTATTCGTTTGTTCCAACGCTGCGTCTTCCGGTACGCGGTCGTCACTCCAGAACTTTTCGGCCCCATCGACATCGGAAGGCCGCCCACAAGGTGGACTGATGACCTGGTGAGGGTCGCGGGTAGCCGATGGATGCGAGACGCACAGGACCGGTTGTTGTGGCGACACTTGGGGAGGCCTATGTCTTGATGATTCGTTTGTTTGTATTGGTTATTGACTCTTTTTTTTAAGATAGATGACGCTAATAAGGTTAAAATTGTATAAATTGGGATGGTCTGTGACCCCCAAACTAGACATTTGCCTGTATCTTGGTGACCCAAGAGACAGGCAAATGTCTAGTTGAAACTCTGACCGAGTTACCCCTGTTTTGAATCAGCGACATGGTACAACAATGTTAAGTTAAAAAAAGAAAGTTTTATTAGAACTAGGTACTACATTAAATAAAAAAAAATAATGTAGAACTCGAAACCGTCTTGAAAATGAGATCAAATAAAATTATTGTCATAAATCAACTCACAATGTAAATAGTAATAATAATAACTTGTGAGGTTGCCCACAATGAAATAATCACAGATTAAATCATCACACGACAAGAAAAAAAAACACTTAACAATAAAATCAACTCTAAAATATATTAAAAAAACAAGATAATGTTGAATTGGGTTTTCACTTATGAATTGATAAGATGGACTTCATGCTCGAGTTATTCTGGACCATATATCAGCACCCGTTAATTTAAACAGAAATGTAATAGTAGCTATTAAACGGTTTGACCTCAACATGAACTTGCAGCCGTCATTCCTGTAATTGGACAATCCAAACGTTAAACTAATTGTAATAGTGTTCCCGATTAATGAAATGTGCCTGATGGGATTACCCGCCGGCAAAAAAAAACGAACACCACATACTTGGATGCTCCATTTAAACAATTTAGAAGGTGAACTATAAAAATCTTCCTTTCGTACGTTCGTTAGGAAAGAAAAAAACTCTTATGCGAAATGTTATGCATGACCCAGCAGCGGCTCGGATGTGCCTTGTCTGCTGCCTAGCCTTCATAGGCGTCAGCTTCCAGTCTAACCGGATGCCTCTGAGTTCCAGTTTGTTCCAAGGGCGACTGCCTATCTGATCTCCACAACCCAGTTACTGGGTTACACGATATCTAGGGTTGGGCAGTATTTGATACTTTTAATTAAAATACGTAATTGAAATACAAATACGTATTTGGTATTTGTTTTTACATGACTTCTTAAAATGTAATTTGTAATTGTAATTTGAAATACATGACGCTGAGATATTTTGTAGTTAGTATTTCAAAAACTTATGACTTCAAAATACATTTGAACATAAAATATTTAGCAATCTTATCAATGGGTGCGTTCTGCAGAAAACAGCACTTGATAGCTATAAGCAAAAAGGCTAACCTAACCTAACACCTGACGTATTTTGTTTTAAATTAAAATAGTTAAAATACGTATTTTGTATTTTATATTTTAAATACACGCCTTAAAAGTGTTTTGTATTTCATATTTTAAATGCATGCGATATAGTATTTTGTAATTTGTATTTCAACTAAAACAAAGCATATATTTTGCCCAGCTCTGCCCCTATCCAAGACTGGTGTCAGATTTTCTGGCTTCTATACGGAACGACTGCCAAAGATCTCTAGGTGTCTCGGTATCATCCAAGGATCGGCCTCGGCAAGCATCGCTTAACCTCAAAGATCGACACGTGCGGCTGTTATTACTCATCCCTCACACTAACACATTATTTACTATAATTTTATTTTAAGTTTAATAGCTTGAGATAAGTGTTAAGTACATCATTGTTTTCGCAAAACCTGTTTTGGAATCATTTAATTTAACGCAACTCAGGCCCCCAAGATACAGGCACTGCCTGGTTTGGGGACGACAGTTCAAATGTCCATGCTAATTTAACTTTGTCACTGTAGGTGAGCATATTTTATAAGTGTACCATTTATCATTTTATTTTTGTAACGATGGTCTAATATACTAATTATTATTATTTATTACTAGCTGTTGCCCGCGACTTCGTTCGCGTGTTTGTTAGAAACTAAAAAGCTGTCACTGAAATAAGATAAACTAACCGTCAATATCCTGCATTACCTGAGCCCTTTAATAATAATAAGGAACTTGGAAGAGTGTTATGCAAGACACTGATTGTATCACCTCTTTCGTTTAAAATGCCGAAATTAAAAATGAAAGACTTTTTAATGATAACGCTTCTGTATAGGTACACGATGTTAGCGGCGGATAGAGCTACACAAAGTTGGCCATTGGAAAAGCAACCAGAAGAGAAGTGTACCCCCACAACGGATGATGTCTGGCCATGACGTATCATATGTAGGCTCACTGGGAATTGAACACGTTTGAAACTAAACAGACAAAGGATCGCGCACATACAAACATACAAATACTAAACATACAAATAATACTAACACGGGTCAAATACAGAATCGCCTGTTTTGTTATTATTTATTATTTGAATGACAGTATTTGTCATTTTTTTATTTTTTATTTTATTAATCCTTAACTTTTCTGACATTTTATGATTAATTTATTTTACTGACTTATCAATGTTTATTACTGACAATTATGTACTTGGATTAAAGTGCTTTTAGTTATTTAGTTTTTATTTTGTAATATTTATATGACCTACAGATAGTTGTTCGGGGTCTGGCTGTTTGTATGTTTGTACCCACGATACAGGAGTAATTCTTAGTGCAGGGCAAAGTTAAAAAAAAAAAAATCTTTGTTTTGTTATATTTTTTTGTCAATTTTATAAAATTTGTATGCCTTACGGGTGAAACATGTACGTACGAAACATTAATATTGTAATATCCTGCATGTATACGCATGTTTTGAAAAGCGAGCTCCTCAACTGTCCGTTAATAAATTTTATATTTTTCTTAAGTAGATGTAAGATAATTTCTGGATTCTCTACAGCTTCACTTCTTATGGCTAACGTCCAACAAGCCGTCAAGACTCAACTCAACTCATTAATCTGCAGCGTTTCGTTTAATTGTTAGTACCTAGGCACTTATAATTCCAGGCGCGTGTACGCGTGCCTTGTATTAAATCTATAAAAACAAGTTTTTTTATAATGGGACTTTACCCATTGCAATATTTAATAGCGTGTTGTCCTATACAGTATAGATACACACAACACACGTACCGTATTGTTTAGCAAAAAGCTTAGTTTTGAAGGTCATGACCGCTGCGACTAAACGCTTATGCACTGTTTACAATTTTATTCTTACACAAGTGTAATAAACAAGCTATTTTACAAGGCTTTGCCCGCGTTGATCTTGATATTGACAAAAAACTGGCCAAGTTCAAGTTGGACTTGCACACGAAGGGTTCCGTGCCATAAGCCGAAAAAAACTTGTGTCTTGTCTGCGGGCCCCCTTTTATTTTTAATTTTATTTCATTTTTATTATTTGTTGTTATAGCGGCAATAGGAATACATCATCTGTGAAAATGTCAAGTGTCTAGCTATCACAGGTAATGAGATACAGCCTAGTGACAGACAGACAGATGGACAGTGGAGCCTAAGTAATAGGGTCCCGTTTGTACCCTCCAGGGTACCGTCTATTGGGCACGCCACTATTGCGGCGGTAAGGCCCCTCTTTGAGGAGTGGCTGGAGAGGCGCCACGGCGTCTTCACCTTCCGCCTGATGCAGGTACTTACCGGACACGGCTGTTTCGGGAGGTACCTGTTTCGAATTAAGCGGGAGGACACGCCCGGGTGTCAGCACTGTGAGGATCGCCCGGAGGACACGGTGAAGCATACGCTGGAGGTCTGCTCTGCTTGGGCAGAGCACCGCCGTGTCCTCATCGAGGCGATCGGCGGCGGCGACCTCTCGCGTCCGGCC
>NDFZ01004923.1:31162-161070 GCA_002192655.3 Mamestra configurata
CAGGGTTGCGGAATTTGTTCGAAAGAGTCACCGCGGCCCTGGAATGCAAAGGGCTTTAGAAGGAACACGGATGGGTTTTAGTCAGTAAGAGTCTGACACGCCCTTCCGCTCCACCCAGAGCGGAAGAAGTCATTTGATGATTTCCCATCCTTAAAAAAAAAGGGTACCGTCTATCTCTGTTACAAAATTCCTAACATCGGTCCAGCGGTCACTTTTGCATTTATAATATTAGCTTCAGTGGGAAAGTAGCGTGTGTGCTTTTCCAGACTATATCTATATTGTGCCAAATTTCATCTAGATCCATTCAGTCGTTCCGACGTGATTTAGAAACAAAACTCCATACAAACATTCGCACATTATATTTAATAGTATACTAAGATTAAGTTAGGATAATGCGTATCACAGTTGAATTCAGTCTTGAACCTAATAAACCATAAAATTAGTTTAAGTAATGTTATTCGTTGAATAAGTTTTAATATGTCCATTTGTAAGTGGGTCTGTCAAACGTGAATAGTCGCGTGCGCCAATGTAAGGTGCGTCCGCGCCGGGCCACTAAAATGTCGCACTATACATCTATTGCGTTCCTCGTTGCTAAGTGATTCATGTGAAAAATCAGTTTAATTATTTTTTTGTTAGTGCGCCCGTACTCGTACAAAATTAAGCCAAAAACCAGTTATGTTTACGCCTATTATTTTTTTAATAATTAACTTCAGGTTTCGTGATGAGTTCGCAAACTAGTTTCTGGCACGTGTAACTTTTTTATCACATTAATTTGTTATTATGTGTTATTACATCATTATTGGATATTAACATTCGGATTATAGTTTGTAATTATATGTCGGAGTGTAGAAGGTTATTTTTAATAAGATGAACTTATTGCAGAACAGTGAAATTCGTAAACTGAGCAACACTATTGTTTTACTAAATGGATAATCTCTAGCTAGGAGTATCTCCAGAAAATTATATTTTTCAAAGTATGACTTTCCTCTCGAAACAATATTGGTATCTAATAATAAAATGACGTTTAATATCTACAATTGGCATAAATATAATACTAGGTAAAACCTATCCCTTCCTCAAATACCTTAATTCATTCACTAACAGAAAACGAATACACCACAAGAGCTCTTTTTATAATTATAAGTAAAGGCATCGCCTATAGAAGTTGGTTTAATAAGGGTTGAGGAACGTAATTTTTTAGCACAACTAAACAGTCGTTTAAAACTGACAGCAAATTTTAGCCATCCCCTCCGGTTCCCCAGACATACATAGCGACATACTAGCGCTCCTCCCCCGTGGTAATCCCGTGCTCCGTGGGTTTTCCTGCGGTGCTCGTGCGCCGCGACGCGCGCGATGCGACGTGATGCAAGCGGCCGTTGACCCCAGATATGCACTGATATCCCTTGCAGTCGAGCCAAGTACTTGCGACCATTATCAGCAGTAGGTTGTGTAGTAAGTACTTTAGAATTGTTTTAAGCGGGTTTGCATTGTTTACAATGTCTGGCATTTGTATTAGTGTGTAAGTACTTTGAAGTGACTGTCATATCGATCATTTTGACTTGGTTTTTAGAAAATATGAATTTTAGACTCCCAAATCTTAGTGAGATCAGTCAATTTTATTTTGATTTATTGTACACCTGCCACAGTATAGTCTTTATAACCCAAAGGTTGACTGGTAAAGAATGCCCTTGATGTATTAAGTCTGCCCATGTACCAATATTGTACATAAAGTTTAAATAAATAAATAAGTACCTACAGATATAGTTATCTACCTGCTCAAAAATGAAGAACAAAGTACTTAAAAAAGTAAATTAAAAGGCTTTTGTGGGATATTGATACTCTGTTGTAATTTACAAATAAAGCATTCTGATTCTGACAAGCGTTAGTGAAATAACTGAAAACAGCTGGTCCGGACGTAATACGAGTAGGTATAGTATATTTTCACTTAATTCGACAAATTTAGGTTGCCTTAAACCATTGACTATCATCGGAGACACGGTCAGCTGCCTTTGATAACAAAGTGGAAATTGTGGATTTTTGTTTTGCTAGCGTCCCGTGTCCAGTCAAAGGCCCCTTCTAGGAATTACTCTCCCACACCACCTCGTACCAGCCCTCCCGGTACGCGTCCAGATCGTATCGCCACCTCTTTCTCTTCGGGCGCTCATTGTATGGAGACTTTTGCTCAACGGTCACAGTGCATGCGGCTCACGTGACTCAGATGATGGAAAACGATGATGTGGTCGACGACGGAGCACGATTGAAGAAATAACCTATTCGCTCTTGTCTTAAAAACCCCAGGTTGTAGCTATCAGGAAACTCAGACGTTAAATCACCAGCTGGCGGAGAACAAAAGCAACTAGTTGGTCTTACGTAGAACACGTCATCTTTCAGCACGTTACACTCGGACCGGGAAAACTCTTGAACGGAAAATATTCGTCATAACATAACAAACTGATTTTCCTCACGCGACTGTTGAGACACACCTACTTACACTTCGTCATCATAAACACAGTTAACACAACAACTATTGCAAGTGAAATCCCTGAAAAACTCGTGAGCAGTCATATGTACCTACGCATTTCTTAGTGGTTGGGTATTATTTGTTTAGTAGCTTCTGCCCGCGACTTCGTACGCGCATATTCCGATTTTTTTAGTTCCCGTATAGCCTGTAGGCCTTCCTCATGAATGTGGCTATCACATTTAAAAATAATTTTCCCAATCGTTCAAACAAACAAACAGACAAACAAACGAACTCTTCAGCTTTATTTTTAAAAGTGCATAGTGCTTATTGTACCTAAGTGATATAATAATAATAATATAACCTGGGACAACTCACACACGGTCATCCGATCCCAAACTAGGCAGAGCCTGTACTATGGCAACCAGACAACTGATAAACATACTTATATATTTCTAAATACATACATATTATAGACAAATTACACCCAGACACAGAACAAATGATCATGCTCATCACACAAAGATTTGTCCTGGGTGGGAATCGAACCCACGATCTCCGGTTAAGCAGTCAGGGTCACTAACCACTCGACCAACAGGCCAGATATATATTTGTATTATTTTTTTTATCGTGCTTATTAGTGATCCTAAGTTTTCTACTAGTTTTTCTGTTTTTACCCGTGAGAACCGTTACAATAGCTGTTGGTTCTCCTACGATTAAATAAATAAAAAAATATATATTATATTAGTATAGTATCGATTCTACATTGACGACTACTTCATCAATTTGATATATACACACTTATTACCGTTTTCGTGTCTATCCTGCAGGTGAAGATGTCACTTACGATTCCTTCGACGTCGCTCGCTAAATTAACTTTTACTTCGGTTTCTCTCGTAAACCTTCGGCGCTAAATACTGGCTGGGCGAAGTTCCAACTTCTCTATTAATGTGTTTTATATGTAGATCTAGATTTATGTATAAAACATTTTAATCGAATAAACTCAAATGTCCAGTTTCTTTTGCATGCTGCAACCAGAGAGACAATTCTACTATTTATATAAGCAACGTTCGCATTCGCAAATTTGTAGGATTGGACTTAGGTGTAAAGGACTAAGGTCCGTCCACGTCCCGGGCACGGCTCGGATATATGTATGTGGTTTAACCTGGCATTTTGAGGATGGTACCAGTAACGGTTTGAGTAAACCTGTCCGAGCAGACGGGACGCTAGCATCAGCCCTGTCTTATTTGATTTGACCCTCAGGCTCTACCTACATATAGGGCCTAGGTCTAAATTGGGTCGGTAGCCCAACAGATCCTCGGCCACCGTAGGCACGGGCCTGCGGACGGCGAGCGTTGGGTGGCTCGCTTTCCGATCACCACCAGGCCCGGGTCGATGGCGCGTTGTGTTTCACGCGCGCCTCAAAGAGATGTCAGCATAGAAGACGGGGCCCGCTAGGGCCAGAGCCTGCCAGGGTTGCGGAATTTGTTCGAAAGAGTCACCGCGGCCCTGGAACGCAAAGGTCTTTAGAAGGAACACGGATGGGTTTTAGTCAGTAAGAGTCTGACACGCCCTTCCGAGCGGAAGAAGTCATTTAATGATTTTTAATCCTTAAAAAAAAAAGCCATACAGATTTCTGATTCCTTGTGTACTTGTTGTAACAAGCCCATAGACAAGTTAGAAAAGACGCCGAATAAGGTACCCATTCTCACGCTTTCATGCATATCTTGTCATCATGGTGTTTCTATGGTTCCTCCTACAAGGGACTGGTTTTCTACATATAAAGTGCATATTCCAAGGATATCAAGCAAGTCTTCAGTGAGTAACTACGTCTTTAATGACAGAATAACTTATTAATACCTGACAATATTGGCACCCTAGTGTGAATTATCATTAACTTGAGATAAATGACTTTATTGCTCGTCATAAAAGTGCTCTATTATAGGTACTAATTAGCATATTCAGGAGTTCGCAGGTTCAGCTGCATATGAAATTGCCAGGGTTGCGGAATTTTTCTAAAGAGTTACCGCGACTCTGGAACGCAAAGGGCATTTCAAGGAACACGAGTGGGTTTTAGTCAGTAATATTCTGGCAGTCTGTCAGTCAGAAGACATTTGATTTCCTACCCAAAATAGCTATTATCTAGAGAGAAAAGATAAGACAGGGTAGGTATGTGCGATTGAGATTTGTGCGTAATATTTAACAGACTTCAAAAAAGGAGGAGGTTTTAAACTCGGTTGTATTGTTACCTCATGACTCCGACTTTTATGAAACGATTTGAAAAAATATTTTTTCATGTGAAAGGCTAAACGTTCCGATTAGTCCCATAGAAATTATATCAAAATCGGTCCAGTGGTTTAGATTTTAAATCAAAATAGCTGGAGGAAATAGAAACAATATCATCCAAGTAAACGAAATTGCGTGTTTTGCTTTCCTGTGACTTTCCAGTGGTGTTGTTAGGTGTGGGGTACCGCTAAAAAGTGCATAATAAAAATACAGACTCTTCCAAATAAAAAATAACACTACAAACTACAAAATAACTTTAATTTCGGAAGTCGGTGTTAAAATACGAAGAAACAACCAAAAACACCGACTTCCGAAATTGATGTTATTTTATATTTTGTAGTGTTTTTTTTTTGTAAAATGTTTTTTCGATCGTTTTTTCATTTGTCTATTTTTATTTTATCCTCTTGCGCAAATGCTCCTAAATAAAACTAATGACGTATTTCTAATTCTTCTCAAGACCAAGTCTTGCGTCTTGCGTCGGAAGAACTGGTTTGATTTCACTTTTTGCTTCGTGTATCCGTTCCTCTGTGACGTCTCGCAACAATTTATGTGTGGCTACGTCAAACCAGCATGCCAAAGCTTAAATGACGTAGTTATCTTCATTCGATGCTGAGGGCTGGGACGTAGGAGTGCCAACTATATGACGTCAGAAACGCTGCTTGCAACTGCAATAAAAATGAGCATTAAACATTGATGCAATAAATAAACGTGATTATAAAATGATGCAAATAATACAAGATGGCGGCGCGGCAGCGCGGCGGCGTAGCGATTCAATCATAACGTGGAATCAAGTTTTTGATTTTGAATCGATGAATTTAATATTTTGTCTTTGGGTTTTTGCTTTTTTCTTTGCATTTTAATGACTTGGTTAATACATGTTTTTGGCATTTGATTAATAAGTAGATAAATAGTCCTGCCAGGATTGCCGAATTAGTTCGAAAGAGTCACCGCGGCCCTGGAACGCAAAGGGCTACAGGAGGAACTCGTATGGGTTTTAGTTAGTAAGAGTCTGACACAAATAGTAAAAAAGAGTTCTTTTTAGTTTTATTAAATTTCACAATAGAAAATCCTCACTCATCACTTCAGCCGAATGATGTCCACTACTGGACATAAACCTCCTCCAAGTGTGGCCACACTGACGGGTCCTGTGCGTACTGGATGCGAATCCAGTGGTTTCCCGCGACCTTCACCAGGTCATCGGTCCTCGTTGTTTGAGTTTGAGTCGCTGTGTCTTCCTTATTATTTATTTAAACTTTATGAATGAACTTTTTAAGAATGTCACTTTAAAGTGGTGCTAGATTCAAGTTCCTCCGCAACCCTGTTACACCGCATTGGGGTTGTGTTCCGTTTTCTGGTTACTGATTATTCAATATTATGCCTCTGAGCATGTTATTGCGTTGCTCAACAATAATTCTTCCTTGTTCAAGCATTAGTCCCGGACTCCACCAAAGTGGAGACGAGACGAGCGGAGAGATGTTTTTTAAACAACCAATAGAATTGCTGAAAAACATCTGTTTTCGTCTCCGCTTTGGACTTCTCGACACATCTCCGCTTTGGTGGAGTCCGGGCCTTAAGGCTCCCACAAAAAGGTGCGACGCCACCACTCGATGGCAACGCGACGAACAGTTTTCATAGAAAATTGTTGTAAGGAATATTTTCTATTATAGATCACGCATGTGTTTGGGAGCTTTTAACATGTAAGTTTTAGGGGCTTTGTTAATATTGATGTTAAAATGGTGCACATCCGCAGTCTTATTAAAAAGAATAACATTTGATTCTGACTAAGTATAAATATCCGGTACCCATTTAACTTTATAAAAACCGAAAGACACGCAACATTTAATGCGCAAATAACACCTATTAAAATAATGAAAAAAAAAACATTAACCATCAGAACAACTACAGAATGCTGTCTAAATAATTTAATCAATCACAATTAATGCACATAGGTACAGACCAACAGAACATTAAATGCAATCACTGCCGTATCTACATATTATATTATGGAAACTAGCTGTTATCCCGCGGCGGCGTTTGTTACTATCCGTGTACTTGCATGTGGCGCAGCCAACTGGCTAGCGACCTAGCCGTTTAATCAGTGACCTAAATGAAGTTTGTCCCGGCTGTCAATTGACAATCGTTACGGAAGTCAGAACCTATAAAAAAATCTGACTCCCGTCTTGTCAAAAGTACCGTGTTACCAATTATTGGGTTGTGGAGGTCATATAGGCCGTAGATCCACGTAAAATACTGGTATTCAGCTGAATCCGGTTTACTGGAAGCCGACTCCAAAATAGTTGGGAAAAGTCGAGGGTTAGGATAATGATATATTTTCATAGCATCCCATGGGAACCTCGCATTTTTCTCTGATACATAGTGCCCAACAGATCATTAAACCAACGCTTGAGTACCTTTCTTTCAATGAAATTATTATTTCATAATTTAATTATTTACTTCCAGAAATAAACTTACACAAATAAACAATTCTCATTTAACTTGTTCAGAAACTATGTAACAGAACATTAAAAGCAATTACTGTTGCATATGAATATTAACGAACTTAAAAGGAAAATGCTCGTTTACTTGAAGAGCCTAAACACTCGTGGGTCAATCCATTGGTCACGATTGATACTCAATGGTCACGAGAACAATGGGGATAAGGCTTGGTATCACCATAGTGATCTTAAATGACTGATTAAGATTACATGTGACATGTATATGATGCTTGGGTATGTTTAAAGAGCTTTGAGCGTACTATTTTTTTACCTTGTTTGTGGAACTGTGCATTCTTCAAGGATGCAAAATGGTGTTTAAGAGTTTGCGATAATGTAGTTTACTAGGGGCCATCCATAAATTACGTCACACGTTAAGGGGGCCGACGAAGTGTGACATTGTGTGACAAGGGGTCCTAAATTTCGTGACGTCACATTTCAAAATCAAAAATATAAATGAGGATTTAAAAACGTAATTCGAACGATTAACGAAAAACTTAAAAGTATTTTCAGTCCTATCTGTATTTTCATAAGGTTTCAGTTTTTTGCTTTGTTATTTTTTAATGTTTGATTTGATGTTGATTTTATTAAAAAATAAATAAAACTGGTATAAAATAATGTTGGAAGTGTTGTTTTAATTTAATAATTTCTAGATATTTTACAAAATATGTCACGTCACACTAGGGAGGGGGGAGTCTCACAAATGTGTGTATGTGTGTACTAGCTGTGACAAGGACGGGGAGGGGGTCATAAACACGTAAAATTCGTGTGACATAATTTATGGATGAATTTTCATGATGTTTTTACAGAATATTCAGGCTGTGTAGTAGCCCCTCTCTCTGTCTCCTGGCTATTATCCAAATTTACTTCACTTCCAGCTGCAGCTCTCCTAGTACTCTTGGGCCTCAGCGTGCGGTTGTGGGTTTTCTCTTCGTTTATGTGAGCTCGTCTTTTTTTGTTGGCAACCAGGTCATTGCTGGACGACCAGCAGTCGAAGTCCACGATCCCTCTTTTTTGCCGTCTAAATATGAAACTCTCTTCCATTCACAATGGTGTAGAAATGATGATTATCATTTCGTGTCCGTACCAGCGCAGCCAAAACAAATAATTTCCTAGCATGAAAGCACAGGCTGTCCAACAGTACTTAAAAAAAAACAAACAAACATGCTTTTTTTCAGTTTTTTGTTTTGAATGTGAAATCATGAAATTACTTCGAAGAAGCCCGGGGGATGGTCAGGACTCAGAAGTGTGCCTCTTTGGTATTGTAGTCGCAAACGCAGTTGTTATATTATTATTTTGTGCAATTCCTGAACTGGATTTTACATGTTTTGGATTTTTTAATTAGTAGTCAGTAGAGGCAGTAAGGTTACCTCTTACGACTGATGAGTGTCATACTACTATTGGACCATATAGTTGAATAGTGATCGTAATTAATTTCATTTAAAATTTGATTTAGAAATTAGACATATTATTTTTCTGTGTCATGTTATGTAAACTTACGTTGCATACTACTGTATAAATTCAAGTTTTTAAAACTTAACAGACGGATGTGTTACTGGAGAGTTTGTTTCAGCTAAATCACTAGGAAGCGGTGACGGGCGGGCGTTTTGGGGGACTGTCTTTATGTAGAACTTTGACGTTCAAAAAGTGCTGGCACTCTGCTTATTTGAATAAATGACTTGATTTTGATTTTGAACACATCCGGCCTCATCAAGTCTAACCTACTTACAAAATAAATATAATTTATCATTATTTATCATGTTTCACTGCCTCGCCACTTTTATGCTGGTCGCCGCTGTAAATGGCTTTCAAGAATAAGAGCATGTCCTAAAAGAGATGAATCATGATGAGAAATCTTCTCAACTCGCGAATCGTAAACGAAAGCGAATCAATGAAGATTTTACTGCATTTTCCTATAAGGAAGTTACAGTAGATCGCATAACAAAGGTAGTATTGTCTCTTCTGCGCAATTACGGAGCACTACTCTGTAACAACAATTACTTCAGATAACACTGCCATTACCGCAGCCCAGTGTTACTCAACATGTTTGATTTACACAAATAAAGTAGCTATGTGTATTAACAGTGGCAAACAAGAACAATATTTATACAGCTAGCGTTCAAAAATTGTTTTGTTACTGCGACGCATATTAATTAGTTGTATTTGCCAGGGTTGCGGATGTTCGAAAGGGCATTTGGAGGAACACGGCTGGGTTTTAGTCAGTAAGAGTCTGGCACTCCCTTCCGCTCCGCCCAGAGCGGAAGGAGTTATTTGATGAATTCCGGAATTAAAATAAAATAAAAGTTTTATAATGAGAATATTCATCATCTGCTTAGTTTTTCTTACTAATATTTTATACGGAGCAACGGTACTGACCTCCACAACTACTTGTGATGAAATAACATCACGCCTGAAATTCTCGATAGGGTTAGGCAGAGGGCACCTGTATAATACAATGTATACCCTCATTCTTCCAGTGTAGTTCTAAGTCGCATGTTTTAGATGGAAAGCCTATTGACATTAACTGACCACGAATCCGATCCAATCAGATCCGATAACAAAAACCTTAAAACACTTTATCTGTCTGGAGAATCGAACCCAGGAGCTCATGTTCGACAGTAGTGCTTACGATCACTGGCCTACCAAATCATACAATTGATTGATTGATTAGTTTTACGATTATAATATCCTTGGAGAAATACGAATATATTTTTTTCCGTGTCTTTTTGACTTTTGGGCCAAGCTTTTGGTTATAATGTCAGACTTGCTTATTGTCATAAGTTTAAAGCTCTGATCGAAATGGTCTTCAACAAGGATTTTAATGCTTTGCACATATTTTCATAGTAAACATGATTATAGGACCTGCCGGCGATCTCACATTGTCTTTATTTACTGATTCGAGAGCAGAACACTTTAAACAAAGTTATGTGCTTGCTTGGGTCCGAAGCCACGAAAGCTCGAGAGTCACCACTACTGCTCGCTTCGGGGTGCAAAAAGCTATTGAAATAAAAGTTTGACAGTCGCTGTCGGGCTGAGTGACAAGATGTCAATGTTTCACAGCATGTTGCCACTGAGTCTAGCGGCTAGGCACCTACCCCCGGTAGGTACATACTACTAGCTGATTCACTCAAATATTCTCTTACGTACATTGTGGTTTAACTTGGTGGTACTTTTACATTGTGTGCTATAAAACTGTCTTAGAAATAAAATAATTATAGCAAAATAAAGCTCAGTAGGTATGTATGATATTAATGTTTATAGTTTTTCATAATTAGGTCATATATTTGTGTCTGCAATCGTGTGGATACGAAGAATAGGTTTCAGCTGGTTTGTAATAAGTGTGATGGAAGAGTGTGTGCAAACATAGGTGCACTCACTCTTCCATCACTCATATTCCGATGGGACGGTAACCCGACACGACCGGAGAGATCTGGCGCAGGACCAACGGCTTAATGTGCTTTCTGAGGCACAGAGGTATCACACCACCAACTTCCAAATCGTATAACACGCCATATTACATAGAGTCGCGGTGGATTAAAAACGCCGCTGTAATGTAATGCGGTTATCTCACGTTCAGTCGGATTTGAATTCGGTTAAAATAAAGTACGCCGCATTGAATGAGCACTTCAAATTCGTCAAAGCGTTGCTAAGCGCAACGTGGAGCCCACATACAAACGGGCGCATCTTCGATACGCCGCTTTAAAAGTTTTAGTTACAAAAACTAGCTTCATCAGCCGCTAATTGGAATCCGTTTAATCAGCGGCCCAAGTGACATCCCTGCACGGGTAGGTAAGGTTCGAACCTATCCCGGACGGGTGCTAGAGTGAGCGAGCGTAGCGAGCGAAACGTTAGACGCTGAGTGACTGACAGAGTGACAGACAACGCACAGCCGAAACTTCTGGTCGTAGAAAGCTAAAATTTGGCATGTAGGTTCCTTGGGAACCTGCCAGGGTTGCGGAATTTGTTCGAAAGAGTCACCGCGGCCCTGGAACGCTAATGGCTTTAGAAGGAACACGGATGGGTTTTAGTCAGTAAACCACCCAGAGCGGAAGAAGTCGTTTGATGATTTCCCATCCATAAAAAAAAGGTTCCTTGCGAAGTGTAGGGGAGCACGACGAGAGGATTTCCCGAAATTCATACGAGGGAATAAGTATAAACGGGATATGCGCGTACAAAGTCGCCGGCAGAAGCTAGTCAATTTTAGGTACTCTTCTGTATGCGGAACAGGGTGTTACAACCTCCATTAGAAATGGAGGATCCTTCGACCAGATTTGTGTTGTGATTGGTGTCCGTACATCCGTATAATTAGCGCCAGCGCTCCGTAACTCGACCAATACTCGAATCGAGCCTCCAAATTTATTACAATGGGTAATAAATTGCATATTTGGTCATGTTTGATTTACACAAATAAAGTAGCTATGTGTATTAACAGTGGCAAACAAGAACAATATTTATACAGCTAGCGTTCAAAAATTGTTTTGTTACGGCGACGCATATTAATTAGTTGTATTTGCCAGGGTTGCGAATGTTCGAAAGGGCATTTGGAGGAACACGGATGGGTTTTAGTCAGTAAGAGTCTGGCAGAAGCTAGTCAATTTTAGGTACTCTTCTGTATGCGGAACAGGGTGTTACAACCTCCATTAGAAATGGAGGATCCTTCGACCAGATTTGTGTTGTGATTGGTGTCCGTACATCCGTATAATTAGCGCCAGCGCTCCGTAACTCGACCAATACTCGAATCGAGCCTCCAAATTTATTACAATGGGTAATAAATTGCATATTTGGTCCAAAACAGTTTTATGCACCATACCTGTTCAACAAGCCACAGGTATTTCGGTAATTCCCCAACTGAATTAATTCACGAATACATTGACGTCGCCAGTCAGGTCACTATTAGTTATTCTACCTAATCTAACCACTTTATTCCATAGTAAGTTAACGTGACGTAAAAGTCGGCACGTCTTTCATTCATCAATCCATTCATTCAATATCGTTTTCTTTTAAGTTATACAAGAGTAACTTCAATAACGCTGGGAAGTTTGTTGCGCCACTTCTTCTTCCTAGCTACAACACTAGGAAGTGGTGACGGGTGGGCGTTTTGGGGGACTGTCTTTATGTAGAACTTTGACGTTCAAAAAGTGCTGGCACTCAGCCTAATTTGAATAAATGACTTTTGAATTTGAATTTTGAATATTTAACCTCGATGACACTCGTAGGTATTTTGGAAAATGCAAAAACATGGGTTTACAAAATAGGATCTAATCTAAAGATGTTCCGCTCGAAATCGTATCAAAATGTTGGAATTGCTTTTCAGAAGTTTTAGATTCACGTGGTCTAATTTATGTTTTATCATACTTACTCATCGAACATCAGCAAAGTGTAGAACCGCAATAAGAGAGTAAGTTCAGAATGTATGCGCCACCGGAATGCCAGGTGGCCATTCAATTACTATTCGCTGGTGGAATGTCACTTTTTCTGGAGTCCAATCAGTATTAGTAAGTCTTCACGCCATTTCCTCCTTTAGGGGTTGGCACAGGAATACATTTCGCTAGGATTTGGTTTATCTTTTAGATTATGACAGAGATCAAGTTATAGAGGTATATAGTTTACCGACTACAAATCCTAACCTGATGCGGAAAAATTGTATGAATCATTTTCAACTACAGAAGTTGAGAATTCTTCATAGAAATCCTGGTTTCTATCATTTTTTCCGAACTGCAGCAGCTAAAGTATTCAAGATTTTAGCAGATCTTGTGTTCAACTGAGGACATAAATATAAATAATAAATATTTATAACTGTGCCTTAATTTTTCTTGTAATTGACATTTTTAATGATAATATTTTTTTATAATTCCTAGATAAACTTATTAATTTGGTTATCGACTATATATGTAACAATTGAGTTATTTATGTGAATTTTGACGACATGTTAGTACTAAGTCAATAACAATAGGGAATATGCATGATTAGTTTTTATTTGCAAAATAAAATATTTATTATCTCCAGTAAACAAGGCAGAAAGCAGCAAGAAGTTTTAAAATACTTTCGTTGGTGATGAAGTTATGAAGCTTCAAAGTTGACAATTATAAAGAGAAGTCCGATACAAATTGTGACGTCTATACAGCTGCCATAGAAAACAGTGTTTTCGCGAGAGGGACAGGTATATTATTTGTTTAAAATAGTTATATCTCGTTTGTGTTTCGGTCAATTCCGATTCTTTTAACACTGTTAGTATTATTTTTTTGTATACTTCTAGATAAAATGTTTGTATAGTAAAAAAAATCATGCATATTCCCTATTGTTGTATTGTAACTTCAAAAAATAATGATTTTGCATGCCGTAAAGCAGAATGTAGCGGAAACACCCAATTCTGTACCATTTCAAACTTGTACCTACATTGCTGGCAAATAAATAACTCTGATTCTGATTCTGACATCACCCACTTTAACGATTAAAAGTTCCTTTTTCGGTTTCGAAATATTGATGTCGGTACCGACTGAGAAGGTTTGCAGTAGCACAATAAAAGTGTGAAATATGAATTGTTACAACTTTAGGGGCAAACACGAGGTTTTGAAACCTGTCAAGTGTACACGTGACCTATTTAATTTCATAATGATGTACTTTTTCAGTTAATCTTGGAGACGACCGAGTTTTGTTGGGGGAAAAGATCGCGTAGAACGAATTTACAAGTTAACAAGCGAAGTGCTAGAAAAAATATTTTCAACCTGAAAAGTTGTTTTACATAACAAGTATTTTTTTTAAATATTACGTAGATATTCCTTCTGATTTCACAATCAAACTAAGAAAATTCAAGATCAATATCATCTCAGCGATATCCATGTCAAAAAACTGGTTCAAACGTAACTTTTGTACTAATTCCAGTAAAAAAGTTTCTAAAAAAAAACACTACAACGTATCAAATAACTTTAATTTCGGAAGTCGGTGTTTTTGGTTGTTTCTTCGTATTTTAACACGGACTTCCGAAATTAAAGTTGTTTTATACTTTGTAGTGTTGTTTTTTATTTGGAAGTCGGTTGTATTTTTTTGTAAAAAAGTTTTTTATTTTGCTCTTTTTAGTGGTACACACCCACACCGAACAACACCACTGGAAAGTCACAGGAAAGCAAAATACATAATTTCGTTTACTTGGATGATATATTTTCTATTTCCAACAGCTATTTTGATTTAACAACCAAACTACTACACCGATTTTGATAACATTTCTATGGAACCAATCGGAACGTATCCGAATATCCTTTCACATGAAAAAATATTTTTTGAAATCGATTCATAAGTGACGGAACTATGAGGTTACAAACTAGACACGAATTAGCCCTCTGTTTTCGCTAATTAACGAATGTGAAACGTTTTTAAAATTATTTAAAATAACCATAAAATGAAAATTAAATAGTTGTTATTTTAAATGTATGGGTGGTCACTAAGCCACTGATCACTGCAAATCACACCTCTACATCATGTATTTAATTCTAAGAAATCATTTAGATAATCACTTTCAAGAAACAGCATAGATCAAAGGGTGTGAAGAGAATTATAATATTAATTGCTTTCATGTAGATAATACTTGCATCAGCGGTATTGACTTACATTCTTCGAAGACTCGTAGCAAATGAGCTACGCTTTTTCGTAGCAAACATTTTTATGTAGACCTTAACTTTAACTGTATTTTAAACTAACTATAAGCCTTAAGTCACACGAAGTATCAACAAGGCGTTTGGATAGATCTTTAAAGAGTGTATGAGCTCTTGGACCACGACCCAAGAGCTTTAACCCCAAATGGCTCGAAAATTTAAAAAATAACTATAGGTTTTAATAAGCTTTTACATAAGTGAAATTTTGTAATAAAACATGCTGATTAATAATACCATTATGGTTAACATGAATAGTCGTAGCTTGTCGGGACATATTTGGGCTTGCTACGAGCTACGAACAATATTGCGTAGCAAGTGCCTTCGTAATTTTGTTTTACGTTGTGCCTAGGTTTAAATATTTTTGGTAATTTAATTTGTAAATAATACAAATTGATTGCAGATAGATTATTTGTGAAGATGATAAGTCATAATTAATGAGTTGTCAAAGTAGCCCATTTAGTTTTTCAAAATGCTGTCAGTCGTGTCTGTGAAGGCCCTCAACTCAGGTGTTTCAAACCTGTTTTTATTTGATGCGGGTTTTTCAAAATGGGCCGAGAAACCCGTCGACTGTTACAAATGACTTATATTCAAAGTTTACTTTGTTTTTACGTGATTATTGGCATGTTATATAACAATGATTTATTATTATTTGTATTATTACAGTTATCTTTCAGTTGTGGTTAATTAAATATTACAATAATAATATCATTTTGCCCTTATCCTATATGAATTTGTTAACGATTTTGAAAATGGTTCAAAATATGTAAATTACAGCTTATCTCATCTTTTGTAGTCCCGCTGTGAACGCAATTAGTGTTACTATATTTACATATGTACTGATAACAGGATTAAATTGCGTAGGACAACGTTTAAATTGGTAAGCATATGCCCAGAGAATAATAAATAAAATTATGCACTTTGACATCTTGTTGACCATCCACATAATAGGTTTAAAGTAATAACCATCTGAATATAAGATAAGCATTAACTTATTTAGTCATCTCCGTCGCAGTTCGCCTTGGCGGCAAGCACTGTGTGCATTGACAAGTATAAACATTACATATGCAAAGCGGTATGGCCTAATAAATCGCGAAAAAATTGCACTTGACTATCTCACAGTGATCTTGATTAGCGGCGCTCTGCCCACGTACCCCGGAGCAGAGCGCGGCGAGTTTATCAAACGCATCTTGTAAACAAAACAGTGCGCCAGTAGCGTGATAGTCATAAGGCGCGCTCGCCGCCTACCGCCCATTCCGCCGCGAACCGCCGGCCACGCCGCACGTACGTCGCGAACATGATCGATTACGCGCGCCCCCTGTACGACCAAAACATGCCCTGCGATCTGTACTTCCCTTCCACTTCGCCCGCGCCCGCGCGCCTTGATGACTTCCAAGTCTTTAAGAAGGGAACTGCCTCTCACATCTACGGGAACTACTACTCCAACGCTACTTACGACGCGTACGCAGAGCCCGAGATCGACAGCGCCATGAACGTGTACCACAACCTGGTCAGCTGCCGCGAGTACCCGCGGGACAACCGGGATGACTGGAAGTACAAAGTCGTGGACGCCTGGAACGAGGACGACACCGTGTCCTGGATGATAGACACGGTCCAATGCTTGGGATTTTGTGAAAATGAAATACCGTTCTACAACTTCAGAGTAAAGGGATTCGAGTTGAGAGCTATGAAGAGAGAGGATGTGCTACATAGGATGGTTCACCCGAGCATCGACCAGGTCACCTCGAGACGGATTGCAGACAGTGTGTTTGAGAAGTTGCACAATCGCCTCAGCGAGGAGATACTGCGTCAGACCTCCATCATCAGGTACGCAGATGTAGATCCTTACCACAGCCACGAGGCTGCAAACACGATGCTCGACTTGGACTCTCTGGATCACAAAAACAGACTTTACACCTCCGACTACACTCCCAACGACAGCACTCTCCTGCACCAAACTGATTCGAGTGATGACGCTGAAGACGTATTCCGCTCATCAGAGACGGCGTCCCCCGAGTGCTCGTATGGAAGTGATGGAAGCAAGTCTGGAGACGAAGATGACAAGAGAAAAATATTCAAGAGACCGCCAGGCAGGCCGAAAGGCAGTGGCAGGAAGACTTTCAAGCGCCCGAGGAGCGTCTCCGTGCCCGAGTTCTTGAGGAATCTCCTGCTCGATTCCAAGTACTGCCCATCCATCATCAAGTGGGAGGATCATTCTCAGGGAAAGTTTAGGTGAGTTTTGCAAACATTTATAATATTTTTACGCATGATTAGTTACGAGGGAGTTGCAAAAAGTGAGTTGTCGTGACTTGGAGATTTGTTTACGGGGCTCACATCTCGCAGCTTTGCTCATACATTATTTATCACGTCCGAGGCACGTGGTGGCGCACTGGTCAACAATAAACTATTTTACAGCTAAACTATTGAAGTTGCAATGTTCTTAGTAGATGCTTATGGATCATTAGTTTCAGTCTTACACGACTTGTATGTGTGGCGGAGAATTGTCTTTACAAGTTAATATTTGCAACGGTGTCAAGTACATTGTGTTCGAACTATTTTATTATATTTTCTTACTGGGATCAACTAGATGATGAAACTACAAGTTTGCCGTGTAACCCTCATCCTTTAAATTACCATAATGGTCACAAAACCGGCCACAAGAATTCCTTGATTGTTAAGAACTATAGCTAACATGCAATTAGTCATTGGCATAACCGGCGTTCAATCTTCTTTTGTGGCGAGTGATCAAGGTACGATGTAATTTCACATGCAGGGTCGTCCTGTTCTATATGCAGATGATCATCAACCTGCATAACTCATTTATTTATCCCCTTCGACCTTCCATTAATCGTTAACTCAATTAATGTACATTTGGATGCAATGTGGATTTCGCAAACAATCATGTTTTTCTGTGCAAGAACAACGCATTGAAAACTATTCTTGGACGAAAGTTTCGAACATGAATACTTCTCGCCCACAGCGTCCGAACGGATCTCAATCTTTGAAATGTTTGGAATATTCTTAAATTAGTTTTTGTGAGTTTATAATCTCTTGGTACTCCGTTAACAATATTCTGTTCAACCGAATCGATTAATAACTGCATACAATAAGGGTATGATTTTTGTATAGTTGTATCTTGTATGACCACTTTTATTACGTTGCATTTATGATGTGTTGATATATCACATAACCAGTTTTTAATATTTTTGTGGCATATCATTCCTAATTCGATTCGAAGTATTCAAAATGTCAAAAAAATTAAAAGCATTCGATTTTACCCAAATTATTTTTTATACTCAAAACGATGAAAAGTAAATTCTTACAGTAGATGCGCTCTAATCATCATAAGGCCATCATTCCATCATTTTTACCCTTTTCTGTAACACTTATACAGACAACAAGCGACTGGCCTTGCTTATCTCCACAGAGGTCATTATTAAGGATCATTTGACACGCGATCGCTATTAATTAATCAGCAATTAAACCTTTACATATAATTGCTCTATAAACGATATCCCAATAATATTTCTCAGAATATTCGAAAATTGCAAAGTTTTGCATACTTTCGACTTCTTTTAGAAGTACCCTTTCTTTGTTGTTCGTACTGCACAAGTCAGGAAAGTTTGCAACATCTTAATGTCAAGAGCAGTAGCTTTAATAGCCATTTAACGACTGTTTTATAGGGCCACTCACCTCCGGTACTCTCACAGCTCAGTAGGAGTATGATTCGACAATAAAACTCGTGTTATCATCGTTTAGAACTAGATTTGTAGCATTTTTATCGACACGTGAGTTTTTGCTGTTATAATTATTATTTATGGTATTTTTTCTACATCAATTATTTTTTCATGTTTGGTGTTCAGCTCAGTCATATTAAATTCTTTCAAACCTGTTCAGTCTGCTCGTGTTCCAAGTTCGTTGGCTTTCTTATTCACTGACCCAACGCCTTTAAAAGGATCATTCAAATAAATCATCGGTTTAGCAAATATTCTCGAGTCCTCACAATAACTTATTCTGTGGTTGTGTTTGTTGTTTTTATCTGTCGCCTCAACCTTGCCGCACCGGTTCGATGCTGGCCTCGCTCAATGGTTCACATGCTGATGATTCAAATTCTCCCATTAAAATTCGATCTTATTTTTACCAGGTTTAGGTCTAAATTATCTTATCGTATCTTTTCAAACATTTTACAACTTCATTTATCAATGTATGAATCTTGTTCTGTTTCAATATGATGCTTATTATAACAGACGTTAGATTTATTTTTCAGTGCATGAGAGCTTGAGAGCAATTTCGCGTTTCAGTGTGAACGTTTCGCTTTACTGGGCATTTACAATAGTTTGAACCAAGTGTCATCAATTTTTGCATAAATCTTAATAACTTTGCACACAAACGGTTTAGCTGCAATTAATTCTAGATGACCACAAACGACTAAAAATGAACTAGAACATAAAATTACTTAAAGAAAATCTTGTAGTTCCATCTCTCTCACTCTCAACATAGCAACCACAAGTATTAAAGATCCATAGTTTTCAGCTTAGCGTTATGTTCTCAAAGGTCATCACAGTAATATACACTAGTATTATCATTAAGTATGACTGTATGCAGTTTTTATTGCTCGTCTGAGGTGGCCTGAAGATCTCACAACCGGTTTCTATGGTCTATGTTAGTTTTAATTAGATTTAGGATGAGACTGCAGTGGTGAAGAGGTGGCGATTTAGCAGCTAGGTCATAATGAACGATGCAAAACACGTATTGAATGGCATTGCGAAAATGTTTTTGTTTTTAATGCAAGAATGTTGTAGTACATTAGTTGAGCGGAAACAATTTATTCTTAATTTAACAAGTAGCGTAACATAGCATAACGACATAACCATCTATTATATCAGTACCGCTGTCGCCACACCAGTGCATTCCCAGCCTTAGAATTTAATGCGAGTTTACTTTACGATAATTAGTGCTGACTTCATGTTTACTAATCTAATGTTTTATTTGCACAACTTTGATTTCCATGAACTAATGAAGAAAATTATGATAGTTGTAAAAATTAATGATGAAAACTAAGATACGACGATGACGTTGAAAAAACCATTGAACCATCTTCTTCTACTGTTAGCACTTTTATATCTATAGGCATTAATGAATTACCTATTAGTAGTAAAATCTAGCATCCGTTTCCCCAGTTTATAAGCAAAGAAGTCAGTGCAACAGTTGATAAACTATGTCAAAGATCAAGACAGGTCTAGAGAGAATACAGATAACACATTACATGTGTTGGGGAATTCCTAGCCGCAGTATGCTAACGAGTGACCATTCACTTCGAATGAAATGCTAAGCGCTTCCAAATTGGCAGTGTCTTTGTACTGCGTTTAATTTGAGTGAATGACTCATAGGGACAATATTATTAAGATGGTATCAACGCATACAATGATACTTGTAGTGTTGTTCATAAATGTTATTCAGATGCAACCTCAACATTTAATAAAAAAGAAAGCAATGCAGCAGCTTAACACATGTGTATCTAGATAAAATATAAAACTAGGTCGTATTATTTTGTGATGCATCAAGTAATGCACCTTCTATTAAGTTTTGATGGAAGTAACGATTTATTTAAATTGGCGTGGTAGAGTCCAATTTATTTTATCATAAATTCAGAATCATAATGAACTAACTACGTCGTTAATTAAAACAGCCCACGAATGTTACATTCAAACGTGAATTCATAATAGTATGAAAACAGACTAGTCAAAAAAATCCTAAAAAAACACATGAAATAATAAACAAACGTCTTTTATAATGCGCACAGCAAAGGAGTGGAACTCTCTGCCTGCGTCTGTGTTTCCGAACGCATACGACCCTAATCTCTTCAAAATTAGAGTGAACAGGCTTCTTCTGGGTAAGCTCGCTCCATCGTCGACTTTGTCTCTGTCATCTATGACCTAGACTAGAGTCAAGAGCAAACCCATATTAAATAAAAAAAAAAAAAAAAAAAACTAACCATAAAAGGTCACTGAATGGCAAATTTTAGTAATCATGTCAACACGCGTTCAAGTATTAAATGTTTATTGGTTCTCCGAGCTTTGGTTTTTTGTCAGTGTTATTGTGTTATTTTACGATTTTGCCCGTCTCGTCTCGGCCTCGCAGTTTTTATGACTCGAGACTGGTTAAAGTGTTAGGAAGCAATTTAGCGTCAAACTTTTAAATGTTATTTATTATATGATCGACTGCATTTGAGATGTTGACTTTCATTAAAATCTTCATGATCTACAACTTCATGTAAGATAGCAAGTAAACAATGAAAATATCAATGTTAAACAAGCTCTATTTCATCTGGGTCAAAATCGTTTTTCCTTCTCACGGCATCATCGCTTACGCCTTTTCAATGTTACGTCAAAGTTTTACTCGTGCCGCTTTGATAAGTATCACAAAAATGTATCTACCCACTTATAATGGAACGAATTCCGGGAACAGTACTTTCCCACGCATTTTCCTCGGCATTTCCGAAATTTTGCCTCCAATAACCAGAAATACTGTCAAGGTGGAGGGAAATTGGTTGACCCTTCAAGTAGTCAGATTATAGCGGAACGTGTAACGATTTAATTAATAATAAAAATGGATAGTTCATTAGCTAAACAGTTTTGGAAGTTATGACCTTTTGGGATGGACAGGCGTAGACGTTTTCTGAAGCTCATAAGATTATTGTTCAAGTCAAAACTTAATTAAAGAAAAGTGCAATGCCCACCAAACTCCAAACTCCTCAAAGGACTTCAATACTGAGATTGTATGATCAAAACTTTGGTCTATGTTATTAACTAAAACTGGGGCTTGTCCTGGGGGCTGGCGTGGTGCGGTGGTACATACAGTCGGAGGGTAGCCGGGCCGCAACTAGGGCGCCCCCCCTGCACCGTAGTACTATTATAGATTTTTTCTTTTTCTTCCGGGGTTGCTACGCACCGCCAAGGACGGTGCGGGCTTCCGGTTACTTTGCTGGGATACACGTGGACGTTTCGCCTATTTTTATCGTTGAAATACCCGAAGAAAAATGTTTTGCTTACTTTTCTAAGGGTAGTTATTAACTAAGAGGTCTGAGGGATGTTGTAATTGGATACGTGGCTTGTGTGTTATTTTTGTATTTAATAAGTTGTTTTTGGTACTTTTTTCCTTTGACTGGGGGTAGATGACTTTTGTATAAGTTTTTAGTAGTTGGAAAGCGAAGAAGCTTTTTAAATATTACATATCATAAGCTAAAGGTTTCCCTTACCTAACGTAAAACTGAGGTCTTAATAAGCTTTAAAAGTTGTGTTGGTTTCCTACATGAAAAGTACAGACTGGCTCTTCGTTTCACTTTCTGAGATTCTACATTAAACAACAAACTGTATTTTGAACCTTATTTGTTGCTTCGTAAACCTTACTTTACACAGAAATATCTGAAAGATAACTTAGTATTTCCACACCACTGAATTCTTACACAACATTGAAAAAAGCTCAAAAACATTAGGCAACACAAATAAAGTAACAAGAAGCAAAACAGAACACAGATTACGCAAGAAAAAAAGGCACAATTGCAGTGTGTTCGACAAAGAGCGCGAGTTTCCGCAGCCCTGCCGTCGTCGTCATGGCAACGTTCCCGGGAAGCCCACAGTCACGTGTCGCGGGAACTTGTTTCCGCTTTTCGCGTTTTTCTTTTTCTCTCGTTCCACGCGCATTTTTTCTCCCACCCCCCACTCCCGGGGGGGCGTTACTCGTGCACCCCCCTCTGCCCCCCGACAGCTCGTGTACGCGACTTAATTGCGTCTGTGAGTGTGGTCCAGAAAAATTAGAGCGCGTGTAGCGATGCTTCGCAGAATTCCTTTTTTGTTTTTTTTTTCTTTTTTTTTTTTTTTTCGTCAGTGGCGTGTTTGGTCGAATAATAATTAATGTAGCGATAAGGGATGAATTAAAATAGGTTTTTTTTCTGTTAATTTTGTTTAGATATTTTATTTTTAATTGTTTCCAGGAAAAATACTCGTTCTAGCATTCCATTCTATTGTCATGACATCATTATACCATATTATTATTTATTTTAAAATGTGAGCAAAGTTTTCAGTATTTCCTTAAACTATTTATATTTGATCGTCAAGTCCTCTATAGGTACCTATTGTTTTAAATAAGTTAACGAATGGTGCCAATTTTACAATGGATAAAACTGGTTATCGGGGCCAGTTAATAAACAAAAGAAAAAAAGGAGCTAGTTAAGTTTCATATCAGTATAAAGTTCTTTTTATAATTAAATCATCAACACCAAATTTGGCGTTTACTGATAAACCTTTTTAATGACGGGCTTTATCACTTTAAAGTAAAATTTTATACTTTATCAAGGAGTACAATTAAATTAGTTTTTTTTTAACAATAAAAAATATAACGAGAGGTCGTAAAGGCTGCGACCCATATGTGTAAGATAAGCTCTAATCTTTTGACCTTGTTACTAAACTAAGCACTGTTTACACGTCGGAGTTACAAGCCAATTAGTACAATATTATTGTGTTTACACCACTAATTAATAATGGATAATTCTCATATAAACAAGTATAAATACAATAAATAGCCATTTTAAATGCTGCGGGCAATTAGCAACTATATAAATATAAACCAAAATCATTATTAATATTGATAAACCGTTTCAACAACAATGACATAATAGGATAAAAGAGATATCGCGAAATATAATAAGCTGGAAAATGTATTTTAAATAATTAAAATAATAGACTTTTCCCTTAAATAAAACCCACTGTTCGGTATTTATACGTATTGTATATCATAATGCTATTCTATTCTTATCAAATATCTAAATTAAAAATATATTTATACATAAAACTCTAGACCATTGTTCATTTTTACAAACAAATGATAATTCGAGCCTATTTAATTTAAAATATTTTCTGCACATTATTTGCTGCCATGGCTACATTATGAAAAGGAAAAATGAACAAAGGAAACCCAAAAATATCTAAAACGTAAAAAAGTACAAAACAATGTTGCACCAATCACCTTCTGGCTCATTCATTACTCTGTGCCCGGTTTGCACCAAATTCCCTGTAACATTTCTTTTTCGTGAAAATCTATTTATAACTAGGGCAGCCTCGTGCTACCTACTCTCAGCATTATGTACCTTAACTGTATATACAGAAGGCGTCATTTCGCATGTACTAGGCGTCTTGGAGCGTATATATGTATTTTTTTCTCATAGTGGCTCTATTATATTGATTAGTAAGACTCCCTTCTTCCGGGGAGGCCAGTGTCTTTTGCAAGATTTTTTTTCTTTAGCTGTCTTTGTTTTTACGCTACTGTTTTGGTAGTAAATGAGTATTTACTTAAGCTCAAGTAGAAAGGGTTGCGTTGTTCCTTTTAACATAATTAGTCGAGGGTTTCTCAGAGAACTACTTAGTCTTATAGCTGAAGAAACGTTGGGAAATTAGGAAAATGTTCAGCGTAAAAAAATATTGAGTTCAATGAACAAAGAACTTTCTAAAGTAAACTTTGTGACGTCATTCTTGTTCGAATGTTTTCAAAGTACCTAATGTGAAAGTAGTCTGAAAACTGTAGATGCAGATTTAGTGTCCATCTTTATAGTAGATGGATGCTGTGGACGGATTGTTAGAAGCCAGTAAATCTGACACCAGTCTTGCCAAAAAGTACCCTGTCACCCAGTTGCTGGGTTGTGGAGGTCTGGTAGGCAGCCGCTCCACGTAAAATACTGGTATTTAGCTGAAACCGGTTTGACTGGTAGCCGACCCCAATATAGTTGGGAGAAGGCTAGGCAGATGATGATGATACTGGCAAAACAACATGCGCAGCCTGTGTTGGGCGGATACAGCTCTTAGGTAACGAAGTGGAAGTTTACAAGTACTTGAGCTTTATATGTTGACTTTAATTCTTACAACACCAGTACTTATAGCGAAAGAAAACAATGAAAAAATACGAACAGTTAGTAACAGCTACATCTCTACTTGTTAGGAACTCGTGCGTGCGTTAACTGAGTTAGCTATTGCATCATTTGTGAAATAATTTTCATTTAAAATAATAATATTCTTGATAGCGTTGTCACGTCAAAGACGGGTTTTTGTCTATAAAAAAATTGTGATAAGCTGGTTTTTCAAAAGAACATTAATTCGATTATGATTACAATAATTATAAATAATATTGACGCTTTATAATCACTGCACGATAACCCTGTGACAACTGTTTAAAAAACTGATACACTCTCACCCACGTTTTCTTAAAACATAATCGTAGATACAAGTATTTTGCACGTTGGGATTCCCCCACGGCTGATTTCGCACACATTCGTACGACACGCACACACACATACCTGTAGCGCGTACATAGCTCGCACGCGCTGACGTGTGCCACAGTCACTTATGCTAATCAACTTCATTAATAAATTACTAGTTTTTTGTAACGGTATCATAAATTTACGTAACACCAAATATGTGATTAGATCATTAGAATTTAAACGTTATCCTCTGAGGAAAATGGTTCAAGTTTTTTTGCATCTGCAAAAAATTGTGAGTCACCTCGATTGAACGAGAACCAGTATAGCGAACGGGGAATCAATGCAATTAAATAACTCTGTGTGAATACCAGCAATGTATATAAAAGTCAAGTTATGTAGTTTATTTACTATGGTTGTTTGTTGTCACATATTAAAACTACCGAGAAATATCACAACAATGTATTAAAAAGGCCGCATTTGTGTGTTGATAATCAGTTCATTAATAGCTGTGATAAAGATATCACAGATAAACGATGTGCGATTTTATCGAGTTATAACAAATTAGACATGACATTCAGACATGAGTCCAACTATTTTTGTTACATAAAATTCTTATGATTTTGCTGTGCACTGAAGCGTAACGTTACAGTCTCCCTGGCTGGCATGTTGAGTCGTGGTTCATTGCTTTTTACGATGCGATTTTGTAACGGTAAAGACGATGGGAACATTCTATCTTTCCTGAAAGTCATGTTTCATGTTTTATCCGCTACGTAGGACGCAACCACGGCGGCGCGTGCGCCGAACTGAACGGACACAAAGATATGTTCACATTTGAGTATTTATTTTTATTTTTTCGCGGGTCAAAGTGACCGCTACCCAGTGTTTACGACCTTAAAGTAAAAAACGACTCGTGTTTATTCACTGATTACATCACTCAATAGACTTTTCTCACAAACATAGTTGATAGCTCGCTTATCTTTGTCAATAATATGAATCATGCGCAGCTAAAGATAAGCACTTATATCTCTTAGTAAAGTTGTCAAGCTTTTGTTGAACTAATAAGATTAATAAGACAAGATTTTAACAACAAACAGGTTTCACACTCGTGAATTGGTTTTCAAACTTGTTTTCAGAATCAAATCAAAACAATACTTAGTAAAACATGTGATGATGATAAATGTTAAAGTAAACACTCTTGGTAGGTACTCTAGTGTCATACCTGTCCATTGAAGCATTGCACTTTGTGTCAAGTACGTAAGTGCAATATTGACAATACTCATTGCAAGTTTTTTGTTTAATTCAACCGCAGATCAACAGAACCTCAATACATAAACCAACTGAAAAATGCGAGCTTAACACCTTATGACGCGACTTTATTGCAAAAATACGGGTCACGATATAAATACCGTTCACTATAGCAATTAAAGAGCAGTGTCTGTCCAGCGGCGCGCCAGAGTGAGACGGCTTGAGGAAAACGTGAAATAAAATAGTAAACACAACGATATCGGTATCATCGCTATCAGAATGCTTTGGAATCGAACGATCAGAGATTATGCGGCGACGTCACTTAAATTTCGACCTGTTTTCACAATGACGAGTTTTTGTGACCCCAATTTTCCATCAATCTTATCAGTAAACGTAACAGATGTAATCCGACCTTAGGGTTAAGTAGGGTCATTAAACATTAGTAATTAGTTAACTTGGCTATACTGTAGTACTATTTTCATGGAATAAAAACAGAGCGATGTCGCAAAGCGGATTCAAGGTGTTTGTAAAAAATGGCAGCACGTGAGTTGCGCAGTTCGAATTTTAAACAGTTGAAAATGGAACCAAGACTATACTCGATATGACTGAACTGTATTATTACTGCGACAGAGATAGTAAACGCCAATTTGTGCGGTGAACATTGTATGAATACGTTTACAATGTAATAGTACCAATACATAATATAATTATGTATGTATAGAGTGTGTTTCTATGTGTGTCCGTGTATACACAGCTGTTTGACTAACTAATTTGCATTTTCTCGGAAGTCATCTTAATGACCAGTTTGAAGCATCCGTATCGACGACTATTGTATTTAATTATGTTAATTAATATGCTAATATTACAATTCATGGCACGATTTATTAGATACCTAAACGTTTTGAATTTTGAATTTGACTTGATCTTTTTTCTGTGTTTCTGAGAACTGGTTCATTCTGATTTTTTGATTTGGCAGTTGTATGACGTAAACCGAAGGCGGCGGTGTATTATTTTGAAAAACTAATGCATTATTAATTTTTAATACCTGATTCCGTTTAATGATCAATACAGACTTTTCTTAAGCAAATCATTTAATAATAATCATATTTTTTGCACTAATCATTGTCTAACCAAAAACCATCTGTCGGGGACTGTAGCTGAACAAACAGACACATCACGATAGGTTCTCAGTAACTACGAGATTATAGATTGATTGGAAGTAGTACACAATCTCACACACAATAACTAATATTGTTTTCATGATCGAAACTCTCTTAGCAGATATCTTTCCTATAAATAAGATTTTCCCAAAAGATGGTGACCTTTTCAAACAACAGAGTCTTCGTACCAATGTTAGTTATGAAGTTGATGGACATAGTAAAGTCATCAGTCTTATTAACGAGTGCAAGGCAAACCTTGCGGTTAAACAAAACAACCTCAAAAAAGAAATCAAACTGTTCGCGAACATCTCTTGTTTACGTACGCAACTACACACAATACCTGGAACGCATTAATTCAGACATGTTCAGAATTTAAAACAATCGTACGGTACATCACTGCAGAGAAAACTAAACTTTAAAACGATTGTAACAGAGGCAGAAGTTGAAGAACCGAACAAGCGTAGGTGTGTGGAGCTCCTTGCCAAAAATTTCCACCACAACTTTTAACTAATGTCCTCAGAATGTTGCAATGAAACAGCTTTTACTACACTTTGGTTAACAAATAACGACTTTCTGGATGTTCTACCTGTGAAACAAGTAGAAATTAAAAATAGACAAATGAACAGGTGGTAAGGTTCAAGACTATTCCGGAGTATTTTTGAAGAGCCAGCCCTTACAAAACTGAAAATCTAACATGTGTGTTAAAGTGGTTTTATAAATTCTTTACAACATGTGCAAGATGATTCACTAAATATAAAAAAACCAAATTAGAATCAAGAATCAAACATGGTCGCCCTAAATAAACCTACCAAGTTTCGCGAATATTTCCAAAATCGACGAAGTATTTCTCAATCGAAACTTCTAAAAAGGTCATTAATTAGACTTAGAATAACAGAAAGTTATTGAAACGTCTACGTAATTAATTGCTTATAACCAAAAGATTTAGGACTTGATGAAAGTGTTATATGGATAAACTAAATGTTTCCACTTATATAGAAGTGGATAAAGTATTGAGTAATGGTATAGACGCAAAAATAACTTACTTATTATTACTGCATTGCTTCTATGAAATGATAAGATATGGCAATGCAAGCATTAAGTCATATCAAAGAGGGGTTATACTAGTTCTTATAATCCGCTGCTTTAGTAAAGCAGCAACTCCTAAAAAGTGACGAAGAAATAAGAATTCTTAGAGTATCCAACAATTCTGTTCGTGATGAAATAGTAGAACAAATAATAGCAACAAAACGAAATATTTGCATCTTACATTGAAACAACAAAACGATAGAATAGCTATTGCATACTCATTTGAATTTTGTAAATGTTCGTTTCTATCATATAACAATGAACTCGTAAGAAATGAATATGTTACTTAGTCAGATTTAAATACCTAGCATATAATGTTTAGAGATACATTTTGTTTGAATGTCACGTCCACAAAACTCGGAGATATTTATTAGATAACCGTAATGATTCAAGTCGTTAACACTCTGATAAGTCTGATGCTATCAGCTATCTACTAGTTACCGACCCTATGATAAAGGTTCATACTAATAACGAACCGGTCTTGGGTTAAACTTAAGAAATTCTGCTATTCGCAGCTGTACAATTTCTGGAAAGCCAATAAAAAATATAGCCAAAAAAGGTGGCAGAGGAAGAATGAAAGTGAAGATTTCCAATCAAAATTACTCAATACATTAATGCACCATTGTTAGCACTAATTCTATGATTTTCAAAACTATTAAGTCATTGTCCGAATTAAACGGCAATTATTAATTAATATTTAAATCAAATATGCAATTTAAAAGCAAATTCCCAATGTAAAACTCACTTTGCTCGTTAAATATGTGGATAATATTTGAATGCGTCAGCATTACTCAAAGCCACAAAAGCTCATTGACGTACTGGGTTTCATGCTCACAATAATAATAACAATTTTATTATGAATTAATATTATTGCTTGGCTCAGTTGCATTGATGACACCTTGAGTGTCATTCCCATAAAAGTTTTGTACAAAATTTTATATTTCAAACGGGTCAAAGCAAAAACGATTTTGGAAAGAAATCATGTATAATTTGCATGATAATTAATAACTTGATCAATTTTCCCTAAAATTCTTATACACCGCAATAAAATGGATTTCAAAATCTATAAACATTAATAACAAAATATAAATCCAAGCACCACAATTCAAAGTGGTATACGAATATTTATTGCAAGGTTTAAACCAAATGTGAAACCGGTTGTTGAAACAGGTTCAGTTTATGATTTTGAAAAAAATAATGATACACACAATGTTGCTAAGGTAACTACACCAACCAGCATGCTAATGGCTTACCTGAACAAGTTTGACGTAGTCTGTATGCAGTAGCATCTGTCAGACTGGGTAGCAACACTGACCGCGATAATAGAATTAACGAATTCAATATAAAACTACATTGAATTCGTAACTAAAACATTGATTCAACGGGCCTTACAATCACAAAAGGTTTTCGGAAGCTGTATCTTTTACAAAAACTACAAACAAATGTGCCAATTATACCTATTCACACGTAAAATGGGTACCAAGAATCGTGTACAGTGTGCAAATTAATCGTAACATCATTGAGATCGGTACCTCCCCGCGGGTATCTCCCTTCCACTGGTTACAGATGTGAAACAAAAAGACAATTTCACAGGTAATTCACTCTATGTGCACGCATATATTTGCATTTTAAACGCACCGGTGGCCAAGGCAAGTCTGCCAAGGCTTTTATCTGTCAATGCACCGATATGATTATGAAAAGGGTATAGAAGAATGAGGATAGTGAGGAAACTTATTAGGTAAACCCTACATTTCACATCTTGGCGTATACCTTTTGATTCTACGAAAGTTATTAGTAATTTTTGCAAAGGGCCGATGGTTTATAAGGCCAAGGAGAATGAAGAGAAAGCTTGCATGTGATGGTGCATGTTGTCAATGATGAGATGTTTTGTAGAAATTGCGGAGAGAAGGCAAGGCTTCAGTGTTCCTCATAACAGATAAAACATTTGATAGATTAGACACCTTGATAGACCTATAGACCTTGTTAGATTAGACAGACTTGAACTTTTTAGTACGTTTAAATGTTTTGTTGCGGGTTTAAAGTAGAAAAAAGATACAACGCAATACTAAGTAGTACATAAGTATACACAGATACCGACACATCAAGCTCAAGCCCCTGATTTGCATACACAGCAACAAAGGACGAGCACCATCAGATAAGTTTTGGTAAAAAATATATAAAAAACCAAAGGAGGTCTCGGAAACTTGTTTACGAAAGTCAGAGTCACGTTTTGCAAGTTTACTTGTACGCGGGGGATACATCCGAGAGGGGGGTCAAACAGGTTACTGTTTACATGTACATATACATGCTATACACATATTATGTGTTATTGTGCGTCATTTAAGTCCAAATGACTCTTAAATTGACCAAATTTTGGGTTCCTGTTTTGGTATTAAATATATTCTGCGAAATGATTTTGCTGTGGCCGATACCTCGAAATGCATTATGGACACTTAAAATCGTTTTTTAATGTATTATTTGAATGCAGTTTTTCCATAACGTTTTGTGACTTCGTCCGCTGATATTTCTTCTTCAAAATTTGCATCCTGTTCAATCGTGCCTCAATATCCTCAGTAACATTGCTCCAATCATCCTCGCAGTATTTTCACCGTACGTTTGGTATCCATGCGTGTCACGTAGGGTCACAGTCGATCCTTGGCCCAACTGATGCAGCGATACAACACAAGGCCGTCAGCCGGCCTCGTTCGTACGCAACGAGCATCCAAATTCGTATGAATCACAATTTTTATAGTTCATACCACGCTTATACAAGGTTAATGATATAATACATTTGTTGGTTTTTCGAAATGACATCCTATTGTTTGAAATAAAAGAATAAAATGTCATACTGCATTGAAGAATTACTCCAACTTTCCACATTGTTTTCAATAGTCAAATTTATGTCCTTACAAATGTTAATGATACATGCCAAGTGGCAACACGTTCTAAAACATAATTATTGTTATTCAACACAGCAACATGTCTGACAAATTGATACGATTAAGTGTTCATAATAATTATGCAGCTGCATTTCCTGTTATATTCTAAGAGGAAGCTAGACCGTATAACTATGTTTAGACCAACATAACGAAGATTTAGGACAATCCGGAAAATCTTAAGGAAAAAGGTATCGATGATATAATATTATCTGCCACAAATTTTTATCAATTCATTCATTCAAGTTTGTGGGCAACAGCGATAGGCATATCTATCTATTTTTAGATAAACAATAAGTACTAAAGTCCTACGATTAGATTACAAAAACACAAAGTAAATTAGCCAATAAACTTCAAACAGCGATGTCGGAAGCGAAACAAATGATCAGTTATTATTAGCTAAGGTTCGGTGTGGCAATCGATCAGGATGTGGCATTGTGACCCAATGACAGACCACTGTAGGAGAGAAAAAAACGCAATTATAACAGATGAGTCGAAGAAAAAACGGCTTCGGACACGCCACGCCAATGCCACGGCTGTCTTCCAACAGTTTTATGGAGAGCTATAAAATAGATGCTAACACGTAATTCCCTTTGCGATATCGAATCGTTCAGTAATTTGCATTCGACCTAGACTCTCAATGTTAAACGCTCTTTAACGCAAAAGGAAAGTTATAAATAGAACTTTTTTGCTGATCAAATATCCACGGTTGGAGTCGATGAACTAGGGATGCATATCAATTGTTTGTGTTTACACACAAATTAACTTACTAACGATAACAATACATATTGTTTATGTCTCCTGCAATGTTTAATGGTCGCTTCAAATAATCCAATAGTTAATAAAATACTATTACCTAATGTGCAACAAAAACATAAAGATCATAAAGCAGGAGCAAAAGTTAATGCTATAATAGTTAAGCAAATGAATATGATCATTAAAATAAATAGTAGGCCACATTGAACAGTTAATCATTTGACACAACACATTGTTCGGTGGGCGCATTACTACGACGCTACGCCTCAATAGATAATTCCTAGTATAATGTAGTATGAGTATATTATATTAGATCTTGCTTCGGCGTCTGTATTGTTGCTCGCTTGTCGGTCTCCTCGTCACGTTTGCTAACTATGCCGATAATGACTGCAACAAGATATCCTTGACTCTGCACACAATTATCTGGACACTTTGCATCAGAACTTGACACGGTTGCTTATACACATACTTTTATGCTACAACAACTATTTAAGTCTAACCAATAAAGGCTGAGAATTCATTTAATGAGCATTAAATTATATGACGAGCTGTGTTATTATCGTTTCCAGTTGAACTTGACTTGATTATAATTGTTTATTCATCGATGTTACATAAGTACTAGATGATCGTCTAATAAAATATTTTAGTATTCCATAAAACTAATAAAAACAATGATAAATGACGACGTAGAGCTTTGCGATGCTAAGGTTGCAGTTTGGACCTTGATGCTGAGTGTCAAAGATTTATTATCCTTTGGTTTCTTGAATGGGGGTCACGTACAGACAAAGGTTGCTTGTCTTCAAGCCCTGGCGGCACACTTCCGAGGAGTGTAGTCACTACAAAGAGGGTGTCGTGCTCTGGCTGACAATTAAAAATATTTAACTCTTTCCGAGCTCACCAATGAATCACAGCAACCGACACTGAAGATAATATTGTATTTAGTAATTGCATTTCCAAGGAATAAACTGACGTGGCCTACGACTGCGCGACCTTAATTATGAACTTCAATCGATGCACAAACCATAAAAGCACAATAAACCTTCAAACAAGATTTAGAACATAAAAGTACTTGCGCTTCATCGTTTTGCAATCGGTTAGATGTTTGCAAACATAATATATAGATCCCACACAACAACACAGAGCACGTGTCTTGAGACAACGTTGCAAATGCATAATTCACGGCGCATTTCGTTAACATAAATATAATTAGACTAACAAAGCATTTTTCATTGCAGGTTCGTGAAGCCAGACGAGGTGGCGAAGCTGTGGGGCCACATGAAGCAGAACGAGAACATGACATTCGAGAAGTTCAGCCGCGCCATGAGGTACCACTACCGGCAGGCGGTGCTGGTGTCCGTGCCCACCGCGCGCCTCGTCTACCAGTTCGGCCACAAGGGACCCGACTTCAAGACCGACAACCCCAACTTCGTCAAAGTCAAATCAGAAAACCTAAGCGATATGTCCTACTCTTAGTTTAAATTAAGAAAAAATAGGTTAAAAATTTGTTGAAAGTCGATGCTCAGAGTAAGATAAACAGTGATATGTCGAAGGTTACGGGCGAGTATAGTGGAATCTTGTCCTTGGAGAATATGGATTGAGGAGGAATTCAAAAATACAGTAATAGTAAGTAAGTCTTTGAACAACTGTAAAAGGATATGATATGATATGGAGGAAATGATTGTTGATGTATTGAGAAGAGATAATTAATTATTTATCCAGTAGAGAATGTCAATTGATTTTTCCAAAAAAACATCGTTGTTTCCAAGGACACTATTGAATGAAATGAATAGTTATAATCAGGTTAATTGAAAGAAATGGGATCACCTCCAAGAAGAAGACCTTAGAAGGTCTGAGCATGGTCCTGTTGGACAGTTGTGTGTCGACCATCGAGTTATGTATGAACTGCTTTGGCATTTTAACAAGATTTTTGATGTAACTAGATCTATGAGTATGGAAGTTGTTATGGATTGTAATAGTTAGTACTGTATTGAACCCTTCTTTGTACTTAATAATAATAATATATTTTTTCTTTCTTATGAAACCAATTTTACTATAGATTGTTCTAGACTTACAGTCCAATTATTTAAATGTAGTAAAGTCGACCACAATTTGCAATTGGAGGTGGTCTCAAAGTTAGGTGTTTTTGAAAAGTTATATGAATGTAATTAGCTAAGATAGGCTCAATGTTCGAATCGAAATAGTTTCAATGGTTGTACTCGTGGATGTTGGATCAATTACTTGTTGGATATACATAATTGGTTGGCTACCGATCTGTTGGATGACGATCGGTTGGATGCCGATCGGTTGGATTGTCCCGTCAATTAACTCGTACCTACTCGTTGGTATGTCCATATTATTTTTTTAAGTAATTTTATTAGTATTTTATTCTCGATGTACGGTTGTACTGTCGAACAAAAATTTTGATGGTTGTTTACGTAGAAACATTACGAATTTTTGATAAAGTATTTTTAATTGTTGTTACCGTATGATACGTGTGTGTAATACGTAGTGTGTTATGATAATGCGAACATTCCAATTAATTTATAAAACCTAGTGTTAAGTTGTTTAGTGTCCAGTTACTTTATAATAATGTTAAGCATATTTCGAGTTGCCATATGTATTGTATACGTAAAACGATAATGTACTTAATTTCATAGTTTCTTTAAATTCATGTCATTTCTCGAGCTCTAATATTTTATGATAAGATTCATCTCTAACTGTAATTTAAATCAATTTTATACTGTTATTTAAAATTCCCGTCTCAGTGTTAGTTTAAAATTAAAAATCTTAAGATTAAAATGTGCGCGTTCGTGCAAAATAAAAATAAAAATGACAAAAAGATCTGCAGGCCAAAGATTAGTTTTGATGAAAAAGAGTTTTATAATTTAAGATTTAAAGAATAAATAAAATACATGTTTTTGACAATTTAATTTTAATATTTTCTAGTATTTAAGTTTGCGACTCTCAGGCACACGCTGTGATGTAAGATAAAAATTAAACATTGTTTTTTCTGTAAATAGTTCCTTTCAGTTGTCATCACTAACAAATCTCTAGAAAAGTGTTATAGCCATATATTTTTAATATGTATTAAAAAAACAGAAATATTAACGAATTAACCTTTCATTCTTGCACAAAAACTAATATATTTATTGAAGTACAGATAATTATAAATATAAGATTGATTTTATGATATTTTATTTACGTATCGTTTTATAAAGTGACAGTACAAAACCCGTGTCTTAACAGAACAACGATTTTAACTCTCTTTACAGTATAATAGTCGGATCATTTGAATTTATTAAGATCTAAGTTATGGCTAGTCTATTGTAGTGAAACTTGATATTTTACGTAATATTAATGTGGACTCACTTTGGGAGACGTTTGCATATTTTTTTTTTGAACTTTTTACCTACCGCATTTCTTTCTTATTATTATGTATGTAGATCTCAGTAATATTGGCTGATTTAGTTTTTAACAAAACATTTATACTTTAATTATATTTAATCAAGCATCACAAAGGAGAAAATTTAATAATTTTGGTTACTTAACTAGTTTTTCATTTCATTCGAAGCTATATCAGCCCATATTGTTTCAGTCTCTCAAAGTTGGACCATAGTTAATAGTTTGAGCTACAAAGGTGCATTATTCCAGTTATTAAGTATTTATAGGTGTTAAACATTTTGTTTCGTATTATGTTCATTTATTTTAAGATATTTTTTCTTTACTTTTAAGAATGATGTAGTTGTATTATCGTACAATTGATGAAAAGACAGATTTTATGTATTATTTCATAAGAATTATGTGAAAAATAAGAAGAGAAATATACGATTTATGAATGTGAATTAATCCATTGTTTTAATCGAATCCTCTTGCAAACATATACAAAATAGAAAGTCTGAAGAATTTCCTTTCTAAACATTCAATGCCATTTGCTTAACGCCTTTGGTAGAGTATATGTGGGTAGTAGGTAGGTACAGCCTAGCTTTTATTATAGGTACCCCGTTATTGGTTAATTCAGAATAATTGAACTATTCCATCTCAATAACTGTGACGGTGGCTGCTAAAATCTGTATTTTCAGACGCATATCTATAGAACACAATATACCCAATTCCGTCAACGCTACATTTTTCGAACCCCTGAGAGCAATAACAACCCTCCCCTACAGCGTCAGGGGTAAAAAAACTTCGAAATTTCTGGATATCCTAAAAACTTAATTAACCAGCTGATAAATAAGTTAATTTGAAGTTTCCCTAAACAACGTAACTTCCTTATAGTTCTGCACAAGGAATGTTTTTGTATTGTGGTCATTATCCAGAGCAACACTTCATACAAACGTTTTAATTGGATTAATTACTGCTGAAACTAAAAACCCGTAGGTGTTTAATTAATACATGTATATAATATATTTACCTAGTACATAATAATTGCATGTTTTCGGGAATTTCTGTAACCGCAGCGATACGGACAGACGTCATTGGTCGGTAGGTACCATGTGACTTTGTTCGTGTCATGCAAGTAGGGAATGGGCTTTATACAGCGAATTGATAGGTTACACGCCTTTTATGTTTGTTAATAACACTACTTATTATGAGTGCTAATAATATCAGCTTGCCAGTGCCAGGAATGTGCCTAGGTATAATACTAGGTACCTATGAACCAAACCAACCCAAAAATGCTCTGTTTCTCTTCCCGTGGCAAAGGCCCAACCCCTAATTTATAGAACTTTGGTCTGATTGGTCGGCTCGATGCTTTTAAAAGCTTCCATCAACCCGTTTAGGAAAATTTGTAATTTCCAAAAGAATTTTTCCAATAAAGTCAGAACGTAATCTTAGAAGTTAAAATACAAGTAGAACAGTTGCTGAGAGCTGAAATTGACTCTAATAAGTTAACAACTGACTGACTGTTATCTAAACAAGTCATCTGTCTCCACAATAATAGTTTAACAAGGACTTGCATTATGTCATTGGTAGTGTGAACATTGCAGTCCGTAGCGCCATCTGTTATCGAATAGCAATATTACGTCATGTTTTGGAACGATTTGATTATTCGACAATAGATGTCGCTCTCAGTTTCATGTCTCTGTCTTTGATGGAGTTCGTAATAATTAACATAGATGGCGTACTTGGCGATGGCGTGTGTTACTTTGCGTACATAGGTACTGCTAACTTTATTTTTCATATTTAGTGAGGATACCCTTAAGTTTTTTTTGGTGAAATGTGATCCATTGTTTTGCATTTTATTGATTTGTAACAAGTCGTAGATACTGGTTATTTTCCATTGGAAACGACGCGAGCACTAGCTTTTGATGTTTTATAAGTGCCCAAGTAGCCTCTCTATCTATACTAATATGTATGATAAAAATGAAGATTTTATTTGTTTGAACGCGCTAATTTCTGGAAATACCAGTCGGATTTGGAAAATTGTTTTTGTACATGATAGCCAGCCACATTCATGGGGAGGCTATACGGAAACGGGAAAAATAATTGAAAAAAAAAAACTATTTTTTTTCTTTCAATTTGCTCGGCCTAGACTTGACTAAATGACCAAGTTATCCCAAGTTTCTGCAAAGCACCTTTATATGAAAACATTCCTCGTTGGCTGAGTCGGATTTTATTTTTTCTATAGGTAAGTACCTCATGTCCAGTGATCGGATAATCGGGCGCTAATATACTTAAGCTTCACTTTTATTACCACAAAAGTATAATACGGATATGCTTTTCAGAATCCTGGATCCCGGAATCGTTCGAAATTCCTGAGATTGCTGAAAATGCCCGCATACAAAATATAGTTAGAACTCGTTGTGATTGTGAACTCTCATTATATTTTTTTTATAGGCATAAACAACAATGACGATTGTAATATATATCTACAAGCACAATTCATGGATTTTAATGAGTACTTACTAAACTTTGCTACGTTCGACACTATGTTTTACTTCCGTCAATAATATATTACCTGCAGAACCAAGGCCTTTTCTCAAACCGATATATTGACTATTTCCGCTACAAATGTCGGAACTCCGAATGCTTTTGCGAAAAAGCGATGTTTACTCTTTGAGAAGTGGTTAGAGAGGTGCGACGGCGACCTCACCTTCCGCCTGATGCAGGTACTCATCCCTCACGGTTGTTTCGGAATCTACCAGTTTCAGATTCAGCGGGAGGACACGCCTGGATGTCATCATTATGTGGATCACCCGGAGGACACTGGAGGTCTGCCCTGCTTGAGAAGAGCACCGCCGTGTTACGTCACTTTAATAAAAATTCCATCTTTCATGAACACCAGTACGGTTTCACCAAAAGGCGTTGTACAACTGACGGCGTGTCACCCACGAGAACATTTTTAACGCCTGGGAAGAGTCGCAAGATGCCATTGGAATATTCTGCGACCTCTCGAAAGCGTTCGACTGCGTTAACCATGAGACGCTTTTGTTGAAACTTGAGCACTATGGGATTAGGAATAGAGCCCTTGGTTTACTTAGTTCATACTTGATGGGCAGACAGGTTAAAGTTCAGATAAACGGTGTAAACTCAATAGGGTCGGAAACGACAATGGGCGTTCCTCAGGGTTCAATATTGGGTCCATTCCTTTTTTTAGTTTACATAAATGATTTGCCCCAATTACTTAAAAATCAACCAAAGATGGTGTTATTTGCGGATGACACATCATTAATATTTAAAATAGACCGACGTTCACAAAATCTTGACGACGTCAATAGCTCTATTCATCAGGTCCAAAATTGGTTTACGGCAAACAACTTGGTTTTAAATAAAAAAAAAACTAAATGTATTAGATTTTCTTTACCAAATGTTAAAAGTAGCGAATGTGACATCATATTGAATGGAGAAAAACTGGAGTTCATTAATCAGACGGTTTTCCTAGGTATCACATTGGACGAGAAATTACAATGGGGGCCTCATATAACATCTCTTGCGGGTCGTCTAAGCTCAGCCGCGTATGCTGTTAGAAAGATAAGACAGTTAACAGACGTAGAAACCGCACGTTTGGTCTACTTTAGTTACTTTCACAGCATTATGTCGTACGGTATTTTGCTGTGGGGTCGGGCTGCTGACATTGAATCCATATTTATTTTACAAAAGAGAGCTGTCAGAGCCGTTTATAATCTGCGTCGCCGTGATTCTCTTAGGGAACTTTTTAAAAAGATTAATATTATGACAGTCCCTTGCCAATTCATTTATGAAAATATTATGTATGTGCGGAAAAACCGACATCTTTTTAGTAAAATTAGTGATAGACATAATTTTAATACTAGAAATAAAGACAAATTAGATCAACCATTTTTTAGATTAGCTAAAGTCCACACTTCTTTCATGGGGTATTGTGTTAAATGTTACAACAAAATACCTTCTGACATATTAGAACTAAATGAAAGAAAATTTAAAACTCATGTTAAAAGTACACTTTGTGAACAAGCATATTACAAATTAGAAGATTACATTCAGGATAAGAATGCTTGGAAACATGCTGGTCCTGCTCCATAGGACAATCAAGGGTGAAGGTCAAACTGGTTGATTAATGTATTAACTTTATAGATATACTGTTTCTTTTTTTGTGTTTTTATTTTTCTGTTGACTCACACACTGTTGTTTAATTAATGGTTCCAATGTTTGTAAATATGTGAGTACAATTTACCTAAATTTCTTTAGGAAATTAATAAGTTTACCTCTGCTGGTGATACTTTGTTCTTTAAGTAGCATACTCTGGGTGCATCGTCCTCACATAATATTAAATTAATTGTTGTATACCAAATTTTGTAAAATCATTATTTAAAAAGAGTAACTATGGAGTTTCTTGTCCGTTCTTCTCCATAAGAATCTACCTTTCCGAATGCACAGTAGAGTCACTTTATTAATGTTACATTATTATTTTTCTGAACTGTAAACGATGACGTTCAAAAGTGCCGTTTAATGGCCTAATTGAAATAAACGTTTTGACCTTGACTTTGACTTTGACTGTGTCCTCGTCGAGGCGATCGGCGGCGTCGACCTCTCGCGTCCGGGTCTAGTTCAGGGGAAAGACAAACTCTAGCGGCCGCAACAGAAGAAGACGCCCCGGGCGGCGGGAGTCGCAGGCCACCGTAGGCACGGGCCTGCGGACTGCGCTTTGTGTTCCAAGCGCACCTCAAAGAGATGACAGTATAGTAGACAGGGCCGCTAGGGCCAGTGCCTGCCAGAGTTGCTGAATTTTTTCGAAACACCGCGAGTCACCTCGGCCCTGGAACACAAAGGGCATTAGGAGGAATCATACGAATGGGTTTTAGTTAGTAAGAGTCTGACACTCCCTTTCACTTCGCCCAGAGCGGAAGGAGTCAATTAACGATATCCCATTCTTAAAAAAAAGCGTTAAGGCAACGTCGGAAACAAAAAAAAAAATTTTTTTTCACCGCAGCGCAATTTTAATCTTGCAGATTGAATAAGCGTGAAAAACTGAGTTAAAATGCATTAAAAGTATTTTTTTGCTGAAATGGTATTTACGCCCTTTGAAGCGAATAGAATTGACATCTGCCTAGGCACGATCACGATTGCATCACGATTTAAAGTCATCATGTTGCCTGTCTGCATTCAAATGTTTCAGGATTTATTTATTTTATAGGCTCGCGAGCTCGTGGCTAAATAATAACAGCCGCACGGATCGATCTTCAAGGTTTAACAAAGTTTGCCAAGGTCGGTCTGTGGATGGGTGACCATCTTAACATACCGAGACTCCTCCGTGCCTCGGAAAGCACGCCAAGCCGTTGGTCCCGGATGTCATTTGTATATCTTTGGAAGTCGTTACGCATTGTGAGAAGGCAGAAAATCTGACTGAAGTTCATGGGTTGTGGAGGTCTGGTAGGCAGCCGCTCCACGTATAATGCTGGTATTCAGATGAATCTGGTTTGACTGGGAGCCGACCCAAATATAGTTGGGATAAGGTAAGGCAGATGATGATAGGTTTGCGTTTGTCCATTATCCAAATTACTAAAGCCATTTCCATCTACCCTTTATCTAAAATTAAATGTATAATGAAGGTCCAAAATTGGCTTCAATCTCTCGATTATGAAGAAACAGAGACTCTTAGAGGTTATCTCTTAGAAAAATTACGCCACCCCTACACACGCTTTTCATAAACGTATACAAATTAAATATAAGAACTTTTGCACCCAAACCTAAGACACTCTTGCACGAACTTTTGTACCCAACCTTCTTTCTGATTAGTGAAGCAAATATGTCTTTAAATTGTTAATTTATTTTTCCATCAAGTCAAAAATATCGCTCTGTGTTTGTAGAATAGCAACTAATCTGGGGAGTTGGGAGGCCTGGAGCCCTGTAACACAGGCATTCCTAGTACAGGCTCCACAACATCAATGTTATAATACCAATTGAAAGCATGTACTGTATTTTATAAACTGGTTTATTGCATTAAGTGGTGGAGATAAATAAAGGCTATTTATTATTTTCTCAACTGCTAAGCCTGAATGACCTGATGGCTTGCCCAGAAGTAACCTTTTCATTGTTGCCTGAAAGACCCCACATCCCAGGCTGTTACTTTTACAGAAAGCTGCTAAGATAAAATGATTTTCCATAAGCTACAGAGATTGTAAAATAAAAAAATAAAAAATTGACGAGCGTTTTCGAAATATCACGAGGTTAATTCCTTGAATTTTGACTTTTTAAAGTCAAAGTCAGGCCTTTTAACAGGTTTATTCATAAAAAAATAAACAGTTTTAAGAGATTCTCAATTCAAATTCTCTTTAGAAAGTTTTGAATAAAGAATCCGGTAATAAGATATTCTAATTTTTCAGAAACGTTCGCTTTAGCATAAAAATCCTCAATTTCCATACAATTTTGACAGATTGCGACGAATGTCGAATGTTGCTTAAAATTTAGTAGAATTGGCCCTCAGTATTGAAGCTAAATATCTCCAAAGCATGATACAAAACGAGCATTCATGCAGTCAGTATGTGGAAACGAACACGCGCATGTTACCTGGATTTTAGGACACAGTGTATCCTGACCGTAAAATGCTCGCTGCGAATGTTACATAACGACCTGTAACACCGGTCAGTACCCAGCTTAATGGAATGTTCATCATTCACACGAACAGCATGTACAGCATTCTGGGGGTCATTAGTTATAAGCCGTGTTGCACCATCGTGGCGCATTGGGTACATGTGCATGTACTCGGTGCGTCAGGTGAGTGCAACAGATATATGAATTAAAAAAAAAAAAACTTTTAATGTTTTTGTACTAATATAGCTAATAAGTTTGTTTAATACTAAAATGATATGGATCAAGGTCTGAATTAAAGATATTTTTTTTATTTTTTTGTTACTATCTTAATGAGAAAAGATTGCATGTAGCGGAGATAAGAATGTTGAGATGGATGTGTGAAGTATCGAGAATGGATAAAGTGAGGAATGAGTTTATAAGAGGTAGCTTAAAAGTGGCGTCAGTAACGGAAAGATTGAAAGGGAACCGCTTATCTCGGTATGGTCATGTGAAGAGGAGGGATGAAATGTAGGTACGTAACTAAAAGAGTTATGACTATAAATGTGGATGGATGGACAGGGAGAGGGAGGCCAAATAAAAGATGGATGGATTGTATTAGGAGTGATATGAAAGAAAAGGGAGTTAGTGATAGCGTGACGGCTGACAGGACAGAATGGAAGAAAAAAACGTGTTGCGCCGACCCCAAGTAACATGGGATAAGGGCAGGAAGATGATGATTTTTTTGTTACTATCTGGAGTCTCACGAGTGCAAAACAATATGGTGCAGTTCCGTGAATGATGCAGCACAAAGATAAAGCCTTGATAATGCCCATTAAGTAGCTGTTCTAATTAGGCTGATGAAATTTTTATTAATTTTATGTGTACCTAATTATTATTTAATTCGTAATCGTAATAATATCATAATCAGGCACTTGGAAACTAAATGATTGGTTTGTTATTGTTATTTCATCAATGAAATCGCTTAATCCATCAATCGATAAAATGCGATGACTTGCAAAGATTAATGATTCACTGATTCAGTTGAAATGCAGACAATATGAACTTTTGTGACTGAATGAAAACAGAAAATACATCTTTATTTATAGATTACAGAAAAAAGTTTAAGAAGTCTGTGGTTGAAAATAGCATTTAAAAAAATTATTCCGACGAAACCCTTTGTGCGTGAGTCCGACTCGCACTTGGCCGGTTTAGTAGGATGAATTTCAGAACCTAAGCAATGCAAGCCAAGATTAGATTAATGATTAATATGTCTTATTAAGTGTTCTCGTTGACACCAAAAAGCATAAATGTGGACTATACACAAAGTGTCTAGGAATTCAATAACTGGGGCCAAGTACTCTTTCCGTATGAAGAAAGACAATGTAGCTGCAAAACGAACGGAAAATACCTGAAAGCTTTTCCAAATATTTTCCGTTCGTCTTGCAACTACTTTGTCTTGCTGGCCCAAAAAGGACATATCCAAAACTGAGTGCCCATTGACATAATTATTATAGTGTGTACTCTGTCTTTCAATTTATAAAAGCACACACCCGTGAAAAATAGTATTTCAAACTCAAACTCAAAGCATTTATTTCAATTAAACCTTTTGAATTATCAAGGTCGGTCTGTCTAAAGAGATGAAGCTATTTGCACGTTCCAAAGCGTAGATCTAATGTTCTTTTACAATGATATGGTTACATCATTCGTGTGAAAATTAAACAAACATACATACATCTTAGAACGATGTAGAAAGACTTGCAAAATCAAGAGTGCGAAGTAAAAAAAATACCATTCAAAGAACAAATAATTAAAATAAACTTTGGCAGCTGACAGATGACCATTGACCAGTCCTAGCTGATGTCACTCGCTCAGCAATATGACGCCTGCGCTAGCACCATTCGGCTCAACAACTTTGAAAGGCGCCAAATGATCCAGCACCATGAGCCAGACTTTTAAGTGAGCATGACACTCCAAACGCATTCAAGTCAAAGAAAATTATACAATGCTAAATTGATTGAGTCTATACACTGAAAATTGGATGCTTTTACAATATTTATGTATATTCAGCGGGTCTTACAACTGCTAAAAGATTAGTTTGTGGGCCCTAGTGGCTGTGGAGCAGGACCAGCTTTGAGCCAAGCATTTTTATCTTCATAGTGCCTACATAGTGTGCGTTTAATACAAGAGAATTATTAAGTACAATTTCACGACTGTCATCAAGCGGCTCGTTGGTCTAGGGGTATGATTTTCGCTTAGGGTGCGAGAGGTCCCGGGTTCAAATCCCGGACGAGCCCAATTATTTTGAATTTTTAACCGACTTTAAAATTAAAAAGAAAGTTCGCAGTTCTGAACGTTTATTTTTTTCATAATTTGTTTTTAATGACGACTTTTGATATTTCTGAGAATCTCACCATATTGTGACTCCAAATACTGCGTACAAACCACCCTTTTTTTCAGAAAGATAAAAATATCCCATCAAAAAATAAATGGAGGCCAAATTAAATTGATAAAACAATGTGTTATTATTGGTTGTTTATGTTTTAAAAATAATTAAAACGATAATTTAAAAGCATCCTTCTCCTGCGAGAGAAAAAGTTTTTGCTAATATAATTTCGTAAGGCGCTAGGTGCTAACAGAAATCTTGCTTGAAAAATATTTTCACAATTTTTTCAAGTTTTTCTTTGTATAAAAGAACTACTTTGTATGTTATATATATAAACGCAATATGCTATAAGTAAATGTACAATCCACTACGTTTCCATATTTTACTAGCTTCTATTTGATACAGTTTTGGTAAACTTAAAAAAAAACCATATATAACAACAATACAATTGTTTCGCTATCTCAAAATCTAATAGTTAATATATACTTAAATAATACATAATAATTAAAAATGTTGCGCAAGGCACTTCATGATTTGTTTTTTAAATTTATGTTAAGAAATGTATCGAGGTCATTGATTGTCAATAATGTTAAAAATACATCGTTATCGTTCAAATTATTCTCTCCTTCCAGCATTTGTATGACTAGGAGTTGTAGCAAACAGTGAATAAGAGCTCACCTCTAGTCTCATTACTGTTCTAGGTACAATATAGTATATTTTACTAATGAATTCAGAGCAAACAAATTCAATCTCTGTTACCATCATTATTAACATAACTATTGTCCAACAGTCCGAAATGCTGGTATTGACACGCGTCCGAAATGTCAAAAAAATAAATAACCTTATCGCTAAAATAAACACCTGTTGATATTTTGTACCTACTATTATAATCTGATCAATACCTTATTGATTACGATGACAAGGAAAACATAACTTGTTTATATACACCTTAGCGTGTAGGTCCACTTATCAAGGTACCTAAGTAAAATTGTAAGTTGCTGTAGCATCTTTGCTAACTTGAATAAGTCGAGATCGGATATTCGGATGCATATTTGCCTAATGGAAGTTGTTCGGACTGACTTAAAAGCAGTTTGTGCTGGAAATCATATTAAGCGTGATCGTATTCTTTCTTTCTTTTCATTTCCTTTTTTTTAGCGGGTTCTATTGTATTAATGTATGTTTTTTTTATCATCGATTAGTTATGCAATCCCGTAATCCTGGGTTTATTTTTTTAATAAAAATATTTCAGGAGCCGACTCCATAATATGTTAGCCAAAAATAAACTTTAGGTAAATAAGCATTCGATTATCCGATATCTATTAAAAGCTGAAAGAAATAACCAATAGGAAGTTTTTAATTGGAGTTATTTAGAGGATAGCTTAGACACAGATTTAAATATGAACTACAAGAGGATGCCCCAGAAGAGGTTTTTGAGATACATAAAAAAGCTACAGTTGTGACTTATAAATTAGAATTATATCGATCAGTTACCAAGTTCGGTACCCGCTGCTGATGGAAATGTAATTAAGTCTACAGATATCCTATACAAAGTGACATTTAATTCTTTGAAAATCTTTCAAAGATCTTAAGTATCTGCTGTACATGAACAACTTACATTACGAAACCAAGTCCGAAATAGGAAATAAAAAAAACTTGGTTTTAAAACCCGATTTAAAAAAAAAAAAAAAGTTCTTAAAAAGTCACTTTTGAAACAGTTCGAAAAAGTTGGTGCTTACATTTTATTTATAGCACATGTTGGATGCCATCGAATATTGAAAACTTAAAGCCTCTGAAAGATTACCAAAGAATAAAAAATTAGTTTAGATTTTGGCATCTATATTTTGTTACAGACAATGATATTGATCTTCGTGTGGGTGGCTGTGCTGCTCGCCGCGTTGCTCGTCTACAACTGGCAGATCTACTCAAAGTTCAGTCGCTATGGCGTCAAACACTTCAAGCCCATCCCCTTCTTGGGCAACATGACAAGGATCCTGTTCCGTGTGGATCACTTCACTGATGACTCGATCAGGCTATATACTAGCTTTCCCGAAGAAAGGTAACTTATTTTCATAATAAGAATGACCAATCAACAATAATGTGAGATTGTACAAGTTGTTTAGCAGCCAGTTGCAAACTCGTTACATCGTCATCATCGCTTAACTTCACTCAATGGTGGACATCCCTTCTCTTGTGGTATTCCTCAAGTGCCTGTAATGTCTAAGTACTGAACACGTTGACAACAACGACATTTGCATAGGCACTGGAATAACTTTGTTCAGTCGTTGACGTCACCCAGTCATATTTAATCAAACATTTCATTTGCTTCGATAGATTCGTGGGAAAATATGAATTTACGAAAGAGATGATTGTGATCCGCGATATCGAGCTGGTGAAGAAGATTACAGTCAAAGACATCGAGCACTTCCTTGATCACCGCGCCCTGTTCAGATCTACCAACTCGTACTTCTCTAGAAGCTTAATATCTTTAGAAGGTACGTAGAATTATTATGAAACTAACGGCTTTCATACTAAAATGTAACACGCTAGAAAAATATTCTCCAGCCTAGGTAACAATATTGTAATTTTTGAGGGCAGAATTGGTTCTCTTAGACTAAAACATATTCATTTTATCTCAAAAAAGGACAAGAATGGAAAGACATGCGCTCCACATTGAGTCCAGCGTTCACAAGTTCTAAGATGCGTCTGATGGTACCTTTCATGATGTAGGTCGGCGACCAGATGATACGTTTGCTAAAGAAAAAGATGAATGTATCCAAAAGTAAGTTTTTAATACATATTTTATAAACTGTTTTGTTGTTCGGTAGGTTTTAAACTTCGTGGAACGAGTAAAATATTTGTGGTACTACTCAATGTAGAGTAGTCTTGTAAATATCTTGAAATATGAAAAAAAAAGTATAAAATAATGATGATTGCTTTGCACCTATTACCCAAATAATGATTGCAGCTGGCTACATAGACGAAGAGTGCAAGGACCTGACGACTCGTTACACCAATGATGTGATAGCCTCCTGCGCCTTCGGCCTGAAGGTGGACTCCCTTAATGACGTGGACAACGAGTTCTACGCGATGGGTAAAATGTCATCCACCTTCAATTTCCGCGAGATGTTGCTGTTCTTTATACTTATCATCATACCAGCATCCATATCCAAAGTAAGTGTATTGGAGTTAAATTTGAAGCTAAACAAAAGACAATGATTAATTTTAGTAGTATTAAAATATAATGATCATTTCATCATCATCTCATCTTCCTGCACTTATAGTTTTCTCTGTAGTGAATCAATAATGAGCTAATATTTTTGTAAAGATTAATTTTCTTATGTTTTATTTTACAGATTCTAAAATTGGATTTCTTTTCTAAGGAGTCAAAGATATTCTTCAGAAAGTTAGTACTAGATACAATGGATGATCGTGAGGCGCGGAAGATTATCAGACCCGATATGATTCACTTGCTAATGGAAGCTAAAAAAGGTAACCTTTGTAATAAATAGCATGCATGCCATAGCAATTTTTATATTACAACTAGTTTTTTGCTGATATCCAATCACAATTAAAGAAAAACTGAATTCTTGAAAAAAACTTATATAGACAAATACAAAACCTTTCTAAATCATTTTTGGTCTCATAACTTAAAACATTTTGGATGGTGATAGATGAATCAGGCACTATGTTTACCATTCTCATCACGGAGTAGGTGACGCGAAATTTAGCAGTGGATATCATGGCATAAACTAATTCAAATGAAATTCCAGGTAAACTGATTCATGAAAATATCAAATCTAATGATGAAGCTGCTGGATTCGCGACCGTTGAAGAATCTTCTGTTGGTCAGAAACAAATTAATAGAGGTAAGTGTTTCAAAAATAATTTATTAGGTAATTCAACAATTTATCCTTACATTTTGAAACTGACCATAGGGTACACCGTCTGGCAAAGTATTTTTCTTTTTAAAAGTTAATATATTTTCAGTTTGGCCAGATGATGACCTCATCGCCCAAGCGGTGGTGTTCTTCATTGCTGGTTTTGAAACTGTCTCAGCTGGTATGTCGTTCCTGCTCTACGAGCTGGCGCTGAACCCTGAAGTTCAAGAACGTCTAGCACAAGAGATCAAGGAGACTGATGCTAAGAACGGTGGCAAGTTCGACTTCAACTCCATTCAGAATATGACGTTCTTGGATATGGTTGTATCTGGTAAGATTTCGATGTTTTTCAAATAAAAAAATATTGTGTAGTCTTAGAAGTGCATTAAAATAACACGCAAACTAAGTTATTTATTATTTTTAAACTAGAATCTATTTCTTTCGTTCGTTTTACAGAAGTTCTGCGACTATGGCCGCCTGCTGTCGATCTTGACAGAGTTTGTACTAAGGATTACAACTTGGGAAAACCTAATGAGAAATCGGAAAAAGATTTTATTGTGAGTATTTCTTTTTTCAATCGCAGCTCAGCTTTCTTTAAAATATCGAAGTCTAAAAAATATGAAACACGTCAGAATATTCTAAAACTACAATGTTGCAGATCCGCAAAGGTTCATCCATCTCAATACCGTATGCTATCCACCGTGACCCGCAGTTCTTCCCCAACCCTGACAAGTTCGATCCTGAGCGCTTCTCAGACGAAAACAAGCAAAACATCCAGCCGTTTACTTACATGCCCTTCGGTATTGGACCTAGAAACTGTATCGGTGAGTACACAATTTATTATAATGATTATATGAAGCAAACATTTAAAAAGAAAATTATGTATAGAAATCAGACCACTAAGTGAGCATCTAGGCACACAGTGTGTAAATTACACGAAACAATTCGATCTGTTTTTCCCCCCTCATAACTTTGCTTGTAATAATCACAACTTGATGAAGTTTGAACCATTTATTACTATTAACTAGTTGAAGATTACTGAAATTAAAAACATTAGATTAAACCGTTGAGGACCAAAATCTGAAGATTTTCCTACTGAGTCATTAAAATTATGGGGCACTTCCAGTCATGCTAGAAAAATCAAAGTTGGTGTGAAGATAGGTTTAGTCTACAATTCAAGGAAAAAGCGGAAAATGGCATTTTTAAAAGTTAAAACGTTTAAATCAAGGTCGGCCATCATGAGCTACTAATTTTATTTTATTCATTTTCCACACCCATAAACACTTCAAATTTGGAATGCAATCAACTCTTGAGAACATTTGAAGGATTAAATCAGGGAAATACATTATTTTTGATGAAATGATGAAATCAAGGTCGGATCTCATGAGTTTATTATTTTATTTTCCCGTAGTTTTTTCTACAACGTCGATTTTAGAATAAATATAATTAAGAAATAAAAATACCAAGTTGATAATAAGAAATCTTTTTAAGTAAACGATTTTCCAAGTGTTTCTACGGTCTCTAGGTTCTCGGCCTTTTTTCACATTTTTGTTTTTTGGAAGACCACACTAACTTACTCAAATTTAAAATTAAACTATTCAAACCATAATAAGCTTACATAAAAACACGTACAGAGATATTTCACTAAAGTAATGTACATAAGTATAGTATAGAAGAGCGAGACTTGTTTCTAGATGACAGGTATTTAATACTTTTTTACAGCCACAGTTTTTAAGGTTGTAGCGATTTTCACAATCGTGAATGAGGATAGAAATGAGTTTTATGTGGTGGGAAAGTCAAAGTCAAAGCATTTATTTCAAATAAACCATTTACAAGTTCTTTTGAACTGTCAAAGTCAGTCCGTCAAAAACGTTCCAAAGCGTAGATCTCTATGGAGAAGAACGTGCAAGAAACTCCACTCCACTACCTCTTTGCGGAATTTCTGTAGAAAATTTGTAGATCTGTCATTGAAACTATTGCCCCCAACTTAGCTGTCATTTTTAAAACAAGTGTGGATTGGTCTATGCTTGTTTTAATTAGAGAGTATTTCCGGAGCTTATGAAACAAAGTAAAGTAGTTCCTTTGTTAAAATCGGGTAATAGTCAAGAACCTAAAAATTATAGGCCCGTTTCAATTTGCCAGTCCTCAGTTCAGTGTTTGAAAAGTTAATGCTTAACCAGATTTTACGTCACTTTAATAAAAAAATCCATCTTTAATTAACAACACTACGGTTTCACCAAAGGGCGTTATATAACTGACGCCGGTGTCGCCCTCATAAAGAACATTTTTAACGCTTGAGAAAAGTCGCAAGACGCCATTGGAATATTTTGTGACCTCTCGAAGGCGTTCGATTGCGTTAACCATGAGACACTATTGTTGAAATTTGAGCACTATGGAATAAGGAATACATCCCTTGAGGTCCTTAGATCATACTTAATGGACACACAGGTTAAGGTTCAGGTAAACAGTGTAAACTCACTAGGATCTGAAATGACAATGGGCGTTCCTCAGGGCTCAATATTGGATCCATTTCTTTTTTTAGTTTTCATAAATGATTTGCCCCATTTACTTTAAAATCAACCAAAGATGGTGTTATTCGCGGATCATATGCTGCTAAACTTAGCCGTTCAAGAGATGTTAAATGAAGACCCTATTGTAGCCTTGAGTCAAGCGTGATCCCTAGAAAAACTGTGTCTTCGACGAATTCAAATTTCTCTTTGTTCAATACTATGTCGCAATTATTACTTTTGACATTCGGTAAAGCAAATCTTATACACTTAGTTTTTTCCCATTTAATTAATTAATTTATTCAAGAATTACCAACGACGTCCAGATTTGTAGAACGTCTATTTACCTATAAAATTAAGGACGTATCGTCAGCAAAGCAAGTTGATTTTTTAAATGAAAATAGGAAAGGACCCAATATTGAGCCTTCTGGTACCCTCATCTTGACTTTTAAACCCCTTGAATTGATACCGTTTATTTGAACTTGTCTGTCATTTAAGTAAAACATCACTAAACTGAGTGCAAGTTTACCTAGTCCGAAATGTTCGAGTTTTAGGAGCAAGGTTTCGTGATTTACACAATCAAATGCCTTGGGAAGTCACAAAAGATTCCTATGGCATCTTACGCCTCTTCCCACGCTGTATAGATGTGTTTCGACAACGTGACACCAGCGTCAGTCATACAACGACCTTTGGTAAAACCATACTGTTGTTGATGTTAAAATGAATGAGCACTTGATGTGCATTACTTTTTCAAACACTTTGCTGAAAACCGGAAATACGGATACAGGTTTATAATTATTGGCGTCTATACTGTCACCGGATTTAAAAAGTAGTATAAACTTACTGTATTTCAAAAGAAATTTAAAAAATATCAGCAGGTTGAGTAAAGGAATACCGAGCGTACAGTTAGCCAGGGTATTTAGTGTTAAAGAGGCAAAGGAGAATTGACCTCAGTATTGCCAAGAAGTACCGTGTTACCCAGTTAATTGGTTGTGGAGGTCTGGTAGGCAGTCGCTCCACTTAAAATACTGAATCTGGTTAGACTGGAAGCCGAACCCAATATAGTTGGGAAAAGGCTAGGCAGATGATGAACCTGTAAGGAGTGAATAGGAGGAAAATCGTTTGTAAACCTACGCAGACGAAGTCGCGGTCGCAGTGCTAGACCATGACTAAAAACCAAATCTAAATATCTCCACAAATCATTACGAACTTGTCCCAAAATCACGAGACATTCGGCCAGTTCTCACGAGAGTCATGACTAGTCGAGCTACTAGCGCCAGTAAGTGGAACAGCGCAGTCACGGCGCTGAGTCCGTGATCGACGCTTGATCGAGTACTGTTTGAGATGGCACCGTGGCAGGAGATAGGGCTGGGCTAGTGTTAATGGTTAGTACTGGCGCCAATAGGATGGAAGGAAGAAGCCATACCGTTGTATTGTTGTAACTTACAATGCGGGCACACCATTTATGCCTGGAGGCTTAATTAGTTTGATTTACTTGTTAATGCTTGAGTTTGTTTGTTTTTGATGGCATAATGGAGTGTGCTATCTATCAAGTGTCAATTAATTTCATAAAATTTGATTTACATATTAAACATATAATTTTCTGTGTCAAGTTTTGTAAACTTTGCATACTGCTGTATAAACTGTATAAACTGAGAATTTCAGTGTTGGTCCAATAGTAAAAGTTGTTCATAATGATGAGTACAATGACCCCTTAAGAGGTATTGTGTTTATTCTGTTATACGTTGTATACATCCAAACCCTTTAAAATCGTAATCCTCCACCCTTCCATCCACTTACAAACCTCTAAGCTGCTTAACCCCACATCCATTTCAAAACCTTGTCAACAACTGCTTAACCCCACCCATCCAAATCCCGATCTTAACCAACATAATTTCTAAATCATATTCAAATAATAAAAGTATGAAACTCGTACTTACTTTTATTTAACTCCGAAAACGTATCAACTCTTTCCGATCACGTTATACGACGACGGTACGACCCGCGACGGTACCACGCATACACACTAGCATCTTTTCTATTACTTATAATTTTATGATTGTATTTATTTTTTGCGAGAAAGCGATACACCCATCCTTTCACGAGCGCTTCTGAGCGCGGAATGATGAACCGCGAGTGCAAAATGTATTAAGAAATAGGCAAGTGTTTTTATTTTAGCCAATTATTGAAAAATATTTTGTTTTAGATACAAAATAATTAGCTGAACCTACAAAGGTCTATATTATATCGTATTTTTTTATTATTTTGGAAATAAAATATGCTGTAAATTTATCTAAACTGGTACCGATTCGGACCCTACTTTTTAAAAATTTCTGCGATTATTGTGATGTGAAAAACGTATTTGTTCGAAAATTTTGTATGACGACATAACATTTTTATTATTTTACCTGGAGATGAATATATCATCTTTAAATTAAGACCATGTAAGACCATGATATCTTCATATTTCTAATGGCTTGTACATTTAAATGGTAACTGAAAAGCAATGTTATTTGTAGAAAAATGTAATAGCGTCTTTAAAGGCCGCTTTTACATTATAAGAAACAAAAGCTAAACGAACTTACTACAAATTTTAGCCGAGCGACTCTCGCGCTGCTAAAGTCGCCTAAATGTGAAAGCGGTCTTACATTGATAAACATAGCGTCATCATCATCATCATCAGCCGAATGACGTCAACTGCTGGACATAGGCCATCCCCAAAGAGGGGTGTTAACCATAATCGCCACGCTTGGCAGGCGGGTTGGCGATCGCAAAGTAGCTGTTGCAATGCACAGAGAATGCTGCTGCCCATTCTCTGGTGAGTCCCTTAGTCGCCTCTTGCGACACCCACGGGAAGTGATGGGATGGTGCTATTCTTTTATGACATAATATACTTCTGGACACATCTATTGGCCCACCTTGTATTTTCAGTTTCGTTTGGTCCTAGCTAAAATTTTATATTAGGTCGAGCAAAAAGTTTTTATGCAGTTTTGAACCTGGCACATTCACAATTTCATTCAATAGTCTTTTTTTGAATTTCGAACACAGAATTTAAAGAAACAAAAGACAATTTGGAGCCTGTTTGTTGATATCAAACAATCGAATACTAAGAAAACTTGGTTTTATTGGTTTACTTGGATTTAATTCTTGAAAAAGTGATTGATATCTTTGGTTTTGCAACAAACATTACTTATTCTTAACATTAAGGTGAGGTTCTATCAATAATCTATGGATACTTCACCTGAAGTCGCCGCCCAAGCTGTGGCACTTATTCAGGCCGGACACAGCCAAAGAAACGTGAGTGCTCAACTTAATTTAAGTCGATCTGCGGTCCGAAATGTTTATCGGAGGTACCTAGAGACTGGCGGCTTTGTTCGTCGCCAAGGAAGGCCACGATCTCGGGTCACAACTGAAAGGCAGGATCGATTCATCGTGACGACCAGCTTGAGAAATCGTCACCTTACCTCCATTGAGATACAAAACCAACTTCGCGACTTCCACGGAGTATCTGTGAGCGCTCGAACTGTTCGGAGAAGGTTAAAAGAACGCGATATGGTACCACACAAGCCAGCTAATGGGCCCAAACTAACGCGAGCCCACCGAACAGCGCGCCTTCATTTCGCACGCAGTCATTTAAATTGGACACAGCAAGATTGGAGCCGTGTACTCTTTTCTGATGAGTCTAAAATTGTGTTACATGGCAATGATGGAAGGAAGAAGGTCTACCGACGTAAGGGAGAGCGTTTCGCACAATGCTGCTTTGAAGAGAGGGTTGCTTATGGCGGTGGCTCATGGACTGTCTGGGGCGGTATATCCGCGAGCGGCAAAACTCAACTTGAGGTTGTTACAGGACCACGGCTGCCAACATTAAATGCTGAAAGGTACATTCGTGAGTGCTTAGAACCTCACGTGATACCATACGCGGACTATGTGGGCCCAAATTTCCTTTTTATGCATGATAATGCAAGAGCCCATGCGGCCGGCATCGTCAGGGAATATCTTCGGGATGTGAACATCACAGTTATGGACTGGCCAGCCAGAAGCCCAGACATGAACCCCATTGAGCACATGTGGGACGAGCTAAAAAGACGTGTTAGGGCTCGTCAGCCAGTTGCCCAGACGATGCAGGAGTTGAAAACTGCCATAGAAGAGGAATGGGAGATGATCCCTCAAAATTGCATAGAGCGGTTGATAAACTCTATGCCTAATCGTATGAGAGCTGTGGTAGATGCCCATGGAGGCAACACGCGTTATTAAATTAAACCTTTATTTGATAAAACATGTTTTTTATTCAAAAATCAATTGCCTTTAACAAGGCGCATATCCGACTTGTTAGGCGTAGCTCCATGTCGTATGGTATTCTGAATTCAAATTTAAAACAATACGATCGAAAAAGATGGTAAAATGTATCAGGTTTAAAACTGCATCAACAGTTTTTGTTCAATCTAGCAATCATATTTCGGTAGGGGCCATCGAAACCTAAACTCTAAGGTGGGCCAATAGATGTGTCCAGAAGTGTATTTGTGACTTGCATTGCATTATAATATCAGTAATAGAAATAAATGATAAAAATACGGCTAAGTTACTAAACAAGATAACAGTTAAAAAGTATTGTAAATTAAATTATATTGGATTGAATTAAAATTTAATTATTAATAAAAAGTTGAAAGGAGGCAGCTGATCACAGGTTGATAATTTTGTTTTTGAATTTTGGCAGACTGACAAAGAAAATATCGATACCGCTGTCGATAGAGTAGGTTCTATTGTAGCAACACTCTATTTAGGGGAGCAGGTTCGTGCTACATGGTTTTGTAACAAAATTAATTGTAAGGGTCATCTAGGTCGATTTTGTCAAGTGATAAAAAATGATAAATTTATTTTGTAAGTAGGTTAAAACAACACTTTTACAAGTTTATCTTTTTTGGTCATTTTTAAACTAGATGAGGCCGGTGTTTCCTAGCTGACTACCCTGAGAATAAACACCACCGAAACAAACTCAGAGGTCAGTCTCTTTTAAATTCCAGACAATCGTACTGGTCAAATCATATGAGAACCATGTAGGTTAATGTCTGAATTGGTATTTTGAGGAAAGTACCACTCACATTTGAGTGGACCAGTCCAGACAGTGCAAGCATTTGTCAGTTATCGTGTAGCTCAAACTTAAAACTTTAAGGAGCTCAATGATTTGACGAACAATACCAAAGTAAGGACATTTTGGTAGGCCGCATATAGAACTCAAATTCCCAGACTAACATGAAATGATTGCCATCTACTTGGTCCTCACATTCACAATACGTTATATGAGGACCATGCAAATCAGTGTCTGAAATGGTCTTTTGAGGAAAGAACCACACAGATTTGAGTGGACCTGTCTAGTCAGTGCAAGCCTTGGTCAGTAATCGAGTAGCTCAACTTAGAACCAATAAAGAGCTCAACGAATCGACGAACAATGCCAATGAAAGGTGCCAGGCTTTTTGATTAAAAAAAATAATATGAAAAATGAATTGAAATCAAATAAAAAAATAAATATAAATAGAATACTTAACAAAGTAAACATTCATGTGAAAAAATATATAAAAATACGGATAAAAAAATGTAAAAATAAAAGAATAATAGGCACAAAAAAGAAATTTATAAACATTGGGCCATGTATATCATCGAAGCAGCTCAATCCTTTTTATCTTCAAGATAGTCTGTGTAAAAAGCTTTCTGGCATAGCTTGCGTTTTATAAATATTTTGAATTTATTAATACTAAGGTCTTGAACATGGCTAGGGAGTTTATTATAAAAACTTAAACACTGGCATCATAAATGAACCACCTATTCAAGAAAATAGGTGGTTCATATTACAAGTTTTAATTTAGTTTTAATTTAGAGCCTAGTTTTAGGAATGACAAAATTGTGTTTGTACCTAGTATTTACGTTATGGATTAAAAATATTAATTTATTTAAAAGAAGCAGTGATATACTGTATCTTTTAAATAAATTAATATTTTTATGTGCATACAAAAGATTCTCATAAATATACTGAAAGAGCATAGTAATTATATTAATCTTTTAAAATTAGTCTCTGAGAGAGTGTCTAGGACTTCATTTATATCTGAATTGCCTGAATAGCCCTTTTTGTAAAACATACACTGACTGAATATCGGCGGCATTTCCCCACAACAGAATGCCGTATGACATCACTCTATGAAAATAACTAAAGTAGAAGGAGAAGGGACAAGGAGATCAGAGTTGATGTCATCCCGTTTACAATTTTAAAAAGTGTTGTTTAATCGTTTAGAGCTTCGTCGCTAAATTTTCGAAACATCGCCAAACCGTTCCATCACTCTCATGACTTCTCTAGTGAGATATTTACCTTGAATGTTTTACTTTTTATATTTTCTCTCATGCATAATCTCAGAAAAAAACTGAAGTGTGGGTCATACAGCTTTAACATTTGTCTTTTAGTTTTGTAGTCTCAGAAAAAAATAAGTGTAGGTAATTATACTTTTAAAAAGATCTCAGTACCTACTTATTAGTAGTTGTCATCTTAAATTTAAGTTTTTGTTTGCGTGCTGAAAATGAGGAAACAAAATATGAACAATTTTAACTTTATAGCATTATGTTACATATTTAACAAAAAAAATAACTATTCTGTTCTAAGCCATTTCGTCTACTCGAATTAATGGCTTCATATCGACTCCTTCGACTACTAATTTGGCATTTCGACAATCGACATCTTTACTGATAAGGTGTTACTTTGTCTAGAGCTTCTTGTTATTTATTAACAAATTAATCAAAGTTTTTTTCCGTTGTCATGGCAACTGTTTCCATTGGAGTGAAAGCAGTTTCCTTAAACATTTTTTTTTTTAATTTTCATATTATTTGAGATGAGTTTGCTCTTGACTCTAGTCTAGGTCATAGATGACAGGGACAAAGTCGACGATGGAGCAAGCTTACCCAGAAGAAGCCTGTTCACTCTAATTTTCAAGAGATTAGGGTTGTATGCGTTCGGAATCACAGACGCAGGCAGAGAGTTCCACTCCTTTTCCGTGCGCATTAAAAAGACGTTTGGAAACGTTTAGTGCGAATTGGTGGAATAGCAACATGTTAGGGATGGTAACTTGCAGTGCGTCTAGATATCCGATGGTAGAAGGGGGCTGGTGGGATGAGGTCGTGGAGTTCTTGGACACTCTCCCCGAAGTACAATCTGTAGAAGACCGACAAGTAGGCAACCTTGCGGCGATGAACCAAACTGTGAAGCTTGGCATCCACCTGTTTTACGTCGCCAATGAGCCTCTTAGCTCTGCGTTCCACCGAGTCAAGCGCGGCAAGTTGGTATTTAACTGACCCATCCTAAAGGTGGCTTCAATACTCCATGCAGAATCGGACTTGTGTTTTGTAAAGGGTTAAAAGCTGTCCAGGCGTGAAATAGCTTCACTCTATTTAGGATGTCCAGCTTTTTGGCCACAGTTTGGGCTTTGTGCTCAATGGTGGCACCGAAGTTGAGACTGGGTGTCAACTCCATGCCTAATAGCTGGAGCCGATCGATACAGGGATAGATGTACCCCGAAAAGTAGGAGTTAGGTGGAAATGAGTCCTTTTTGCGGTAAAAAGACACGCCTGTGTTTTGGTGGCGTTAAAAGAGACCAGATTGTCTAGTTCCTCTCTCACGGAACGAAAATGCCTTAAGTACATGAGGCTAAGGCCTTGTTCAGTTTAAATACAATTTGGTGCAATGTTAGCGGTAAACAACGAACAAGGAGAGTTCAATGTCCTTTGTTGTAATTATTATCCTTATCACATCAAACGCATGCACACTTGTCAGATTGTTAGTGCTATGGACTTATCAAACAGTATTTCGTCTTATCTAGAATAATCTTAGTCATTACATCAATAATAATTATTATCATAAGATAAGGCACCTAATCTAGGCTTAGACCATGCTTCATGGTCACGATAGTCAAAAGATTCGAAAATTCCAATTCGCACTAAACGTTTCCAAACGTCTTTTATAATGCGCACAGCAAAGGAGTGGAACTCTCTGCCTGCGTCTGTGTTTCCGAACGCATACAACCCTAATCTCTTCAAAATTAGAGTGAACAGGCTTCTTCTGGGTAAGCTCGCTCCATCGTCGACTTTGTCTCTGTCATCTATGACCTAGACTAGAGTAAAGAGCAAACCCATATTAAATAAAAAATAAATTAAAAAAAGATACAGATAAATACATGAACAGTATAAAATAGACTAGTAAAGCTTCCGCTTGTTCCTCAATACCGACCCAGGTATTGAGGAACAAGCGGAAGGATAATCATAGAAAAAAAAACAAATTTTATAGATCATTCACACGAAAATACGAGGAAAAAAGGAGAGACGAGAATCTATTCTATCTATGCTTCTATACTATATTTACTATCTATACTAATATTATAAATGCGAAAGTGTGTATGGATGTCTCTTACTCAATCACGTCAGAACGGCTGAACGGATCTTGATGTCATTTGGCACAGAGGTAGATTATAGTCTGGACATAGGATATTGTTTATTCCGGGAGTATGTTCCCTTAGGATACTTTTCGACATTCACGCGGGCGGAGCCGCGGGCGGCTGCTAGTGTGCTATTTTTACAAGATTACTGACCTCATCTGATTATGGGCTGCTTTAGGGGGATCCCAAAAGCAGATCACTGCTGGGTAGGCCCCTCTTTTACAACATACCAATACATATTTCAGACAATCATCACAAAATCCAAAAGGAATTTGGTTTTAAAATGTCGTAAAAAAATAGCCCGTCAATAAGCAAAAATCTACACACTCTGGTCAAAATGACATTAACATTGAGTAGAAATAATAGCAAGTTTACTACTAGTATCACTAACAAAAACTAATTAGGTACAACTACTTTGCTGATGACTGTGCTTTTTATCATCATCTAATTTTCTTATTATCTTTGCACCATCATCACCATTTGTTGATTACCAAACCACCCCTTAAATTAAAACATATACTGTAGCTGAAATGTTTTAGTATTTTAAACCATAAGATAAAACGCACATAATTTATAATTAATCTCATAACATTTTAAATTGTCCTTGTCCTTGCTTTTTCTAGATCCTTGGTCTAAATCTCAACCACTGTCCTCCTTCCAGCAACACGTTAAACGTTGACTTATCAAGCTTGGCAGGGATTGTGGTCTTCTCACAAGGGGATAACTCCATGTGCTGGAGGATCTGGTACGCCATCACTTTGATCTCACAGAGAGCAAATCTTGACCCTGTGAATATAAAAGTGGTTAGTTTTGAAATTTTGTTTTCCACATTACGAATATTAATTGGTCTTTCACAAAATAACTCTATTTAGTTTCATCTTCTTTCTTATTTGTCACCTTAGCTGAGAATTTGAGGAAGCTATTTTATTTACATCGTCCTCTGAACTTCGGAATTCCCCCTTTTTTCTATTTATCTTATCACTCTTATGTTTACTTATTTATTTAGTATCAATTGCTTCCTATACTAACAGTTTGCACCAACGCTGGTTGTTGCCAATGGAATTGTTTTAAATTGATGAATGAAGGAACTTTCTAAACTAAAAACAAATATACAATTTTTATCATTGATTGTGGTTAATCATAAGAATAAATAGCGTACTCACCGATACAGTTTCTAGGTCCAACACCGAAGGGCATGTAAGCAAACGTCTGGATGTTATGCTTGTTTTCGTCTGAGAATCGCTCAGGGTCGAACTTGTCAGGGTTGGGGAAGAACTGCGGGTCACGGTGGATAGCATACACCGGTATTGAGATACCTGTACCTTTGCGGACCTGTGATAACAAAGTTTTAAATTATTCTTCACATTCTAGATTGTTATTGTACACGACAGCTATATTCTCGTTGATCGAAATACTAAATTGACTTACGATAAAGTCTTTATCCGCCTTCTCATTAGGTTTTCCCAAGTTGTAGTCTTTAGTGCAAACCCTGTCTAGAGCAACGACAGGCGGCCACAGTCGCAGAAGTTCTGTAAATTGCAAACATGTTTAGGTTGGGCTATAAAACAGATAAATTACATGTTTACGAGCCTACCACCGCAGCACAATTACTAACTAAATTAAGCCTAAAATCAATTTGTATTTTAATTTTTACTCTACTGCCTCTTCTCTCTCTTTGTTTTCTTAACTTTGAACGGGTCTGGCTGTTTGTGTATGTGAGTTTATATGTTTGTAAACACACCCAAGATACAAGAGGAATTCCTAGTGAGGCCAACGTTTTTTTTTTTAAAAAAAATCAGAACTTAAAACAACCATGACCATTTTTCACTCTATTAAAAAAAAACATGAGAACCTTACCAGAAACAACCATGTCCATGTATGGCATGTTCTGAATGGAGTTGAAGTCGAACTTTCCACCGTTCTTGGCATCAGTCTCCTTGATCTCTTGTGCAAGTCGCTCCTGGACGTCAGGGTTCAGCGCCAGTTCGTAAAGGAGGAACGACATACCAGCTGAGACTGTTTCAAAACCAGCAAGGAAGAACAGAAACGCTTGAGCGATGAGGTCGGTGTCAGTCCAAACTAAAAAAAAACATAAGTAAGATTCGAAAAAGTGTTATTTATCAGACAATGTTCCCCATGGCCAGAGCTTGTCCAATACCCGGAAATGTATCCAGTTACTACTACATGTTAGTAATTCGAAACTGTAATACGAGAATTTGGTTTTAGTTTTTGTAGTTTAATCAAACAGAATGGGAACTGAACCATATCGCTTTATGTTTAAGTAAAAAAATAAAGACACCTCTATCATATTTTTTTAAAACCTTAGTAATTCACACCTCTGTTAATTTGCTTCTGACCAACAGAAGATTCTTCAACGGTCGCAAATCCTGCAGCTTGATCATTGGAGTTGATGTTTTCATGAGTCAGTTTACCTGGAATTACATTTGCATTAGATTATGACAGTCGAACAGTTCTGGAGTGGCGACCGCGTATCGGAAGACGCAGCGTTGGAAGGCCTCCCACAAGGTGGACCGATGACCTGGTGAGGGTCGCGGGTAGCCGATGGATGCGAAACGCACAAGACCGGTTGTTGTGGCGACACTTGGGGGAGGCCTATGTCCAGCAGTGGACGTCTTTCGGCTGATATGATGATGATGAGTCAAACAGTTAAACAAAATTACTGCTCCCTACATTTCGTCGAGATATTAACTGAATTGTACTAAACAGCTTATTAAAATATATGTATTTGGGGATAACAAATCAATAGCATGCTACTAGTTATAAAAAGGTACCTTTTTTAGCTTCCATAAGCAAGTGAATCATATCGGGTCTGATAATTTTCCGCGCCTCGCGATCACCCATTGTGTCAAGAACTAACTTTCTAAAGAATGTATTCGCCGTCTTAGAAAGGAAATCCAACTTTAAAAACTGAAAAATAATATATAAAATATATTACACTTTCCATCAATACTAGCCTGTTACTGTTCCATACTAGTGTAAGGATCTATTTTAACATAGAGAGGGCACGAGCTGTCATGATCACTACGCATGCTCAATGCGGGTTAGCGATTTAAGATTTATGTTTTGTTACAATTTAAAAGCCCAAGATTTTTCACGATGTCAGTCTCTATGGTTCGAGCTTTAAAATATACAATTACTTTTAGTATAGAATTTTAAAAACAGGAAAACCATAGCTACTTTATCATTGTCTTTAGTTTTGCTTGTCAAGCAAACCTACTTTGGATACTTTTGAAGGTATGCTGATAAGCACGAATAACTTCATCATTTGCCGCAGATTGAAGGAGGTGGATTGCTTGCCAATGGCGTAGAACTCGTTGTCCTTCTCATTATGGGAATCCACCTTCAGGCCGAAGGCGCAGGAGGCTATCACGTCGTTAGTATACCGAGTCGTCAGGTCCTTGCACTCCACGTCTATGTAGCCAGCTTAAAAAATAATTTGGGTTATAGTAACGACGTCGATATAATTCTCAATTTAAATTTTGTATGATTTTTTTAACACTTTTACAAGACAATTTCATTATGTCTTACACAATTTTGTGAGAAAGTTACGAAGTTTAAAAAAAATGAACTTACTTTTGGTATCCTTGATGTTTTTCTTTAGCAAGCTTATCATCTGGTCGCCGACCTCTACCATGAAAGGCACCATCAGACGGATCTTAGAACTTGTGAACGCTGGACTCAATGTGGAGCGCATGTCTTTCCATTCTTGTCCTGTGAGAGATTAAAATAATTATGACCAAATAATTTTGTCTGCAGGGGAATCTTATTCTTGACTAATGGTTTTATCAGTGTTTGATTTTACTATGAGAGTAGTAATTTTCATTATAATTTTCTACGTACCTTCTAAAGCTATCAAGCTTCTGGTGAAAAACGATTCACCGGATCTGAACAATGCGCGGTGATCCAGGAAGTGCTCGAAGTCCTTGACTGCGATCTTCTTCACCAGCTCGATATCGCGGATCACGACCATATCTTTCGTGAATTCATATCTTCCCACAAATCTATCGGAGCAAATGAAATAATTGACCCATTTAATTTGTAAACGCACATTTTACGACTGGCTTCTGAACGACTTCTTCAATCCGACATGATTCTTGGTTTGTCATTATAATATACTAGCTTTTATCCCGTTTTAGCCTTATAACCGTATTGCTATCATAAACAAAAATAATTTTCCAAATTCGACTGCTACTTCCAGAGATTGGTGCGTTCAAACAAATAAACTCCTCAGCTTTATTATATCTACAGTTAGTATAAATAGTAAATGGATTTTACCTTTCTTCAGGAAAGCCATTATATAGCCTCACGACATCATCAACGATGTGATCCACACGGAACAGGATCCTGGTCATGTTGCCCAAGATGGGGACAGGCTTGTAGTGCTTGACGCCATGGCGACTGAACTTCGAGTAGATCTGCCAGTTGTATACGAACAACGCGGCGAGCAGCACAGCCACCCACACGAAGATAATTATCATTGTCTGTAACAAAATAATTATTAAAACATTACTATTATTTTTGGTGGTCCCTTTGTAATTTTTGGTGTCATTGGGTCTAAGGAAATCAGTCATCTAATTAAATGAGTATTAGATATCTGTGGCCTTTGTCACATTTTCGTCATCAGTACCGAACTCACTACCTGATTGATTAGTTTCAAGTTTGTAGTTCGCAACTGTACCTTATCTTAAAAATTTCAAATTTATTTCTGTTGTGGACCCTATCTATATCTTCATCCAAATAGTGTTTTTAATAAAAAGCTTCATCGTCTAGAATGTTTATTTATTTATTCCTTTTAACAACACTGTTAAAAGAAAAAAGAACAACATATAGAAGAACACAAGCGCGCTGCATATTTCAAAAGACATTTCTTTCAGCAGACCTTTAGTTGGATGAAAGATATAAACATAGTTTATATAGAAAGATTAGGAAACCTAAAATATAAAAACTTAGCTACATAATTCACACATAATAAACAAACATACAATACAATAAACATATATACACATACCACGTGTAACAGAATAAACATGAAATAACAATAATAATACCTGAAAAGGGGTCATAGTTCACATTATTATGAACAACTTTTTCTAAGGGACCCACCTCGAAATCGATAATAAAATCAGCCGTTCAGTACATTTTGTCGAGTTATGCGCACATACAGTCGATTTTTTTAATTAACCGTGATTGATTGATCAGTGTCGTTACCATATTTAAAGAGCCAGGAGAGGGCAAAATTTCAAATGACGCATAATTTTCTTTAGAAAACTTATTTTCCAAAGAACAGATGACAGTAGGCGCATTTCAGATTGTAGCGCGGGGGACGGGAATTATGGATTTTATTTAAAAAATAGGCAAATTTTGCATTTTAGTTTAAAAAATACGCGCTATTTGGCGGCATGCAGTTGCTCCTCCGCGTCCCCCCTCCCCTGGTGACGCCCTTGGTTAAAGATACAATACATAATCATTTCATAATAATGTATATACATAATACCTATAATATATACCATAACACTATTAAAAAAAAATGTTCGACTATCGTTATCATTAGCGAATGGTGATAAAATATATATATTATAAGTTATTTTGGATTATTAGAATATTTGTGTTGGTACGTAGATAGTGTTAGTTTGTTAATAGACATTTATTGTGATTTTCTTTAAATAGGTAAATACATTTTTAGATATTATTTTTTTTCAATTTAAAGTTTTAAACTATGATGAGGTGAGACCGATGTTTCCTAGCTGAATACACTGAGAAGAAACCGAAAACAACTAAAGTACCCGGTCAGCTTGAATGTCACTCGTCAAGGCTCTCGGGTTTTTATTTGGTTTGTTTACAAGTTATAATATTATCTTTTTGTGTATCTACGTAAGATATTGAATGTATAATTATGTAAGTAATCTAAAAACACGTCAGGAATAAAAAAAATGACTGGCATTACTTACTTCTATTGTAAATCACTTGTTTGTAAACACGTACAATCTTGAACAAAACAATGCGTAATTTTAATTTAAAACTTGAAACGTGTTGTCTGGAGCACGAGCGAAGCGAGTCTGAATGAACTAAAGCGGAGTCGCTAATTTATTACGTAATGTTATCTTTAATACGCATCGATGTATTTTTGTTTTTAGGGTTCCGGGTTCCGTGCGTCCGAATGAAAAACGGAACCCTTATAGGATCCTCGGGAGTCTGTCTGAATTTGAGATTGCTTCTTCTAAATCTACTGGACCACACAAATAAATGGTTTTTGTGGGATGAATTAGAAAATTAAAATGTTTTCTAAACTGCACCGTGTGACATAAGAAAGAACAGAGTATCATAGGGTGTAATTTTTTTTTTAATTAATAGTTTTTTTGATGTTGTTAAAGAACAGAATAAACATAGTACTTTTCTATACTTACCTACTCTTATGGATATAAAAGAAAAGGAAGCTTACAAATATACATATGATTCGATCGGAACACTTTTTGCGCGCGCCAACACGCACTTGGTTGGTTTTTAGGGTTCTGTACCCAAAGGGTAAAACGGGACCCTACTACTAAGACTCCGCTATCCGTCTGTCATCAGGCTGTACCTCATGAACCGTGCTAGTTAGACAGTTGAAATTTTCACAGATTATGTATATCTGTTGCCGCTATAACAACAAATACTAAAAAACAGAATAAAATAAATATTTAAGGGGGCCCCATACAGCAAACGTGTTTTTTTTTGCTCGTTTTTGCTCGATATTGATAACGGCAACACGTAGACGCTTGAAATATTCACAGAATATTTAGTTACTTATATATTCACTTTTAAAACAAACATTTAAGGGGCGGCCCTCTGTGCGCGATTCCAACACAAACTTGGCTGGTTTTTTATGTTTACAAATACATAATCGTAATATCTGTTGATAAGATAAATACAAAAATAGAAAGCGGATATAGAGTACGTAGGTATAGGTGAGTATTTGTTGATACCGATTATTCGAGTTGTAAAGTCATCGTGATCTGAACTCTCTGCGAGATTTGAAATGCTTAATTCAGCCAATTTGATAATGCATTATAATCCCGGTAGGTAGATAGACAAGAGGGTAGGTAGCAAGGTGTATTGTTGAGGTACTCTACTATTAATATATCCCCCATGATAACAGCCCCCTTTTTACCTGACTGACCCAGAAGCAGCGTAATGTTACCAAATCTTTTGAGGGGAAGTAAAAACCGGCCAAGTGCAAGTTGAATTTACACACGAAGGAATCCGTACCATGATCCGAATAAAACACCCACCCTTTATTTTTTATTTAATTTTATTTTTATAATTTGTTATAGCAGCAACAGAAATACACACTGTGAAAATTTCAACTGTCTACCTATTACGGTTCATCAGATACAGCCCGCTGACAGACAGACGGACGAACGGACAGACGGGTGGACAGCGGAGGCTTAGTATAGAAGCTGGTATAGCCTAACTCCTTTCCTGCTTTTTTGAAGTTTTTAAAAAATTGTCTCCAAGGATATACAAACATCCCAAGTTTAAGCTTAATCGGATGTCAAGTAAAACCTACTTGATAAATATTTTACTATTTTGTAACCAACACGGATACGAACGATGCCAGTAAATAAAAATAAATCTTGAAAGAATAATGTTGAGTCATCATTATTATTGCAGATTATGTTTACACGACTTCTTGTAGTACATAGTTTTTTTTTAAATAGCTTATCACAATTATGAAGTAAACAGTTCTTTGTTTATAAAAGTTTTTATTTAACTTGCAATGTTTATAATGGTAGGTGCTACATAGACTTCATCAAAACCCAGCTACATTTATGGTGCAAACCGCCTCGTCGGGCACTTGGTGAGGGTGGGGCCGAATCTGGCGGAGAACCAGTTCGGTTTCCACACGGGGCGCTCAACGGTGGATGCCATCATGCGCGTGAGAGCCCTCACGACGGGGGATGCGGTGTCCCGGGGCAGGGTCGTCTTGGCGGTGTCTCTTGACATCGCCAATGCCTTCAACTCCTTGCCCTGGAGTTGCATCAAAGTCAAAGTCAAAACGTTTATTTCAATTAGGCCATTTAAACGTCATCATTTACAGTTCAGTAATATAATAATATTAAATTAATAAAGTGACTCTACTGTCCATTCGGAAAGGTATATTCTTATGGAGAAGAACGGACAAGAAACTCCATTGTTACTCTTTTCAAATATAAGGATTTAACAAAATTTGGAAATACCTAAAATAATTTAATATTATGTGAGGACGATGCACCCACAGTATGCTACTTATAAGAACAAAGTATTACCAGCAGAGGTAAACTAATTAATTTTCTAAAGAAATTTAGGTAAATGGTACTCACATATTTACAAATATTGGGTCCATTTATTAAACAGAAAATAAAAACACAAAAAATAAACAGTATATCTATAAAGTTAGTACATAAATCAACCAGTTTGATTTTGTCTGCAAACTTGATTGTCCTATGGTCCCATCCATCCTGAATGTAATCTTCTAATTTGTAATATGCTTGCATCAGGGAGGCATTCCGGTATCATCGGATGCCGACCTACCTCCGTCGCGTGGTCGAGGCCTATCTGAAGGACAGGGCTGTCATCTACCCCGGTCACCGGGGAGAATGGAACCGGCGAAAGTTGTAGTGCGGTGTACCACAGGGTTCGGTTCTGGGGCCGCTCCTGTGGGACATCGGCTACGATTGGGTGCTGCGCGCCGATCTCCCTAGAGGCGTCAACGTAGTCTGCTACGCTGACGACACGCTAGTCTTGGCGCAGGGGGGGGGGGTCGCACCAGGCGGCGGCCGAAGTGATGACACGCGGGGTTGCGATAGTCGTTGAGAGGATCCGGCAATTGGGTCTCGAGGTGGCCCTGCACAAGTCCGAAGCCATGTGTTTTTATGGTTCTCGGAACAGGCCACCAATGGAATCCCAAATAACGGAAGGAGGGGTTCACATCGGCATCGGGTCGACGATCAGGTACCTGGTGCTCGTTCTCGACAGCCTATGGAACTTCGAGAAGCACTTCCGACGTTTGGCTCCCAGACTGGAGGGGCCGGGGATGCCTTCAAGCGGCTCCTGCCCAATCTAGGGGGTCCAAACGCCTCCTGCCGGAGGCTCTATGCGGGGATCGTGCGGTCCATGGCCCTTTATGAGGCCCCAGTGTGGGCACTTACGTTGAACGGGCGACCTGCCCGCCAGCTCAACGCGTCCCAAAGGGTCATGGCCATCCGGCTGGCCCGGGGTTACCGCACGGTCTCCGGCGAGGCGGCAAAACTCCTTGTCAGATTAACGCCATGGGATCTGGAGGCGAGAGCCCTCGCGCACGATTACGCGTGGCGCGTGGAGGCGCTTCGCCGGGGCGAAACTCCGCTGCCGCGGCAAATTGCATCGCGGTGGACGGAGCTCCGGCAGGATACCATGGCGATATGGAAATGGCCACTATCGCAACCCAGCGCTGGGCAGGGGCACGCCACAATTGCGGCGATAAGACCCCTCTTTGGGGATTGGCTGGAGAGGCGCCACGGCTTCCTCACCTTCCGCCTGACGCAGGTACTCACCGGTAATGGCTGTTTCGGGAGGTACCTGTTTCGGATTAAGCGGGAGGACACGCCCGGGTGTCAGCACTGTGATGATCGCCCGGAGGACACGGTGGAGCATAAGGTGAGGTCTGCCCTGCTTGGGCTGAGCACCGCCGTCTCCTCGTCGAGGCGATCGGCGGCGGTGACGTATCGCGTCCGGCCCTGGTTGAATCCATGGTCCGGAGCGAGGATGCTTGGGAAGCGGTCACCTCCTTCTGCGAAGCAGTAATGCTAGGGAAGGAGGAGGCGGGCCGCGGAAGGGAAAGGCAAGGCCTTCGCCCCAACCGCCGATACAGGAAAAGATAACCCGGGCGTCGGGAGTCGCAGGGCGATCCCTGGCCACCGTAAGCGCGGGCCTGCGGACGGCGAGCGTTGGGTGGCTCGCTGTCCGATCACACCAGGCCCGGGTCGATGGCGCAAATTGTCATGTTTGTGTACGATAGCGCAATAAACGAATATTGTATTTTACCACACAAATGATAGTATTTTTATACTGGTCATTAAAGCAATTCGTGCGAAACTATTCCCTAATCATTCCAAAATATCAAAAATGCACAACGTTAATGTTCAAGTTTTCATTTCTGCCGGCACTTTCGGAGTGCAACCATCTGTTTTTTATTTATTTAAGTATTCTGTACCCATATAGGTATACTCGTTTCATCATGCGCCGCCAACGAGATTTTGAAAAATGATAAAAGTGGCGGCCGGGTTGCTATGCTGCAAAGGTCCTATCCCTTTCCACTAACGGCATACGAACAAATAACGTTTCTTAACCCATTTTTCCCTTAACTACTGATGATGTAAGTACATCATGTAAGGACATGGGGCTCTAAGCAAAGTAACATTGAATCGGTGCCAGCGATTGTCAAAATAACAAAATGTTAAGGATTAACCATGACCACATAAAATTTTCGCTAGCTCAACAACATGCAACCCCCCCATGTCAAGCAATTGTCATTTTTGACATTACGACAATCTGTATTACTGACATAATATTAAAGGCAATGAACAGACAGACAAACAAGCAGATGTTGATAACCTATACGACTGCACACTAGTTTAGGTACTAGTGATGTAACGAATATTCGAATACAAATAGTTTTTTTTTAAGGATGGGAAATCATCAAATGACTTCTTCCGCTCTGGGTGGAGGGGAAGGGCGTGTCAGATTCTTACTGACAAAAACCCATCCGTGTTCCTTCTAAAGCCCTTTGCGTTCCAGGGCCGCGGTGACTCTTTCGAACAAATTCCGCAACAAATACTTATAGATGCGAATGTATTTGACAAACAAAAGGAAATTTAATAAAGACTGGAGGATACGAAATGATTATACAACATTCGTTACATCGCATATACCTACCTTTTTTATATGAAAACATCAAATGACTCCTCCGCTCAGGGTGGAGCGGAAGGCAGTGTGCAGACTCTTACTTACTAAAACCCACTCTACTTTTTCGAACAACTCCACAACTGCTTACTTACCTTAATGATCATGCACCATCCAAATGGTTATTTTAGTCATATTAAACCGATAGGATATTGTTTAATTAGGGATTTATAAATAAGTAAAGATCATCCTGACTGGACAATTTTAATCTTAGACAACAACAACATATTATATACTGAAGAAAATATCTACAGATATATACAATGATAACATTTCATAATATAATGGCCTGCGCTGCCTTGATACGTTAAGAGACATTTTGTTCGCGCTCCGAACAGCAAGTTTGGTTGATTGCAATATTACGCGGTATTTTGTTGATATTTTACTTATCGTGTGTTTACAAAGAAGTGTTGTAGCGATAATGTAAGTAATGCCAGTGACGTTTTCTGTGTTTCCTCATTAATTAGGTCACAAAAAAATAATTAAAAATTATTTAAAAAAATTATTAACATCAATACCTGAAGACGAAGTGATATTCTATGAGACTATTTCGAATTGGTACACCTGGTAATTGTATGCACTTAAGAGATTTAGAAGTCTGAGTTTGTATTAGTGTTTTTTCTCTGGAGTACCTATTCAGCTGGAAAACAAATCGGCCTCATTAGTTTAAAATTTTAAAATGAGAAAAAATAATCCAATATATAAACATATTCGAAAAGTAGTTCGTACCCAATCGCTTTTAGGCTCGCAATTAAGTTTTTTTCGCACTTGTGCGAAAAAATGCAGCGGCCAGCTCCAGTTTAATTTATCATTTTAAAATAAATAATTTGTACCAAATATTTTGTGCATAATCTATTAATTTTCAAAATTATTTTTGTTGAAAAACGAATTTTGCACACAAACCGTTGTTTGAAAAACGTGAGTACTTGTAATTACGGTATTTCGACTCCATATCGGGCTCGCCTTTAAGTATTCAGCTAGAACGGCCTCGACTACCAAAACTAAATTTACCCACTTGCATCCTGCAGGATGTACTCTTACCATCATTATTAACATGATAACGATTTTCAAACAGTTCGAAATGTTTGGTATTGACACGCGTCCGAAATGTCACGTGTCCTTTTGAACGGTAAATCATTGTTTGATATTTTGTAATCGCTGATGAAGTGCCCCATTCTGTAGATCCTCTGGTATTTTTGTGAATAATGAAAATATTTCAAGTAGGTAAAAACCTAAATACAATAGGTACCTACTTTGTAAACACTTTATTCTAGTGCATAGGTTCTTAATCAGCTTATTAAGGTACTTAAGTAAAATTGTTAGTTGCTGTAGCATCTTTGCCTACTTGAATTAGTAGAGATCGGATATTCGGATGCATATTTGCCTAAACTGAGATGTTGGTTATTCTTATAATGGTATGGAGGGTTATTGGGTCTGGTGGGCAATTGCCCGATACTTGATGTTCGGACAGTTGTATACGTTCAAATCGCACTGAGAACTTAACTTGCACGATGCAGGATTTCGTTGGTTCGTTGATCGTTGATCGTGCAAATTTCTCTTGTGGCGGCAATGATGGCGCTACATGGACGGCACTTTTTTATCTTAAAAATCCCGCTATTCTGAGATCAACATAAACTCTGTACTCAAATAACAATTGCCTTATTACAACGTAATATGGTTACTTTTTCTTAATTTTGTTGTCGGAAAAAGTATGAAAACATGCAAGTTGTAGGGACTGACTTAACAGCAGTTTATGTTGGAAATCGTTTGAGCCGCCTCCATAATGTGTTAGCCAAAAAATAACTTCAGGTAAATATGTATTCGATTATCCGATATATAGTAAAATCTGAAAGAGATAACCAATAGGAAGTTTTAAATAGAAGTTATTTAGAGGATTGTTCAGACACAGATTTTAATATGAATTATAAAGAGGATGCCGGAGAGGAACAGTTTTTTGAGATACGTAAAAAAGCTACAGTTGTAACTGATAAACTAGAATAATATCGATCAGTTACCAAGTTCGGTACCCACTGCTGATGGAAATGTAACAAAGTCTACAGATATCTAATACAAGGTGACATTTAATTTTTCAAAGAGCTTAAGTATCTATTGAACATGAACAACTTACATTATGGAACGAAGTCCTAAATAGGAAATTAAAAAAAAAACTTCTAAAAACGTATTAAAAGTTCAAAGTCACTTTTCAAACAGTGCGATGCAGTTGGTGCTTTTATTTTATTTATATAACATATTGGATGTCAAAGATTGACATTGGCAGAGATTTGAAAGATAATCTTGATGTGGAGCGGGAGCGCAGGTCCGCTGGCTGTTCGATGTGGGATGTTGGCCCACAGGTTTGCGCGTTGTACGGTTCAGGTTAAGGTGACGCTTTTCAAAGCTTACTGCCAATCCTTTTACACGGGCAGCCTGTGGGTGAACTTTACGAAAAGAGCATATAGTGGCCTGGCCACACAATATAACAACATGTTTCCGGTGTTGATGGGGCTGCCGCGTTTTTGTAGCGCGTCCGGCATGTTTGCCGACGCGGACTTTAATAGTTTTTCGGCAATCATGCGCAAGAGATGTGCTTCTCTGCTATGCCTTGTTCGCACCAGCCCCAAAACCATTCTTGGTGGGTTAGCTGATAGGTGGGACTCTCCGATCTTAGGCTGGTGGATACGACTGCACACAGTCAAGTAGACATTCCCCAGGATCGGCGTGCCTCACGCAGCTCAGAATAAATGTTTACTAACACTAGTTTATAAGTTTATATTGTTAATAACAAATATGGATTCTCTTCCGAAATAAATGTTTATTATTTTTATTGTAGAATTGCTAGGCTTCTGAAAGATTGCCAATGAATAAAAAATCAGTTCGGATATTGGCATCTATATTTTGTTACAGACAATGATAATCATCTTCGTGTGGGTGGCTGTGCTGCTTGCCGCGTTGTTCGTCTACAACTGGCAGATCTATTCGAAGTTCAGTCGCTATGCCGTCAAACACTTCAAGCCCATCCCCTTCTTGGGCAACATGACCAGGATCCTGTTCCGTGTAGATCACATCACTGATGACTTGATCAGGCTGTATACTAGCTTTCCCGAAGAAAGGTAACTTGTTTTCATAATTAGAATGACCAACCAACAATAATGTGAGATTGCACAAGTTGTTCAGCAGCCAGTTGTTTCATCGTCATCATCGCTTAACTTCAGCCAATGGTGGACCTCCCTTCTCTTGTGGTATTCCCCAGGGTCAAGTGCCTGTAATATCTAGGTTCTAAACACGTTGACAACAGTGTAATTTGCATTGGCACTGGATTATAGTCCACTGCGTCTTTGTTCAGTCGTTGACGTCACTGTCATATTCAATAAAACATTTCATTTGCTTCGATAGATTCGTGGGAAAATATGAATTTACGAAAGAGATTACGGTGATCCGCGATATCGAGCTGGTGAAGAAGATTACAATTAAAGATTTTGAGCACTTCCTTGATCACCGCGCCCTGTTTAGATCTGGCGACTCGTACATCTCTAGAAGCTTAATATCTTTAGAAGGTACGTAGAATTATTATGAAAATAATGGCTTTTATACTAAAATCTAACACTAGAACAAGATTCTCCAGCCTAGGTAACATTACTGTTATTTTTAAGGGCAGAATTGGTTCTCTTAGTCTAAAACATAATAATTTATTATCTCAAAGGACAAGAATGGAAAGACATGCGCTCCACATTGAGTCCAGCGTTCACAAGTTCTAAGATTCGTCTGATGGTACCTTTCATGGTGGAGGTTGGCGACCAGATGATAAGTTCGCTAAAGAAGAGGATCGAAAAATCAAAAAGTAAGTTTTAGATAAATATTTTAGTATCTGCTTTGTTGTTAAATTTTAGTATCTGTTTTAAACTTCGTGGCACGAGTAAAAAAATTGTGGTACTACTCACATTGTCTTGTAAACATTTGAAATATAATATATTTTTTTTACTATGATTGTGCTACACCTCTATCACAAATAAATATTGCAGCTGGCTACATAGACGTGGAGTGCAAGGACCTGACGACTCGTTACACCAATGATGTGATAGCCTCCTGCGCCTTCGGCCTGAAGGTGGACTCCCATAATGACGTGGACAACGAGTTCTACGCGATGGGTAAAATGTCATCCACCTTCAATTACCGCGAGATGTTGCTGTTCTTTATACTTATCATCATACCAGCAAGTGTATCCAAAGTAAGTGTATTGGAGTTAAATTTGAAGCTAGACAAAAGACAATGTTTAATTTTGGTAGAATAAAAAAGTATAATAACCATCTCATCATCATCACATCTTCCTGCACTTATAGTTTTCTCTGTAGTGAATCAATAGTGAGCTAACATTTTTGTAAAGAGTAATTTTCTTATGTTTTATTTTACAGATTCTAAAATTGGATTTCCTTTCTAAGGCGTCAAAGATGTTCTTCAGAAAGTTAGTACTAGAAACAATGGATGATCGCGAGGCGCGGAAGTTTATCAGACCCGACATGATTCACTTGCTAATGGAAGCTAAAAAGGGTACCTAGTACAACTAGTTTTTTCGCTGGCATTAGGTATCAATCACGATTTAAGAAAAAATGAATTCATATAAAAAAACATCTGTACATACAAAAAAAAAACACATATACTAATAGACAAATACAACATCTAAATCATTTTTGGTCTCATAACTTGAAACATTTTGGATGGTGATGGATGAACCAGGCACTATGTTTACCATTCTCATCATCGAGTAGGAGACGCGAAATTCAGTACCTAGATATCATGGCATAAGCTAATTCAAATGAAATTCCAGGTAAACTTACTCATGAAAATATCAAATCTAATGATGAAGCTGCTGGATTCGCGACCGTTGAAGAATCTTCTGTTGGTCAGAAACAAATTAATAGAGGTAAGTGTTTCAAAAATAATTTATTAATTCAAAAAGTAATCCGTATGTTTTGAAACTGACCATAAGGTACACCATCTGATAAAGTACACTTTTCCTTAAAGTTAATATATTTTCAGTTTGGACTGACGATGACCTCATCGCCCAAGCGGTGTTGTTCTTCATTGCTGGTTTTGAAACTGTCTCTACTGGTATGTCGTTCCTGCTCTACGAGCTGGCGCTGAACCCTGAAGTACAAGAGCGTCTAGCACAAGAGATCAAGGAGACCGATGCTAAGAACGGCGGCAAGTTCGACTTCAACTCCATTCAGAATATGACGTACATGGATATGGTTGTATCTGGTAAGATTTCGATTTTATTTCAAATTTAAAAAAATATTGTTTAGTTTAGGAGAAGTGCAGTAAAATTACACGCAACCTTATTTTGTTTATTTATTCTTTTAAACTAGAATCTATTTGTTTGGTTCGTTTTACAGAAATTTTGCGACTATGGCCGCCTGCCCCCGCTCTTGACAGAGTTTGTACTAAGGATTACAACTTGGGAAAACCTAACCAGAAATCGGAAAAAGATTTTACTGTGAGTGAATTTTTTTTTGCAACCGCAGCTTAACTTTCTTTGAAATAACTTTCGTAGTCGTATCGTGTCGTATTCGTGTAAATATTAATAAAAATGATGAAACAATTCAGAATATTTTAAAACTATAATGTTGCAGGTCCGCAAAGGTTCAGGTATCTCAATACCGGTGTATGCCATCCACCGTGACCCGCAGTTCTTCCCCAACCCTGACAAGTTCGACCCTGAGCGCTTCTCAGACGAAAACAAGCATAACATCCAGACGTTTGCATACATGCCCTTCGGTGTTGGACCTAGAAACTGTATCGGTGGGTGTGCAATTTACTTTTATGATTATATGAAGCAAACATTTAAAAAGAAAATTATATATAGAAATCAGATCACAAAGGTATACCCAAAACATTTCGAGCTGTTTTATCCCCTTTTACGTTTGCTTGTAATAATCACAACTTGATGACAATTTATTATTTATATTTTTATTTTATTTATTTCCCACGACAGTAAAAACTTCAAATTTGGTATGCATGTTCTCAAAAGTAGCTCCCTTGGGAACATTTGAAGGATTAAATCAAGGCAATGCATTATTTTTGATGAAAAAGAATGAAATCAGGGTCGGACCTCATGAGCTTGTTATTTTATTTTCTGTTTCCCGTACTTTTATTCTACAAAGTCGTTTTTACAATACATTTAATAAAGAAAAAAAATTGCATTTTTGCATATGAATCTTTTTGAGAAAACGATTTTTCCAGTGTTGTTATACGGTCAGGAAAGACCTAAGCTCTCTGTTCACTGATATTATCAAAATACACATGTTAGAGTCATGGACTATTCTGCACTTCTGAAATGCTTGGCCTTTTATTGATCTCACTATTTTTATAGGCGCAATTTTCGGGGGTAGGAACTTGGCCTTTTTTTACATTTTTGTTTTTATAGGGCGGTTTAGCTTTTTCAGAAGCTTACAAACAAACACGTACAGAGATAATTTCGTTAGAGTAATGTACAGAAGAGCAACAACGCTCTTAGGCTTGTTTTTTGATAAGAGATATTTAATACTTTTTTACAGCCACAGTTTTGAAGGTTGTAGCATTTTTCACAATGGTACTACATGAACAAAGAAAGAGTGAGCAAAGAAATGAATTTTATGAGGTGGGAAATTTACAAAACATCAGCAGGGCGAGTAAACGAATACCGAGCCAGGGTTTGTAGGGTTACAGTGGCAAAAGAGAAAGGAGAATAAAATTGAATACTTGAATTTTTTTATCTACGTCTATGGCCAAGGATAACGAAAATTGAAAAGAAAAATGTTTTAAACTGTAACTATATTTTCACAGGGTCAAGATTTGCTCTCTGCGAGATCAAGGTGATGGCGTACCAGATCTTGCAGCACTTGGAGATCTCTCCTTGTGAGAAGACCACAATTCCTGCCAAGCTTTGTAAAGAAACGTTCAACGTTAAGTTAGAAGGAGGCCATTGGCTCAAATTTAGACCAAGGAACTGAAAAAAAAAACAAGAAAACTTTTGATTATAAATGTTCGATATTCGTTTGTTATTAATTAACTTGTCACAGATATGTATGTATTCCAGTGTTTTCTATATATAGTACACTGAAATGAGAGCTATTCTGTATTATATTCTATTCATATTTTTTTTCTCAATTCGAAAAATGTTCAGATAGAAGGTTTATTGATTGAACGATTGATATACCATACATATGTAATAATATATAAAATTAAATATATATAATTCCTACTATAGCAGACTTGTATGATAGTATTTTATTTCGGAACTGGTTTGGTAGCGTCTAAACAACAATATTCTACTATGTTTAAAAAAAGTACTTCAAAATGTTGATTTCCTAACAGAAAGCCTCAAAAAAAATATTTTGCCAAAATAAACACGCTTTATTGCCATCAATTAAAATTTAAACCTTTTTATTCCCGCCAAAAACGCTGTCTGCCATTTTGGTGACGTCATACTGGTATGTTAGCAAAACAGTCCAAGACGACCGGCATTCATTCAACATTAATCCATAGACAATGATAGCTGTTTAGACTGAACTGACAGATGACATATGTAGTTTTTGCCTTTAAAACGTCACATCATGGCGGCTCGTGTTTTAGGTCATGTGATATATATGTCACCGGAAAACGGCGAACGCCATGTAAAATATCGCGTGACAAAACTTTTTTTTCTTAACTTATTTAGAAAAAAAACATTTTTTTTTTTCTAAATAAGACACGGGTGTATTGAAAACTATTGAATTTGTATTGTAAACAAAACGATTTTTTCATAATATATCGAAAAATTATAATCAAGATTTATTACAATCTAACGGAGTCTGCCATTTTCCGGTACATATATAGATTAATTAACATAATGTCGAATTTTAATTTTAATAAAACAAATTTATGTAGAAATATACATTCATATTTCTACATAAATTTTATTTAAAAGCAACAAGACATATTGATAAAAGACATTAACAAATAGAGATTCATGATATGAGATAGAAAATAGAATATCGTGATAGTCAGTAGGAACTTTTTTGATTTCAGTGGTAGTCATTGTACAGCAATAATGTCTGTTCAATGATTGTCTCATTTTAACATGATTTTCTAGATTGTACACCATTAAGGCAAATTACGTCCTTATTTGTATGGATACGTGACTAAATTATTTTTAAGTTGTAAAATACACTGTAGCTAGCGTAAACGTAGCTTTTATTTAGTATATTTAAGTGGTTTAGTCATATCATTATTTTTAAAATAGAGAATATTTTACTCGACATTAAAGAAAAGATCTTTTGGTATAAAATGAGTTTTTATTGCCACCGTCATCCTTCTGCCCTTTCTATGCTAAAAAGAAAAGAAAAATTATGCAAAAAAAAAAACTTTTTGAAAGTAGTGTCAATGCAGAACTGGTTAAATAAAGATATTTATACATATCGTATTTCTTTCAGAAATCCCTTTAATTTGATAATCATGTCATGGGGTTACATAAAAATAACATAATTACTAATTAGTCCACCATCTTTGGGAGCCCACCATAATCCATGGGTCGCCAAATCGGTTTAAGAATAATGTCACAATACTAACCGTACGTTGTCATCCTAAACCAAACGTGTATTCAAAATTGCCGCTAATCGGTTGCGGACAACTCATTCAGTTGCAAGATATGATCCATACATCCATCCATAGGTTATATAATGAAAGGTCCAATTTGACGGATTACCCACCCTATCGAAGTTTTCTCTATGAGTTTTGCTTCATACAGACGTTCCCTCTTTAAACAGTGCGAACAATGTACGTCTTAATAGCTCAAATTGTTATGTTTTTGTAGTGTTCAGGATTTAGGTATACTGCACGCAGTTTTTGGTTTTTTCTTTTGTCTCTAATATTCATTATGTTCAATGTCATGCATACCTGTCATTTGCATGGTTTCTGAAATGCCGATTTTGAATGTAATCTTATTTTAATTATACGTGACAGTGCTGTTGGTGTGCTTATTATAAATAAATAAATACATACTAGAGTAGGTTCTTTATAAATTAATAAAATTATACATTGACTTTTCCCTAATATCCTTTGGTGGGTTCCCAAAAAATAAATTCATTTTCGTTTTTCATTACTGGAAATGTAAAGGAAAGACGATAGAAGTCAATTCATTTTGATTGCTTCCTCAAATAGCTTGGTTGCCAGTAAAACAACCAAAGCTAATAATTCTTAGGATGCTTTCCTGGACCTTCACCAGTACCCTGAGGATCTCTATTAATTTCAGCTGCCTTCCTTTTTTGTTTTCATTTAATAATCAAGCCGAGAGTGTAAAAACAAATGATTAAAGTAAACTATACAAATATGCATGAACTGGACTTTATTTTAATTATCCTCGGATTTCTGGATGCCACATACAAAATTTAAAAAAAATCTAAAACATCAGCCAAAGATGTTCAGATCTTAATCACCCTTGACTTCTTGGTAGTCGTCTTGAGAGATCACCATGCCTAAAAATATTATATTGATAGGCATAGTTTTAAAAGTCAACACTTTGTTACTTATCCTTAAATAGCATACAGATCTCTTTATCTTTAATAGCATACAGATCTCTTTTTCTACAAAAGCATACAGATCTCTTTATCTTCAATAGCATATAGATCTCTTTATCTTCAATAGCATACAGATCTCTTTATCTTTAATAGCATACAGATCTCTTTATCTTTAATAGCATACAGATCTCTTTTTCTACAAAAGCATACAGATCTCTTTATCTTCAATAGTGTAAAGAGGATATCCTTGTCTGTCTGGTCTCTGGCAGGCAAGATTGCCTTTGGAAGTGTCAGGTGAAAACTAAAAGAATTTGAAATACGAATGTGAAAATATGTTTTGTTTTTAGACTCGGGCACCAGCGTTCGTTAAAGGCAGATGCCAAATATATTTTAAAGTTTTAAATCTCCAATTTAGTTTCATTTATAATAATAACAATAAGTAACACTAGCGGAGTCCCTGGTGTTACAAATGGTGGAGGGCCGAACCCGCGTGTGCAAGGTGTGACATTGCACGAAGAAACCCCCATGGAGGAAAAGCATCGCTAATGAATGCGAGATTTTGATGATTGTATCAGGCGCTGATCCGACGCCTGGAATAAAGCTAAGTGGTTTTGAATAAAGTGATGATTTATGTGTGTAAAGAAATATGTTGATGTATACCGGCATAGACCGAGTTTGCTTTGAAGATTTTTTAGAAGAGTTTAGGTTCATCGCCATCGACGGTGAATGGCGAGAGATTGATTACGCGCTCATATTAGGCGCATTCTTGCAAAGTGCAGCAAGACATTTTTATAATTATACATACCACGACGGTATTGAATTTGAGTTGCTATGCGATAAGATTAGAAAGGAATTTCCTTGTAAATGTGCCTCTTGTAAACGGCGTGCAATAGCAAAAGCTTATTATATTGAGGAAACGGTCGTTGATGATGTGTCCGACGAGTGCGAACGACCAGAGTTTATAAATGTTGATGATAATACACCCTTATATTCTAGCGTGATGACGAACGTCACACAAATCGAAACTGAAGAACCAAACCATGATGACAATTGTGACGATGTTGAACAGAGCTGTGGAGAAAGCAGCCTACTCCGTGATACAACATTTGAGCAAGATTTGACCGATGAAGATAAGGAAGTGGGTGTGTCTATTCCAATATTTAATAATAGTTTGATTCCAGAAAATCAAGAGAAGTTACCGTCGGAACCTCTTTGTAATCCAAACAACGAATCCAATCATTGCATTAAAATGGATGGCATGTTTGAGGATAATGGAGTCGAAGAATCCATTGTATTGCAGACCGAACCGAAGGAGATGGTCCAATACGAGGTTCAATTCCCCATGGTGTCCAAGGATTTAGATGAATCAGACATTTTCGAGGGCTTAGCTATTGAGTCAAATGGTTGTAATACAATAATCTCGAGTAATTTGATTTTATTCGACGGGGACAAAGCAAACACCCATACTACATACACAAATATGTCTTTGAATATTAAAATTAAATTTTCTCTTCGTGCCCATACTAAAATATATAAGATAGGGGTAAGAAGAAAGACAAGGAAACATTCCACACATATTTATACACATAAAATAAAGTCGTGTCCATCAAATCATACAAAATATTCCATAAATGATTTGGTAAAACAATCATTTGAACTTAAGTGTTTATTTTGGAAAGGTTTTAGGAAGAAATTCGAAACAATTTTATATAATTACAAAGTCAGGAAACGTAATATTTTGAGAATTTTATAACTATTTGAGTTTCCACTTTTTATACTAGGTAGATTTAGTATGTTAGATATTTTTCCAGATTTCTGCTGACCTCCTAGCATTATACTTTATCAAGTTCGAACATTATCGATTCACAAATAATTTTATTTTCTTGCATTCATAGGTTGTCATAATATGAAAAATAATCTGTCATGTTGTGCTATAGTTTACATAAAAAAGCACAGGTTGAACAGAATTCCATGTATGGAAGTGATGATTTATACTCCTAGGCGACAATCAGGGAGGAGTACAAAGCTTCTTCGGTTATATAAAGGGCCGTATAAAATAATTAGGAGAATGTCAAATGTAAATTATGTGATAGGAAAACCCAATAATAGGAGATATATAGATATAGTTCATGTAAATAGGTTAAAACCATTTTATATTAGAACACTGTTGTAGATATAAAGTTACATTGAATGTTTAATTTCATATCGAAAAGGCTCAGTTTTCCAGTTGTTAGAAAAATGCGATGGAAAAAAAATGTCAATTGCATTGTCATTTAATTCATGTAAACAAACCATTATTTTAGTGTTTTTTTCCAAAATAGTTTATTAATCAGTTTATTCTTTTTCATGTGGATACTGATAATGGACTCGTACGTGCGTGAGGGACGCAGCCGGTTGAGGAAGAGAAGGTCACTTGTTCAAAGATGAAGACAGAATGTTATGGTCAGATAGGCTGAAGTTACTCCAGTTTGAAAAATATAAGTTACATAACTATAGGGAACTATGGTCCATCCTGAAGAGAGGGGAGCAAGAGGGCGCCATGGAAGTTGATGCCAACTCTGCTTACGGGGCATAGCCTTTCGCAGAGGTTGACTAGTTGTCACCATTGGTTCAACTGATATTGGTGGCCCACAGTTCTTTGTTGATGTCAGTTAATGTATTTATTCGATTTTCTTTGTTATGTGCGGATCGCTGGAGTAGGTTCAAGAGTTAGGTATATTTATATTAGTATGACCTTCTTTTTCTCTGACTCGATAGCGTCCGAGGAATTTAAAGTTATAATATTATAAATTATAGATATAAATCCCATCTGGATGAATGTGAGTTTTCACATTATTTGTTAAAGCAACCGCGATGTGCCGGAGCTTTTCTAGCGGTTTTGCCCCGGCAGGGCTTCGGTATGACTGCGTTGTTGATAAGCACAAGTGGTGCATAGTAAATTTTAATAAGATAATGGATCGCACGTCATAGTGTAAGCTGCTTCTATAGAAGCGTATGCACGCACCCCTGTTTGTCCACATCCGCTTGTAGGGACATCTTTTTAGGTATACGCTTGACCCTTCCAAAGATTTGGAATAGATGATTGCGAGGCATTTCCTCTTATTCTCTATTCGTAGGGGCGTATTAGCTCATGTAAAGAGGATATCCTTGTCTGTCTGGTCTCTGGCAGGCAAGATAGCCTTTGGAAGTGTCAGGTGAAAACTAAAAGAATTTGAAATACGAAAGTGAAAATATGTTTTGTTTTTATCTAAGACTCGGGCACCACGTTAAAGGCAGATGCCAAATATATTTTAAAGTTTTAAATCTCCAATATAGTTTCATTTATAATAATAACAATAAGTAACACTAGCGGAGTCCCTGGTGTTACAATAGCATACAGATCTCTTTATCTTCAATAGCATATAGATCTCTTTATCTTCAATAGCATACAGATCTCTTTATCTTTAATAGCATACAGATATTTTTATCTTTAATAGCATACAGATCTCTTTATCTTCAATCGCATACAGATTTCTTTATCTTTAATAGCATACAGATCTCTTTTTCTACAATAGCATACAGATCTTTTTATCTTCAATAACATACAGATCTCTATATCTTCAATAGCATTCAGATCTCTTTATCTTCAATAGCATACAGATCTCTTTATCTTCAATAGCATACAGATCTCTTTATCTTCAATCGCATACAGATCTCAAAAAAGCAAATTGTATCCAGGGGCTCAAACATAAATTTCTATAGTAGAGAAGCTTCAGCAAGACTTGCAGAAAACTACAATCATTCGGGGAGGACTCGTTGGACACAATTTGACAGCTATTTAATTGTAAATATTTTAAAATTTTCGACTTTTACCCCAAAAACCATATAGGTATGTCACACTTGTGACATAATTATTAAAAAAATTTCGTTGCCACGATCTTGTATTTTGATTCATTATTTCCGACCCCAAAAACCATAACAAAAATTACCAATATTTTTTTTGCCGTCATATTGAATTTGGGTCTTGATCTCATATTTGTTACTAGCTGTTGCCCGCGACTTCGTTTGCGTGTACGTTAGAAACTAAAAAGCTGCCACTGAAAAAAGATAAACGGGAAATCACCTGGAGCCTTCTCGAAAAATGATAGAGCAACATAAAGTTGGCCATTGGAAAAACAACCAGAAGCGAAGTGTACCCCCACAACGCATGATTTCTGGCCATGACGTTGGCTCACTGGGAATTTAACACGTTTGAAACTAAACAGAACCAACTGCGTGTATTTTGAGAGGCAGTCACTGTATCGCCGGATCTATGTGTTCTGTTGACATTTAATTGAAAATAGCCGATCTTATAATATGAACAAAACCTGTCAAAAAACATTGATCCGTAATTTTAACAACTTAAAATGACCAGAACGTTTTTTCCTGGCCACCAATTTAAATGAAACAAAGACTAAATGTTGCTCAGAACTAACCCGCATGCAAATGGAAAAATTCCAAGTAAATCTGTGCAGTATTTTCGGAGATTACCTTTAACAGACAGACAGACAGAACGACAAAAAAAAACAAAAAAATCTTTTTTTGTGTTGTATATGTTTCTTTTTTATCGCCTTTAATCCATTTTTTTGTATTTTTTTTAAATGTAAAGACAACCGTTCCTACTGATTTATTATATGTATAGAAGATAGAAGATATAGGTATAGATAATAGATTAAAATTTTAACACTTCAGAACTTACCCTCCGTCTTACGAATTTTCGATCAGGTCACATGTTCTGACGCGAGTTTAAAATTTTTTACCCATCCCAAAAAGTGCACTACGCCGCTAAAGAAGTTTTCACTTAAAAAATAATTTTGGCAATATGGTGCCCAAAAGTGTCACGTTGTCGAGATATTTGGAGGTAATTTCATGCTTATTTTATTCTTTGTTTAAGTGTCCTCTACCCATATTTTGGTGGAACGGAAGGGCATGTCAGACTCTTACTGACTAAAACCCATGCGTGTTCCTTCTAAAGCCCTTTGCGTTCCAGGGCCGCGGTGACTCTTTTGAACAACATCCGCAACCCTGGCAGGCTCTGGCCCTAGCGGGTCCCGTCTTCTATGCTGACCCGGGCCTCATGGTGATCGGACAGGGACAGGGCGATCCTCACAGTGCCGACACCCGGGCTTGTCCTCGCGCTTAATCCGAAACAGGCAACCTGCGTCAGGCGGAAGGTGAAGACGAAGTGGCGCCTCTTCAGCCACTCCCCAAAGAGGGGCCTTACCGCCGCAATTGTGGCGTGCCCAGCGCTGGGTCGCGATAGTCGCAGTCTCCATACCGTCCTCTACCCATATACACCTGTTTCATCGCGCGTTGCGATTTCGAAAAAAAAAACAAAATGGCGACGGTTGGCTATGCCATTTCCCATAGAAAAATGTTCAAACCCCTTTAGGGCTGTTTAGACCATTATTTCGACCGACCGTAGTTATGGGAAACATATTCTTTTATTTAAAAACAATTCAACCCGATTGTTTCGGACCTAAAATCCACTGTATTTGTAAACATGTCAAGTCACAATTACTATTGTGTATTATATTCACATGACTTTTATATCTCCTTTATCATAATTATAATAACGAAGTAAACAAAAACACACTTATTTTGTTTTAATTTTTTTATGACGAAATCTAGTTGTACTCGGCTCTGTGTGAAGACCAGTAACAACCTAGCAGAATAACAATTATATAAGGAGTTTAAACAACTTTATATTTGTTTTATGTTTGATTAACTTCAAACATTTAATCTAGACACTCGGTAGCGTGTCAAGCCAAGTTCAAACCAAAAGGAACTGGCGACGCAGCAGCCGTGTGTTATACTTAAATTACACGAACCATTTGGTGCCACGTTTGACCCTTTAATAACTCAAACTCTATTTAACATATACATGTGAAATTTGGTTTATTAATTAAAACCCCAATGATAATCCAGAACCCAAAATTTCATAAATATAGCTGAAACTGAGATAATAGTAACATCTAAAAATTTGCATTTTTACAACTGAGTGATATAGGGTAGATCAAAAACCTAACCCCTTCGAGATGACCTAGAAAATTAAAATTTGGCGTCCGGCTGGATAATTGTGTGTATGTTTTACATTAAACAACAGCTCACAACGCTTAGTTGCTTGTTCCGCGATGTGGAATTTTGGAACAAGCCACACGCGTTGTGGGCTGTTACCAATGAGCGTTTTTGGTCTTAGGGCGTAACATTATACAAAGAAAAACTTGAGAAAACAGTGAATTCTTACGATTTGAAATATTTTCAAAGCAATCGATTTTTGTTAGCACCTAGCGCCTTGGGAAATTATATAAAAACTTTTTCTCTCGCAGGAGAAGAATGCTTTTATCGTTTTGATTATTTATAAAACTTAGAGAACCAATAGTAACACATTGTTGTATAATTTTATTTGGCCCCCATTAATTTTTTGGTGGGATATTTTATCTTTCTGAGAAAAAGTGTGGTTTGTACGCAGTATTTGGAGTCAAACTATGGTGAGATTCTCAGACATATCAAAAGTGGTCTTTGAAAAAAAACAAAAGAAATAATAGAAAAACGTTCAGTTGAATTGCGAAACTTCTTTATATTTTTGAAGTCGGTTATTTTTTCAAAATAATTGGGCTCGTCCGGGATTTGAACCCGGGACCTCTCGCACCCTAAGCGAAAATCATACCCCTAGACCAACGAGCCGCTTGATGACAGTTGTGAAATTGTACTTAATACTATTTTTCACGAGTGTGTGCTTTTATAAATCGCGAGAGAGAGTACACACTATATAATTATGTCAATGGGCACTCACTTTTGGATATTTCCTTTTTGGGCCAGCATAACAAAGCAGTTCTAACTACTTTGTCTTGCTTCATAGATACTCATGCGTAAAGGGTTTCGTCGGAATATTTTTATTAATGCTATTTTCAACCATGGGCTTCTTAAAGTTTTTCTGTAATCTAAATAGAAAGATGTATTTTCAGTTTTAATTCAGTCATAAAAATTCAAATTGTGTGCGTTTCAACTAAATCAATACAGAACATTCGGAGAAAATTGGCTGTGATAGACGGACAAACGGACACACAGAACCCAATTTTTCTGGTCTCGGTGTTTCCTGGTATAACCGTCTTTAAGTAAAAAGTATTTAACTATATAGATGTACTTTTTGTGTATTTTTTTTTTCATTTTTCTTTTATTTTTCTATTAAATAACTCACACTGTAAAATAACTCACACTGTAAAATCAATTGTTTGCAATATTTGTAAATATGTGAGTACCATTTATTGTAACACTTTTATTTGAAAAGAGTAACTATTGAATTTCTTTCCTTTCGAATGGACAGTAGAGTCACTTTATTTTTATACAAATTCTTTTAACTGCAATGTTGCCGTTCAAAAGTGCATTTTAATGGCCTAATTGGAATAAACGTTTTGACTTTGACTTCGAAGGCTTATCTATCATAAAATAAAAATCCTGAAAAAATATTCGAATGCAGACAGGCAACATGAAGATTTAAAATCGTGGTTATGAAAGTTCCGGTCTCTTCTATAGCTTTTGAAGTGCGACCTTTGTAGCGGAAAGGGTCGATATATCGGATTGAGAAAAGGCCTTGGCTCTGCAGGTGGATGATAACAGAAATATATTATTGACGTAAGTAAAACATAATATCGAACGAGGTTTATTTTAGTACTCATTAAAAACCTATTAGGAGATATGATATTTTGACTGGCCTGTTGGTCGAGTGGTTAGTGACCATGACTGCTAAACCGGAGGTCGTGGGTTCGATTCCCACTCAGGACAAATCTTTGTGTGATGAGCATGATCATTTGTTCTGTGTCTGGGTGTAATTTGTCTATAATATGTATGTATTTAGAAATATATAAGTACCTATGTTTATCAGTTGTCTGGTTGCACAGGCTCTGCCTAGTTTGGGATCGGATGACCGTGTGTAACTCACACACGGTCATACGATCCCAAGATATTATTATATTATGTTATTATTATTATATATTATACAATCGTCATCTTTGTTAATGCCTTTTTAAGTAAATAGGCGATAATCCCGACTTTTTTGTTGAATTTTGTTAGTTTCCAAAGACGAAAACCCGACTCCGAGGTTTCTGTATACTTAATGACCATCCTCCTTCACCGTACCCTCATCTCTGTGGTAGAAGGTGACCTCTCGCTGCCGGCCGTAGTCCGTTGTATGGTCCGCGGCGAGGAGTCCTGGGATGCGGTGGTCTCCTTCTGCGAAACTGTTATGGCGTAAAAGGAGACTGCGGAAAGGGAGAGGGAAATCTTGACCGCTCTCCCGGCCCGCCTAACTGGGTCAAGGGGCGGCGGACTTGGGGATGTCCGTCACCCCCCATTCATTCATCCGGACCCGAGGTGGCCCGCAGAGGTGGACCGGCACCAGACGGGGATTATGGAAGTCGCCGTTCCCGCGATCCCCGGTGTAGGTGGGATATGAAACACCATATGGGTGGTTTTAGTCAGTAAGAGTCTGACAGAACCCCTCCGCCCGCCCCAGGGCGGAGGACATCCATGAGGATTCCTCCCCGTTAAAAAAAAAATGTTTGATTCCTTAAGGTTGGACATCGAGTTGTTGGTTTTTACCGTGAATTTAAAGCTGATATCTGGATTATTACCTTTTGTTTTTATTGGCCAAGATAGTTAAAATGAAAAACAGCATGATCCAAACATATTTATCTTCACAAATCCCTAGTACAACCTTCTATTGGTGTAATACGATTAATTTAACCAATTGGATAGTGCGTGGTTATCGATGTATACAAGTATAAAAATACATAGATGTTTAATAATTATATTTATTGATAATATACATAATTATACACCGAGAATAACATAAAAACAATAAATACAAACTAAAACACAATATGTAAAATGGGCGGCTTTATCGCATTCCGCGATTTTGTCCAGGCAACCTGGAATGGACAGTAATTGCCTGGACATAAAATGGGGCTGTCACCGGCGCAACTACTTCACTACCTACTTTAAATATAATAAATACACAGATGAATATATAGGTATTTTTAAACAATAGAAACATATATCTAAACATTTAATAAAAATGTAGCGGATCGCAGTCTGTACAGTGTACATGGAAGATATATGAAAAAAATATAATTTTTGGGAAGTTAAAGAGCATTTCCTTTCGCAAATGACATAATATTTATAGATATGTATGTATATATTTACATGTTTATGTATGTAAGTATATTTATGTATGATACAGAATGTAGTATTGTAAAATGTGTGCACTGGATCCTACCCTCTATTGTGATCTCTCTCTGTCACTCAAAGGTTTGCTGGTAGAAAACTCATTTTTGAGTTAAGCTCGCCTTTGTACATGAACTATTTAAATCACTGTGAATTAATATAAGCTGTTATGGTGTACAATAAAGAATTGAAAGATGAAAGAATTGAAAGACCTTTATCAACGCAAATAGCACCCAAGACAATGATTCTTTGAATTTTGTCTGTTTGTGCACGCTAATCCCAGAAACTGCTTATCCAATTTAGATGTGGTTTTCACTAATACATTGTGGTAAGCTTCACTCAACATTTAGTGTTTTTTTCATGTCAATCGGTTTATAAATAAATATGCCAATTTAAAGAATCACGTCAAACATTTTTAAACTATCTATATCTATCTTTTCTTTCTCTGTTCAGTAGCATTGACTAAAACTTAAAAAAGTTCTGCCCCAAGTATTCCACGCGGACAAAGTCGCGGGAAAAAGCTAAAACTAAATATATAGGCGTTTAATAAATTACGACCATCCATTTCATAGCGACAGGTATGTTCCTTCACGAGCCTTTTGAACACAGGTAACGATTGAGCGCGTCTTACTGGGACTGGCAATGCATTCCACAAACGAGCGGCTTGAACAGTAAAGGATTTATCCAAGAAAGTTGTGGAATGCATTGGCATTTTAAGTTGTAAATTATCTGATGACCTCAGAAGTTTAGTGTGGGAATCATAGAGAAACTGAAAACGTAGGGGTTAAAGGGGAAAAGAGAAAGAATATGAGCAATATAATAGCTTGTACCAATCCGGGTTATGGTAAATATGACATTGTAGCTGCATCAATGCCGCCACATGAAAAACTAAGAAACGAAATTTGTTTATTATTTTTTACGGCAACAAAAAGAACCGCAGCGCCATCTACGACGAACTAACAACGAAATCCTGCATCGCGCAAGCAAAGTTCTCCGTGCGATTTGAACACATGCAACAGTCCAAATATCAGCTATCGAGCAGTTGCCCAGTCAAAACAACCGTCTGGTTCGGAGGATCCTCCCATTTTCAGTGGAGGTATGCGGGACTTTACTCTCTGTACTGCGTACCTCTAAAACAATAACCGCCCACCTATTACTTGAGAATTTAACATACCTCGCGAAATGTGGGATAAGTACCTACACGTCTTAACTTCAGAAAGTACCTAAACACGTGATGTTAAGTCAAAGTCAAAGTCAAAGTCAAAGTCAAAGTCAAAACGTTTATTTCAATTAGGCCATTAAACGGCATTTTTGAACGTCATCGTTTACAGTTCAGTAAAATAATAATGTAACATTAATAAAGTGACTCTACTGTCCATTCGGAAAGGTAGATTCTTATGGAGAAGAACGGACAAGAAACTCCATAGTTACTCTTTTTAAATAATGATTTTACAAAATTTGGTATACAACAATTAATNATTGAAAGACCTTTATCAACGCAAATAGCACCCAAGACAATGATTCTTTGAATTTTGTCTGTTTGTGCACGCTAATCCCAGAAACTGCTTATCCAATTTAGATGTGGTTTTCACTAATACATTGTGGTAAGCTTCACTCAACATTTAGTGTTTTTTTCATGTCAATCGGTTTATAAATAAATATGCCAATTTAAAGAATCACGTCAAACATTTTTAAACTATCTATATCTATCTTTTCTTTCTCTGTTCAGTAGCATTGACTAAAACTTAAAAAAGTTCTGCCCCAAGTATTCCACGCGGACAAAGTCGCGGGAAAAAGCTAAAACTAAATATATAGGCGTTTAATAAATTACGACCATCCATTTCATAGCGACAGGTATGTTCCTTCACGAGCCTTTTGAACACAGGTAACGATTGAGCGCGTCTTACTGGGACTGGCAATGCATTCCACAAACGAGCGGCTTGAACAGTAAAGGATTTATCCAAGAAAGTTGTGGAATGCATTGGCATTTTAAGTTGTAAATTATCTGATGACCTCAGAAGTTTAGTGTGGGAATCATAGAGAAACTGAAAACGTAGGGGTTAAAGGGGAAAAGAGAAAGAATATGAGCAATATAATAGCTTGTACCAATCCGGGTTATGGTAAATATGACATTGTAGCTGCATCAATGCCGCCACATGAAAAACTAAGAAACGAAATTTGTTTATTATTTTTTACGGCAACAAAAAGAACCGCAGCGCCATCTACGACGAACTAACAACGAAATCCTGCATCGCGCAAGCAAAGTTCTCCGTGCGATTTGAACACATGCAACAGTCCAAATATCAGCTATCGAGCAGTTGCCCAGTCAAAACAACCGTCTGGTTCGGAGGATCCTCCCATTTTCAGTGGAGGTATGCGGGACTTTACTCTCTGTACTGCGTACCTCTAAAACAATAACCGCCCACCTATTACTTGAGAATTTAACATACCTCGCGAAATGTGGGATAAGTACCTACACGTCTTAACTTCAGAAAGTACCTAAACACGTGATGTTAAGTCAAAGTCAAAGTCAAAGTCAAAGTCAAAGTCAAAACGTTTATTTCAATTAGGCCATTAAACGGCATTTTTGAACGTCATCGTTTACAGTTCAGTAAAATAATAATGTAACATTAATAAAGTGACTCTACTGTCCATTCGGAAAGGTAGATTCTTATGGAGAAGAACGGACAAGAAACTCCATAGTTACTCTTTTTAAATAATGATTTTACAAAATTTGGTATACAACAATTAATTTAATATTATGTGAGGACGATGCACCCAGAGTATGCTACTTAAAGAACAAAGTATCACCAGCAGAGGTAAGCTTATTAATTTCCTAAAGAAATTTAGGTAAATTGTACTCACACATTTACAAACATTGGAACCATTAATTAAACAAGTGGGTGGGTCAACGGAAAAATAAAAACACAAAAAAAGAAACAGTATATCTATAAAGTTAATACATTAATCAACCAGTTTGACCTTCACCCTTGATTGTCCTATGGAGCAGGACCAGCATGTTTGTAATAAAATGTAACTAAACAAAACATGTTCTGTTTATATCCTACTGCTTCACTTGAGATTAAAATATCGTTAAATTAAATTACATTGTTCTCTCATAGAAATAATATAAAACATATTTGTTGACAACTTAATAAACACAAATACCTACTTGTCATCTTCATCATCATTAGTTGGCATATTTATTGTAGCTAATTAGTCTGATCTACATATTAATATTTATATATTTAGAGACCGAAGATTCGTAACCGAACCCACAGCCCGCTGGCGTATGAACTTGCTAAGTCCCCTCGTGTTTCGAGCCATCAGTAAGTTGGAATCTACTTCCGATCTGGGCGGAGCGGAAGGGAGTGTCAGTACCTAATACCCTTTACGTTCCAGGTCCAAGGTAACTCTTTCGATCAAATTCCACAACCTGGCAGGCACTGGCTGGCACAAAACAAGCTTTATTTAATACATATGCTGGTCTCGGCCTGTGTTATCTGGAAATAAATGGTGTTACTTATTACAAGCCAAGATATCGTTGACTATACATTTTTCATCACTTTGATGCTACTCTTAGAACCTTGAACTGGATCCTTGAGATGGGTGCAGCATCTCAACAACAATGAAATTTAGACGCTGCAGAAGATGTGCAGCGTTACCCGACCGAGGAGGCTAACGAGAGCTTCCGACTCGCGGCAATAAATTGCTCTGCAAATACAGATTGGTCATTACAACCATGCCGTAAAGCAAACATGTTTGTTTACAAAAAAACATGTTTAAAACTTACAAACAAATGTTACCTTAATAATTTGCTAGATTGCTCCCGAGTTATTGGCATTATCCTTAAAAGCTGCGGTCCTCAAACTTGATTATTAAAGTAGGGTTTAAGACTTCAACCAAACATTGACTAGAAGAGAATGCTATGTTGCATTAAATCCGCCCACCACCACAACTCTACTGTATGTAAATAAATACATTCTCAATTCAACAACTGGTCCCAAGTCAAGTGTTGCAAGTGCCCGAGTTTGATTCTCGGGTGGGCCAAAGTGTTACCTGGAATTGAGTTACGCCCCTTTTCATGGGACTTTAACGTACCTGGCAAAATGTAGGTGCATTATGGGTGTACCTCTTGCGTTAGCAAGAGATACTCCAAAAGGGTTACCTTTTATTATGGAAATGCAGGTAATGCATTGTTTCCATAACTCATAATTTGCCTAGCTTTTTCCCAAACTATATTACATGATGATGATGATGATGATGATTGGAGTCGGTTCCCAGTCAAACTGGATTCAGCTGAATACTAGTATTTTATGTGGAGCGGCTTACCAGAACTCCACAACCCATTAATTGGGTAACACGGTACTTCTTGGCAAGACTGGTGTCAGATTTTCTGGCTTCTGACAATCCGTAACGAATGACAAAGATCTACAAATGACAGCTGGGACTAACGGTTTAACGTGCTTTCCGAGGCAGGGAGGAGTCTCGGTATGTTCAGATGATCACAAATCCACAGACCAACCTCGACAAGCATTGCTTAACCTTGAAGATCGGGCAGTGCGGCTGTTATAATTTAGGCACAAGCTCCTGTTTCCATAACTATAATCTTAAGAGTAATAATTTATACAACTGTTTTTTAAACATTAGGGATGTTTATTATTAATTCCCATACTTTATTCGAAGCAAGAGCATCTTGGTATTCGCGGGACTGCCAACGATCTCTTCAGGAGTTATCTAACAGATCGTAAACAAATGAACAAACTTGAAAACAACCTCAGCAACCCTGAGACGATTACTTTTGGTGTCCCGCAGGGCAGTGTCCTGGGACCCCCACTTTTTCTCATTTACTTGAATGAGCTGTGTCAATTATCCTCACACAACTTCTAAATTATACCTTATGCCGATGACAAAGCTCTAATTGTTCATGGCCGGAACTAGACTGAAACTCGCCTCAACTCGGAGTTTGCCTTGAGCACCTTCATGAGGTGGCTGACCACTAATCTTCTCACTGTAAATGTCAATAAGACCAAATTTATCACATTCTCTACTATTAAGTCAAGTCAGCCCCCTACACCGAATTAAATTCGTGCGTACACCTGCCCAAACTTACACGCTATCTGTGGCTGTCAACAATTACAAAATACCTCTAATATACAATATCTCGGAGTCACTGTTGATAGCAACTTGAAATGGAAGCAACATATTGCTTCAAATGTAGCTCGTGTGAGAAAACTCATTTATATTTTTAAGAAGCTCAGAGGCGTCACATATTAGAACTTCATGAAGGAAAATTTTAAAAGCACACTTTGTAAACAAGCATATTATAAATTAAAAGATTACATTCAGGATAAGAATGCTTGGAAACATGCTGGTCCTGCTCCATAGGACAATCATGGGTGTAGACAAATCAAACTGGTCGATTTATGTAAATACATAAATCGAGAGATTTGATTTAACTTTGGTTTGGTTTGTGTTTATCTATAGATATATTGTTTCTTTATTGTGTTTTTATTTTTCTGTTAACTCACACACTGTTTAATGAATCGTTCCAATATTTGTGAATATGTGAGTACCATGTACCTAAATTTATTTAGAAAATGAATAAGTTTACCTCTGCTATAAGTAATATTAGTAATATTTGTTCCTATAAGTAGCATACTCTGGGTTCATCGTCCTCACATAATATTAAATTAACTTTTGTATACCAAATATTGTAAAACCAGTATGGAGTTTCTTGTACGTTCATCTCCATAATCTTCCTTTCCGAATGGACAGTAGTGTCACTTTATTAATAGTAGACATACTTACATAGAATTAATGAGAATTTGGAAAGTGTCATCCTACTCATTTCTTGAAATAATCATTTCCTTTAACTATGATTAAGTTAAAGTAATTAAGTATAATTTTCACTTATAAAGTGATTTATACGTACATAAATAAATAAAAACATTAAAAATGGCGATTACTTGCTTATTATTTCTCCACAACAGACCGGTTGTAATCAGCAAAACGTGGATATTTAAACATATTTACGACTTTGAACACAGTAAACAGGCTGGTTAGTCACGCTGCAGCAGCGCAGGCGCCGGCTGCCTCGAGCTTTACTTCAGTTGGTTTTTGCAAATATCCACAGGTATGTCTTATGAAATAAGTTGTTTAATATCACGGTTTAATAAGAATTTGGTAGGTATATTTAGATTTGGTATTTTCGAGTCCATGATTAACTAGGCCTAGTAAGCGGCTTCTTTGCAGCATCGGTAGCATTCGTAGCATCAGGCTGGTTTGACAGCTGTCCGGGAGACCCGTACGAGCCACCCGTAACCCTCCCGGCGCGGAGCGGATCGATTATGTAATGTGTTACTTATTAATATGGAAACTCATTTTATGACAAATAAAAGTGAAGGCTTATAAGGTGATATGACAAGCGTTATTAGTATAAATGATAATAGTGCAAGTAAATATTACGAGGGGGAACGATTATGGAAAACAATAAAAGAACAAATTATATTATGGAAAAAAAAGACAACACCGTTTACAATACTAAAGTTTCAACGTAACGCCTACTCAATTTTAGTTAGCAATTATGCACAAACAAATCTTACTACAGGGTAGAGCGGAAGGGCGTGTCAGACTCTGACCATCCGTGTTCCTTCTAAAGCCCTTTGCGTTCCAGGGCCGCGGTGACTCTTTCGAACAAATTCCTGTACCCTGGCAGGCTCTGGCCCTAGCGGGCCCCGTCTTCTATGCTGACATCTCTTTGAGGCGCGCGTGAAACACAACGCGCCATCGTCCCGGGCCTGGTGGAATTATTATACCAAGAAAGGATCACCTAAAAATCAATGTCTCAGCGCTGACGAATTAAAACAGTTATTCAAATTTATTATAAGGCTCTCGCAAAAGGACCAATTTCCAGAATACATGACAAAAAACATCCTTTATTACTACAGCCAGCATATTGTCACAAAATTGTTGTTTGAATTTATGCACAAAAAACGTTTGCACGCTGGGCCGCAAGTGTTACAATAATTTTCTCTAATGAGCGCCACCATTGGAGAAAATTATTGGCCGATTGGTGGTAGACGTTTAGCTCAATCAATTTATAATAAATGTATTTTATGCTGTCGTTTAAAAGGACAGGTAGTCTCTCCTCTCATGGATAATTTGCCACAGCAGCGTTTGATTCCCGGGGTTTACCCCTTTGAAACTGTAGGTGTGGTGGTACACAGCTGGACCGATTATGTCAGCCACTAGACAAGGACGTGGTGTCTTCTTTCTAAAGTACCTATACGTTGTTCTTTTTGTATGTTTCACGACTTAGAAACTACACTAGACTTAAAATCACCTACCAACTTGATTTTACAATTTTTTTTATCAATTCTTCGTAGATTCGTTTCGCGAAGAGGAAAGCCTAAACACATCTACTCTAATAATGGGATCTCGTTTGTGTGAGCATAATATGAACTTGGCCAGTTCATAAAGAGTAATTGCAATTCGTTGTCCAGTGATTTAGCAAATGCCGATCCGTGACTTATTTGACCAAGTACCAGAGAATAGAGCAAGTCTTCTGGTCCCGATGGAGCAAAACATACGTCTCAGAACTACAATAGCGAGTGAAATGGCGATCCTTTACTAAGCCATTACAAAAAGACACTCTTTTGGTCATTAAGGATGAGAAACTACCTCCTTTGAAGGAGGACAGGACGGCGTTAGTCGCGTCGCTGACATCAAGACGACATGTGGAGTGGTTCAGCGAGCTTTAAGCAAGATATGCCCGTTACTTCTACGCCCGGGTTTTAGTTACAGCTATAAATACAGCTTTAAATAATTGGAAGCCTTTTATTTTCAATAATTCTGCTTATCAAACCCCAACAGTATCCGACGGTTGTATAAAATCCCAATTAGCCAAGTTAATGTCAGTGAGGAACTTAACAGGATCACCCATTTATTTATTTAATAACTGTTTGTGCAAATACATACTTCTCTGTTAACTATGGTTCAGAGACCTCTTCAAGTGATCTTGTCTGTCTCTTTTATTGAGTTCATCTTTGTTTTGTTGTTGAGTTTTTATCATCGTATTTATTACTGTTACTAAGTTTATGAACTTCTTGTGCCAGACAGATAAATGATTATCTCAGATAGTTTATCTTACCTCCTGGCTAAAGAGAAGTTTGACCCGAGCAGCCGTTAGAACGGGTCAATCATCTTCTTTTGTCAACCAGTTAGCGATTTTTATGGCCATATTAAACTGACTGACTGAGTTTTCAGATTTCTGGGTCACTCAGCAATAGTGTAATTTTTTAGCGTCCGCAGGTTTTACCTTACCTTCAGCAAACCAAAAAGTCGAATTTAAACAATTTTTGTCTAGTCGACGATTGCTGGAAATATCCGGAAGGGCTAGCACAAACCCGGGACAAATGGAAGACAAGAAAGGAAGCTTATACCCAGCAATGGTTGATTCCAGGTTGAATCAACGACCGACACGCTACAGCAAACCTAATGCTTTCTTTTTCCATTCTAGTCATGATCCTGATATACACATGGCTAGCGGTAGCCATCACGGCGCTAGTTTTGTACCTCCGACAAAAATACTCCAAACTGTCTCGAGCTGGGGTCAACCATCTACCCGTAGTACCACCCTTTGGAAACCTCTTCTGGGTGTTTATGCATAAAGAGCACATGATTGATCACCTGATGAGGATTATGACCACATTTCCTAATGATAGGTAAGTTTTAACTATACTTCTATATGATCTGATAATGGAGCCAAAAGGTTCTGGAAGACGCAACATTGGAAGGTCTCCCGCAAAGAGGACCGGTGATCTCGTGTAGGCCGCGGGAATGCGCTGGATACGGAACGCATAGGATTACGACTTCGATTCAGTGGCGACACTTGACCTTTGTATGTGCAGCAGCGGACGTCTTTCGGCTGAAGGATTGTCTAAGTATATTTCTTTCCTAGAATTTTTATGAATGGAAAATTGCTTGGATGGCTAAATCTAGCTTCGGAAAATTAGAGGAATAGTAATTTTTTGCATAAAATTTGTTTTATTTATACACTTTTCAAGCTGAAATTACTGTAAGTTTGACTGCCCCTCTAACCGCTCCATGGCGGAGGATATCCATGACGATTCTGCCAGGCTGAAGTGGGATTGGGTTGGTCATATGTGTAGGATGCATCAGTATAGATGGGTGAGAGTCGCTACGCAGTGGGAGCCAGAGGACGGGCGTCGTCGCCAAAGAAGATCTAGGAAACGCTGACGTGACGACTTGGAGGCGTTCGTGACGGCTAGAGCAACACACCGTTAAGAGTGGAAGGCTATGGGGGAGACCTTTGCCCAGGAATATAGGTTGATTAAAAAAAAGTTGATGACGATGATCATTTCAGGATAGTGGGACACTACGACTTTGTGGCTCCGGTGTATCTAGTTCGTGATGTGGAAGCAATGAAGCGGATCACCATTAAGGACTTCGAGCACTTCGTGGACAGGCGCGAGTTCACCAGCACCAGCGACCCGATGTTCGGAAGAGGTTTGCTGCTGTTGCAAGGTACTATAATATCACATACTTCTTCTTCAATCCGACTTATATGCACACAAACATCTCAACAGTAGTTAACCAATGGTTTAAAGATGTCATAAGAGCTTTTGTGTCTTTAGCTATGTCGATAAAATCTATCAAGCCGTATAAGCTAAAGAGCGTGCCAAAGAAGTAAACATAGGTATATATATACACACACTCGAAAAACATAACCCTCCTTCTGACGCAGTCTGATAAAAAGCAGGATATAGGAACAGTCAGTAAAATATTTACGAGTGGCTGCATCGTGAATTTGTGATAAACGTCAATTATATACTATCTCGAGTATGTACAAATATAAAGCGAAGATAACAGAATAACGAATGCGTGATTGCCCGAGTTATGTTTATTTGTTTAACGAATAGGTATCTAAATGACGACATATTTCGTGTTATTGACATATAAATAACTGATAAAGATGATTAATGAAACTATCGAAACAATGCAGTGTGAGTGTGGGGTGATAAAAATTATTTTCTAAGTGACTTTGCGAAGCATGTTACCTTGACTTTATGGGATTAGCCCACTACACACTATTCCCAATCAGTGCAACTTCTGATAGCCAGAATCATCAGTAGCAATCACCAGAAAAACGCCGAGTCAATAAAACTCGACGAGTCCTGGAGAAACGATTCAACTGTCTTGGATCCGCAACGGAATTAATCAGAAAAGAACAGCAGAGGAGCAAGAAAAACAAAACGGAGGGTTCAGTTTGCCTTGACTACCAATAAGAATAACTACAGATACCTAGCTACTACCATTGTTGTCAAAGAAGTAGAACATCTGGTACTTATGTATCCTACATCATGATTGTATATTTCAAAATTAAATATTTTGTTTCAGGTGACGAATGGAAAGCTATGAGATCTACAATGTGTCCAGCATTCACAAGCTCCAAGATTCGTCTGATGGTGCCGTTTATGGAGGAGATCGGCATAGAGATGATCAAGGTGATCAAGGAGACGATCAAGGATTCTGGAAGTAAGTGTTATTATAAACATATTCATAGAGGTATTAGCAAGGTTGAGATGAGAAGGTTTTTGGCCATATTCGATTAGACGCAGTCGATTGAATGGAATAGAATAGAAAAAATGTGTTTGCCAGATTACTAATAGTTGCAACGACCATTTTTAAGGAGCAGATCAAGTTATTTGATTTAATTTATTTCTTCGGTTCTGAAAATGTTAAGATTGTTTTATTAGTAAGTTTATAAAAACAACAAGACAAGGATAAAAACAAACAATGAGATAGGTATCTGAGGCAGTCTATGTAGAGCACAATAAAGCAAAGAATATGCTACCTGAATGGGGGAGTAAGGACTCTCCACCAATGTTTTCAGACTGCTATTTTCACTGACACGCGTTCGAAATGCAAGTGTAAAAATCTTTAACCATTTTCGATTTAAGTGAATAACATTCTGGTAAAATACTTAATATTAATCCCGCAGACCCATATATCGACATGGATACAAAAGATATAATGACAAGGTACGCCAATGACGTCATCGCCTCCTGTGCCTTCGGCCTAAAAGTTAGCTCACAGAAAGTAGACCACGAGTTCTATACGAACAGCAAAGCAATCACCAAGCTTACGTTATGGCGAGTCATGAAGATATTCTTCAGTAAATGTTTTACCAGCGTTGCTCAGGTTAGAACATTTTTATACTACAAAGTTATCAGTATGATCCGGATCCGATTGATGATTAAAAACTGTTATCGGTATTTATTTTAAACTAGCTTTAAACCTCGACTTTGTTTGCGCGGACTTCAGGATTGGATCCAGATAGAAATTAAAACTGTGTATCTATTCAATCTCAGATCGCAAATCCTAGAAAAGACATTTAAGATCAGTTTGCCTGGGAAGAACACACATTATTTTTACTAAGTTACAGACAATAGCTCCGATGTCATGAAAACTTAAATATTATCGTTAAATTTTCTGTGCAGAAGATGAAAATTTCACTGGTGCCGCGTGAGACCACAGATTACTTCACAAATGTGGTCCTCGATACCATGAAGGACAGAGAGAAGAACAACATAGTAAGGCATGACCTGATCAACATTCTAGCAGAAGTGAAGAGAGGTGAGAGTTCCAGATCTTACGAGTACTTTTACATTTTTTTTTGTCTTCAAGTCTTAGAAGACTTTAGATCATATTTTCACGTAACTGGCTTGACTTGCAATCTGACGATAGCTCAAACTTGGTCGTTGTTTTACTACTTCATATTTTTTTTTTTTTGTTGAATTTTGGGCAAACAATGGTTTTAAAACACAGTTACAACAAGAGGTCAACAAAGCTTGTTTTTAGCACTTTGATGATCTTATGGAAACCTTAGATGAAGAAGATTTTACTGGTGTTGAAGAATATGAAATTAATAATTTTGAATAAACAGGTCAACTTTCTCACGAGAAAGACAGTGCAAACACCGACGCTGGTTTTGCAATAACTGAAGAATCACATGTTGGCAAGAAACAACATAATTATGGTATGATTAATTGCGATTGATTTTATTACTTAGATTTGTTTCAGTCTGGACAAAAACTCAACTGAAATAACTAAAAGAATTAATTTTAAATAATATTGTATTTATTAATTATAATTTGCATGCTTTTTTGAATTATCAAGTACCAAATGACGGCGCGCTGCCCTGTCACGATTATGACGCTTACGCTAGCTCCATTAAGCTCAGTCATCTTGATAGGCACATCCTGAATTAAAAAAATCATACATAAACTATTCATACATACATCAAATAGGCAGAAACAACAGAACGCCACCAGCTATGATTCTTCTTTCACTTCATTTAATACCTCCATTTACGAAAAACATGGGCTATTTTTTAGCTCTTTAGCTAGTTTTAAGCTATACTGACTCTATTCCACACCTAAAAGTTTTAGTTTTGGAATAGATGTTTTGAGGGCAAATTTCATTTTATTCTATCTGTATGAACTTCCTTCTTATTCATTTTTTTAAGTGTCACGTAAACTGAATCTTTAAGGATAGCCTCAAAATAACACTGTGTACAGTGTAGTGGAGACAACTATGGGCACGACGTACACTTTATCTTACCTCCAAATTCTTGTCACTTCCTGTTTCAGCGCATATTTACTTATTTTCTCCCCTATTTTCTTTTATAAATTGTGCGTGCTGGGGATGCAATATCTTATTATTATTGTAATAGCCTGAAATGTCCCACAGCTGGACAAAATCCTCCTTCCATTTCTTCCATTGATCATTAATACCTGTAACAGTATAAATCTAATCTCATCTAAGTAGTCCTTAATGTTTTACTGAAGAGCAAAGGCCTCGTTTAGAATAAAATTGTCTTTTAATTAAGTTAACTGTAATAAAATTTACTTCGTTAATGACGAATTTAATGACGTTATGAGAACAATGGTTCTCAATGTAACCAGGATTTTTGTAAACATAAAATTATTTAAAAGAGTGTCCGTAGAGTTTCTTGCACGTTCTTCTCCATAGAGATCTACGCTTTGGAACGTGCAAATAGCTTCATGCTTTTGATGGACTGACTTTGACAATTCAAAAGTACCTGATAATGGTTTATTTGAAATAAATGCTTTGATTTTGACTTCCTTATTTATTGTTGATTGTGTTTTCCAATTAGTGCTTAGCTAATCAATTGAAAACTGTTTTCCAGAATGGTCGGATACGGACTTAGTAGCCCAAGCAGCGTTATTCCTGTTCGCTGGGTTCGACACAGTTTCCACGACGATGTCTTTCCTTTTGTACGAGTTGGCAGTGAACCCTGACGTGCAGGAGCGACTGGCGCAGGAAATCAGGGAAAATGACGCTAAGAATGACGGCAAGATAGACTACAATACTATACAAGACATGATGTACTTAGACATGGTGGTTTCTGGTAAGAACGTGATGGCAAGGGATGGTGCTCGTATTATGTATTTTTATGTAAAAATCCTAATTGAAACCAATTAAGTGAGTGTTGAGAATCAAGGTATTGAACCATTACCTTGCACTATAAAGTACAAAAGGAACCTTAAAAATTTAGGCATAATGAATCAATTCAATTCAAATGTTTATTGCTCAACACAGAACATTATCATTTATTTCTAGATGTCAAGTGAATGCGCAGTCCACTGTGTTGCATGCAATTCAGGCATGCAACACTTATCTATATGTATATAGAAATGAATCCCTATTTCCCTTGGTCACGGCATCACGTGTGTACAGCTGGACCAATTTCACTAATTCTTTTTTTGTTGTGTTTGTTATTGTCAGGAGAAGGGTTTACGACAGAAAATTTTGAAAAAAAATTAACATTCGGGCGAAGCCGGGGCGGGCCACCAGTCATACAATATATTTCATAAATATATCATAATTATCAGTAGATTATTGAGTTGCTTTTTTAATACATTAATATCTTTAATATTAACAAAGCATTATGTAATTTATTATAAATGAATGATTGAGCAGAAGATGTACCATTATACGCCTACCAATAATAAATTTATTTTGTTGATATATTTTCAGAGGTACTGCGGCTATGGCCTCCTGCTGCGGTTGTAGACAGACGCTGTGTCAAAGATTACAATTTTGGTAGAGCCAACAGTCAAGCTGCGAAGGATTTGATTGTGAGTGAACACATTTCACCTCAATCTTAATCATTACCATCTAAATCACATCAGGAATGTACCTGTTTTAAGTTTTTGAATAGTTTCCTAGTTTATTCGAGCGATATTAGTAGAAATACCCGATTGTTCAACCCACGTGTTGTGTTTAAACAGAAGTTCTATAATCTAATTAGAAGTTCAAGGCCGGACGTCTGGTGGTTGTAAAATAAAGAAGCCCGTGGTTTTGTTTGTATCTTCGTATTTGTCACCGACTTCCGAAATTATTGTTATTTTATACTTTGTAGTGTTTTTATTTGGAAGTCGGTTGTATTTTTTTGTAAAAAGTATTTTATTTTTCACTTTTTAGTTAGAGAATTATTCCGCTATTTGCCGTTAAGGAGTTACTCTGTGTGCCTTCGCAGTCCAAGTCAAGACCAGCTCATAGTTAAATATCTGCTTAGCTTTGGGATTGACATAAACCTAACTGTATCTCAGTTTAGGTACTATATTTTATTGATTTTAAGTTCAGGAGGTCACTGGTGTATCTTTGAAGTTCACTTCAATTCAATTCAATTCAAATTCTTTATTGCGAACTAAGTGTACAGAATTTTGAAGATGTTAACAATCTTGATTCTTTTACGTTGGATTAAGTTATGCCTACATTACTTAATCCAACGTAAAAGAATCAAGATCGGTTCATAAACAATAAAATTATGCCCAAATAGATAAACCCAAAAAAAAGCATGGACATCGAATATAACTGGTACACATCTGCGTACCCCTTCATAGCGTACCAGCGTGATGTTATATTATCAACAGGTGTAAACAATAAACAAACAAGTGATTTAAGCAATCCCGGGAGATTTTCTATCATGACTTATTGAAGATTTATTGAAGAGTTCCGTTACCTATCTCCGAAGTTCTTCATCAGATCTCGACCAAATTGAATGGGACTAGTAAAGAAAAATATTCTTCCAAACAAAAAAGGAATCATCCAAATAGGTTGACAATTGGCGAAAATATAGCTGAATAAAAATTTTCGAAGTCGGTTAAAAAGTGTTTAGTATCCAAAGTCGAAATACGTTTGTAGATGAACAGACTTAAAATGTCACCACAAATTATTTTAATACATCCTACATTTTTTTAAAGTATTTTTATTGGTTTCCACAGATCCGCAAAGGCGAGACCGTGGTTATAGCACCCTGGTCATTCCACAGAGATCCGAAGAACTTCCCAGAACCCACTAAGTTTGACCCTGACCGATTTTCACCGGAAAACAAGGACAAAATCATACCTTTGACGTATATTCCTTTTGGATTAGGTCCTAGGAACTGTATTGGTGAGTCTGGGGCTTGTAAAATCTTTGAACGGAATTGGAGAAAAAGTCATTGGTCATCCAGTATACACACGTGTAACGTAAAGGAATCAATTAGCATAAATTTATATTTTGTTGCTCGATATAATTGGACATTTTGAAATGCAGAATGTAAGCCTGTCTTCACATCAAGCAGAACATCTTATGAAACACATTTCAAAGGTCCTGATGGTTAATCAGGACCTCCAATTGTAATTTTTAACCGACTTCAAAAAGGAGGAGGTTCTCAATTATTTTTTTTATGTTTGTTACCTCATAAAGTCATTTATGAACCGATTTGAAAAATTATTTTCATATGAAAGGATATACATAGGTACGTTCCGATTGGTCCCATAGAAGTTTTATCAAAATTGGTTCAGTAGTTTGATTTTTAAATCAAAATAGCTGGAGGGAATAGAAAATATATAATAATAATAAATAATAATAAAATTTATTTTCTCACCACAATATTACAATAAAAATACATATAACATGGTATCAGAGTCAGACAACATTTAATATTGTGGGAGACTGGTGCCTAAACTAAGCTCTGTACTAAAAAAAGGAAAAATAAAAAACTTTTACTAAAAAAATACAACCGACTTCCAAATAAAGTTATTTTGTATTTGTAGTGTTTTTTTTTATTTGGAAGTCGGTTGTATTTTTTTGTAAAAAGTTTCTTTAGTCAAACTGTTTTTTTACTGATCCGCACAAAAACCTTCTATCTCACACTATTAAAAAAAAACAACAACATGTTTGTTTAATCATTGCGTAAACTTTTGACATGAGATAGAAGGTCTTGGCGGTTATGAATCGTTTGGCGGTTGTAATAAAACAATAGATGGTCTCATACAGAATGTTCCAGCAGGTACAGCATCACCCTAAAATATGATCACGCACTTCTAGAACATCCTGTATTAACATGTTCCGTCAATTTTCCAACTGTTCCAGGTTCTCGCTTCGCGTTGTGTGAAATCAAGGTGATGGCTTACCTGCTCCTCCGAGAGATGGAGGTGTACCCATACGAGAAGACATGCTTCCCTCCCGAGCTGACAAAGGATGGGTTCAGTCTGGCGCTAAGAGGAGGTTCCTGGGTTAGAATCAGAGGGCGTCCCCAAAAATAGATCTTGGAAGACCGTTTATTTTAGTACTTATGAAAGGTATACAAAAATGTGCTAAATTACCTACGCGGTTGTTAATTTGGCACATTTTTAGTAAAAGTGCAGCTTGTTAGGGTTTCGTATCTGAGGAGACGGAACCCTATTAGCCTTTGCTGTTCGTCCGCCCGTCTGTCTGTCAGCGGAATGTATCTCATGAGCCGTAATAGGAAGACAGATCAAATTTTCACAAAGTGTGTATTTGTATTGCCGCAATTGGAAAATATAATAAAATTTAAATTTAAGCGGGGCCCATCCTTCGTGTGCGCCTGCCAGGGTTGCGGAATTTGTTCGAAAAAGTTACCGCGGCTCTGGAACGCAAAAGGAATTTGGATGATCACGGGTGGGTTTTATTTAGTAAGAGTCTGAAACTCCCTTCCACCCCGCTCAGAGTAGAAGGAGTTATTTGATGATTTCCCATAAATAAAAAATCTTAGTTTGAGGGTCCGACTCGAACTTGCCCGGTATCATTAACGGCCAAGATCTGCTTATTTCAATACAATAAAGTTTCATTGTAACTTATGTCTTATACGATATGTATTGAGTGTGAAAATAAATCTTATTATAATCTTTTTTATTTGATTTTTACATCGTTTGGTCATCACTATAACTATATGTATAAAAACTTCTTTGAAGTTCACTAAAACCTTTTATTTAATTCTTCATTTTCATTTTTCATTCTATAATTTAAGTGCTTAATAATTCTTATTTTCTCTTGCCTGTCTACTGTTTCTTGTGCTACCCTAATATTGTCAGTGAAATCTTTTAATTGGCCTTCTTTCACTAACTGTCAACTATCTGTATCTTAGCTGTAAGTTTTCTTGAGAAATAAAATAAATAAAGGTAACCAAGCAGGAGAAGGTTCCATAACCGAGCACTTTGGCGATCATGTTGATACTTTACTGCATGACTTGTTGGTTTCCTGAACTTAGCCTGCACAAACAGTTGTCGATTCTAAGGCTTCAGTATGATATTGTATGATAGACGCTCTGATGTCTCTGACAGTGACCCTGACTCCTAATTCCCCTGTGGGCTCAACATCGATCACCGCCTACGACGTGAGTATTTTAAGTACATACTGAACAACATCTAGTACGTCTCGTGTTTATGTGTCATTTTTGTTTGCACAGCAGGGTCAGCGCGTTCATTTGAACTGGGCATTCGAGCGACTTGCTGCGCGTGGAGGAAAGTAACGCCAAGTGCCTACTGCGCTCGAATATCCTGGCCTTAACCTACACAACATTATGGTCATAATCGAGCCGGATCATTAGTAAAGTGAATATAAAAGAACCACATCCCATCAGAGATAAGAAGCCGGCGAGTGAATCCTTAAGCGTAAAAAAGTGATAAGAGACTTAAACAATTTTATAATATTGAAGATTTACGTGCTTAACATAGAAATATGTCTCAACCAACCGAAGAAGCACTATGCATCTTATAAGATACGGCAGAATTACTGAAGAAAACACAAATAAACTTAGGAAAATGTCCTAAGCAACGTTTAACTAGGGGATACATACAATCTAGAATTCAGTGCCTTGAAGAATACTGAAAACATTTAACAGTGCGCATCAAGACTTGGCGAAGATAAGACCGAGGGATAAACGTAATTTATTACCGTATTTCGTTAATGAGAAGTATTTTTCAGAAGTTTTTTAGAAGTATTATCTTTATTTGTGTTTGATGGGTGAATTACGCGACATGTTAGAAAAGTTAAATAGACCAACGCAATCGATGAACATCGATTACGCGGATGAAAATAACCAACAGACATAAGTGCGATTGCCACGTATAACAATACCTACGTTTTATGGAACCCATGAAGATTGGCCTGCGTTTAAAGATTTATATGTTTCGTTAGTGCATGATAACACGTCACTAAGCAACGGTCAAAAGTTGCATTATAAGTTAACTTAAAGTTGAAGAGATTGGTTAACCAAAAAAAGGCGAACGCTCAATCGGCCAGTCAACTGAAGTCAATAAAAAAAAAAATAATAATAATAATTAAAAGTTTTTTAAATAAGTAAATCAATCTTCTGACTCAAACTACGACTGAATTGATGTGTTTTTTCCACGTCAAAAGATTGTTCAATATAACACCGAGGTATTTTATGCTATCGGACCGTTCTATTTGGGCACAGTTACAAGTGTTGGCCATTGGGTCCTGATCTCAAACGACAAAGGTGGTTGGCTAAGAATAATCGGGGTGAAGGGGATGATCTTAGTCTTGGAGATGTTGAGAGTGAGCAGATTCGAGGTTAACCACATCATAACCATCCTTAGTGCCAATTCTGCCCTTTCACGAGTCTCAGACCAGTTTTTGCCATGGGTTATGAGAGCTGTGTCATCTGTATGTGTTATAATTTTGTGTTCGGAAGAGATAACTGACACAGCTTATTGACATTTATGAGGAAGAGGGTTGGTCCTAGGACACTGCCCTGGGGAACCAAATAAAACAAATTTTCTTCGTCACCCATAAATGACCCAATTTTCACAACTTGTTTACGTCCCGATAAGTAGCTACGAAAGATTTCGAGAGGAATGCCACGAATGCAAATACGTTCCAGCTTGTCAATCAGTTTGGGGACAGAAACGGTGTCGAACGCCTTCGAGAGATCTAGAAAGACTTCTGCTTATTTTTAAGGTGTCCGACTATTGTACTTATGAGCTCCAGAGTAGCGTCTTCTGTTGATTTTCTCGCTCTGAAACCATATTGATTTCCGGATAGGATGTTTAATTTAGCCACAAATTTCACGAGTCTCACATTCATAACTTTCTCGAAAATTATTGAGATGGTTGAAAGGATGGATCATCTTCATCATATCAGCCGAAAGACGTCCACTACTGGATAATATGCCTTTCCGAAACAAAATTATATTTTATTTTTTTGTTATAAAGCATAACAAATAAATAAACCCTTTAAACTCAAAGGTTGACTGGTAGAAAAGCTTTTTTGCATTGAGTCCGCCCATGTACCACTATTGTACATAAGGTTTAAAATATATAAGTATATAAATGTTAAAAAAAAAAATATCCTTAACCACTTTATTTATTTAGGGTCAAGATTTGCTCTCTGTGAGATCAAGGTGATGGCGTACCAGATCCTGCAGCATATAGAGATCTCCCCTTGTGAGAAGACCATAATCCCCGCCAAGCTTGATAAAAAAAGCTTTAACCCGTTGCTAGAAGGAGGATATTGGCTCAGGTTTAGACAAAGGAGCTACGAAAGTCGTCAAAACGGCGTGTTCAAAATGTTCAGAGATTTGTGATTCAACTATTGTCATAAAAGTGTCATGTGATAAATACTATTCCTATTTCAAATAAATATACCGTTACAGCAGTTGTGTATTGCAGTTTTAATTCCAGGATTAATCCGGATGTGTTAAAAAACAAAAGAATAATGACTGGAAAAGGCTACATAAAAATCCACCATAAACTACGCTCCGTTGTTTTTATGAAAACAACTAATGCATTATAATTAAATAAATAAGTTATAAACAATTGAAGATAAAGATTAGGTCTTGTTACGAAGAGTTTAGAACGAATCTGACAGATGTCAACTTGACGTAAAATTAACAAAAGTTTCAATCTTTAGAAAATAATATTTATTTATGATAATCATTCAGAAAACAATTAATTATATTAAATATTCAGAACACAATTAATCAGTCAAATTTTTATTTTCCAAACATTGCTACATAATTTATTTGATTGATTTGCCCCATTTATTGCAACAAAAACTTTACATGGTGTTGTTTGCCGACGATACTTCTTTAATTTTTGAGATAAATAGACGGACTAACAATCTTGACGACATAAATAACGCCATAATGAAGGTCCAAAATTGGTTTGCTCTAATAATTTGGTTTTAAATGAAAAGAAAACGAAATGCATAAGATTTTACCGAATGTTTAAAACAGTGATTATGGCATAATATTGAACAGGGGTTAATTAGAATTTGTAGCGGAAAAATCTTTATCTTTTTTGTAAACGAAGTGACATAATTATGTTACTAGAAATAGTTATAAGTTCAATCAGGGTTCTGGCTAAAGTAGCCACATCTTCCATGGGTTACTGTTTGAAATGTTACAATAAAATACCTCCCCATACATAAGACCTGAATGAAACGAAATTAAAATCTTGTATTAAACGACAGTCTGACAAACAGTCTTGCATCTTACAAATTACCTGATTGATGAGTAATGACGCTTTTTCAAAACTATTAGAAATGTTGTTTTCATTTTCAAAAAACAACGTAAGAAAATGCCTACTGGTTTTCGAAATCTTAATGGTCTATTTGCAACGTTCACATTCGCATCTCAGCCGCAATCTGTTGAACAAACATACATTTTTGACATATTGCGAAAGATTTTTGCTTAAACATTTGTGGAATTGGCATACTGGTTTCTATTTTAAGGTAAATTTGCAATGGGAGTAACTGTCATAATCTCATAATAGATACTTGGTTCATTTTGAAATATTAAACAACAAAAATTGACGCGTACCTACATAAAGATAATTCGGAATAATATATTACCTCAAGCCGTCTTAGTACGCTCAGAGTAATTTCGTTTGTGCTTCGAGCAGCACGCTTGAAACACACCTTCAAGTTTTAAAATTCGGCACCTAGTATTTTGTTCACAATTGTACCGCGTGTTTACAAAATAGTGTAGTGCTTGTGACCAAATAGTAAGCCATTTAAATATATAAATATGTAACTTAACTATTATCATCCATCGTACTCTTACCTCTTCACCCCAAATAAAAACTCTCATCCCAATTTATTTTGGTTGATACCCAACATGACTCCATGACCATCATGACCTCCATGTTTGTCAATTAGTCGTCTAATGTGTGTAAAACAACTAACGGCCGGTCTCAATAACGTATCTACCTTTAACCAACTGTCAAATTAGCTGCCAACAGCAGCTGAAACGTCATGTTTGCCTTTATATCATAACGTTTCAGCTACTGTGGGTAGCTAATTTGACAGTTGGTCAAAGGTAGATTCATTATTGAGACCAGCCGTTATTAAACAAAAAATTAAGTAACCTTTACAGAGGATTTAATATTTTAAATACTAATCTAACTTCTTTCTTTCTTTTTTTCTTACTTCCAGTCGATAGCGACACGGACGAATTTTTTGACGCCATATCTTAGTTAGGAGTTTTTATTTTAAGTGTATAAACAAAATAGATACTTAGAAGGTAGTTAGGAACTCAAAAGTGTGGTTGTTGAAAACTTTCAGAAAATTGTTCTAGTCAGCGAGTGGTCGCGTGTGAAATGCACGCCCAAACACAGAAGCACTCTCTGATTCATTACTGTCATAGCTCGATGGGATGGCAAGCACGACGATGCAAGAGATCAGCCGCAGGACACGGTGGTCCCACAACATCAACTTCCATGTTGAGTTACTACTGAGTAATTCCATAAGAAAACTCAATTACACTTTTTCCCGACCTGCAAATCGAACCCAGAACCGCTCGACAGTCACTCTTGCACGAGACCAACGCGGCAGTTAGCACGAGTATTTATATAAATTAGTAAATAAATGTTGAGCTTCCGGAGCCCAATTCTAATAAATTTTAAACAACGTTCGCACACGCGCTCAGATGCGCAGTCTGTCAAAAGACTCATTTTTAACCCCCGACGCAAAAACGACAGGGTGTTATAAGTTTGACGTATGTGTGTGTATCTGTGGCATCGTAGCTCTCGAACGGATAAACCGATTTTGATTTTTTTTTTATTTGAAAGATGAATTAGTCGGGGGTGTTCTTAGCTATGTTTGATGAAAATCGGTCCAAGATGGCCGCCGCCACAAAATGGCGAATTTTATATTTTCTTCACAACTCCCTCAACATGGGTATCAAATGAAAGTAGAATACTAAATATTATGATACATTTCAAAACCAAGATGGTCGCTACCACAAAATGGCGAATCACCTATATTTTTTTCACAACAGCCTCAATATGGGTATCAAATGAAAGGGCTCGTCTAGTAGAATAATGTACACTATATTAAAGGGAATGAGGAATATGAACTAACGAAATGATAATAAAAAAGATTTGTATGTATGTATGTCTTACTAATATTATTTTGATAGGAAAGTGGAGTGATGACTGGTACCTAGGATCTAACGAATTATTTTTTATTTAGCTTGTAGTACATTATAGGTAAATTAACAACATTTAGAAACCCCCGACAAAAAAAACTTTAAAATTTAAAAATTAAAATATTGATCCTTTTAGTTTAATATCTGGGTACAATTATTTGGGCCAAGCGGTATCCCGAGGCGAAGACGCTTGGCCCAAAGAATCGTACCCATATTGAACTAAAAGGATCAATATTTTTTATTTTTACTTTTTAGCGTTTTTTTGTCGGAGGTTTTTTTATTTATTTTTTCATATTTTTTTACAAATTGCGACTAAGATGCGAATGATGCTAGCGTTGTTTATGAATGAGTATGATTGATTCCTGTAATCGGTAAATAAGCATACCTACTTATATTTACATATGTGACACATACTGGGCGTCTGCAAATTTTGTGATTAAATTATCATAACTAAACGTGGCTTAACACGCATAACATGTTAATAAACAAATAGGTCCACAAATATTTGTTTGATCATTATTTAAAGTACAAAAAAAAAAAAAAAAAAAAAAAAAAAAATATTATTCCAAAAATAATACAGATATATTATAATAATACAAGTAGTACAAGTTGATAATTTTGTTTATTTCATACAATTGTAGATAATGTATGTTCATTTTGGTATTTACAAACAAGTTATTAGTAAAATAACTGTCAGTATCATGTTAAATACGTCACCCAAGCCACCTGTTATGTTATTGTTGCTACGTATAAGTATTATNAAAAAAAAAAAAAAAAAAAAAAAATATTATTCCAAAAATAATACAGATATATTATAATAATACAAGTAGTACAAGTTGATAATTTTGTTTATTTCATACAATTGTAGATAATGTATGTTCATTTTGGTATTTACAAACAAGTTATTAGTAAAATAACTGTCAGTATCATGTTAAATACGTCACCCAAGCCACCTGTTATGTTATTGTTGCTACGTATAAGTATTATATTATCAGTAATGTTAATAAGTATCATCAGTATTTTTTATCGAGTTATATTTAGTATATTTTTCATATATTCTTTATTATTTGGTTTTCGTAGTCCATAATTTATGTCTATGGCTTTCATATTCATCTCCAGTAGTCACCATCTTTCCAGCCTTATGAACAGTCTCAAATATTTGTAAGTATTTGAGACAGTTATCATCGTCTGCCTAGCCTTTACCCAACTTCAAGGCACGGAAGAGTAGTATATTAAGATGGTCGAGGCATGCCGAAGTTGGTCTGCAGATGGGTTCTACAGACCCACTTTGGCAAGCGACGCTTAACCTTGATGATTGACACATGTGGCTTTTATAATTTAGCCACGAGCTTTCTTCTTGAGACGGTTACCAACAAGTTCAATAATTCAATTGATGTCTTTGTAATATAGTTTGAATCTCAAGCCAGCAAGACAAATCAACTGGTCTATTGAATAACAATGAAGTTAACGAAACAGGCTACGAAAACTATAAGGATATACGTATTTTCTCTGTTTAAGAATGTCCACCAATCACATAGAACCAAACAGAGCCGTGCATTGTGGCGACTCTTGGGCTTGTGTCTAGCATTCATGTTTTTCAACTGAAATGATGATGATGAAATACATATTATTATATAAAAATCTAAACTAATACAATAAATCTGAAGAGTTTGTTTGTTTGAATGAATGAATGCGCTAATCTCTGGAACTATCAGTCGGATTTGAAAAATAGTTTTTGTATATATAATAATATTATATCTATAATATCTTGGGACAACTCACACACGGTCATCCGATCCCAAACTAGGCAGAGCCTGTGCAATGGCAACCAGACAACTGATAAACATGCTTATATATTTCTAAATACATACAAATTCATCACACAAAAATTTGTCCTGGGTGGGAATCGAACCCACAACCTCCGGTTTAGCAGTCAGGGTCACTAACCACTCGACCAACAGGCCAGTCAAACATTGATTTAATTGCCACATTTATAAGGAAAGCTATTAGGCCATATGGCAAAGGAAAATTTCCACGGAAACGGCAAAAAACTGAATATGCGCGAACAAAGTCGCGGGCAAAAGCTATTCGATATAAATTGGAAAACAAATGTTTTTTTTTTACAAATAATCCGTTGTAAGTTTTGATTCTTGTTTTTTCAGATCATGATAATCCTTCTCATCTGGGTGGCGGTCTTAATCGCCGTTCTAGTCTCTTACCTCCGGCAAGTCTACTCCAGGTTTAGCCGCCATGGCGTCAAGCAATTCATGCCCGTTCCCATACTGGGCAACATGACTAGGATCCTCTTTCGTGTCAGCCACTTTGCTGAGGATATTATGACACTATACAACAGCTTTCCAGAAGAAAAGTAAGGAGTTTAAGTTTAAATACTTTTTATTTCAGCCTAGAGGTATACTGTGCCACTGCTGGCCAACTCCTTCCAGATGTTTTACGCTTGAGCTCGCTCTTGCAGTAGGCGTCCAGCTCGCGTCGCCACCTTTTCCTAGGCCGACCTCAGCAGCGTCGACCATCTTATAGTTTAATAATTTATATTAATTTTTTGTCACTCATCAAGTGATTAGACAAAAATTGCTTGTCAGTCTTTATTTAAATGTTACGTCGTTCTTCAGATTCGTGGGAAGATTTGAATTCTTGAGTGAGATGGTGGTGATCCGCGACATCGAGCTGGTGAAAAGGATCACTATTAAAGACATGGAGTACTTCCTCGATCATCGTACGATTTTCAGTGACTCTTTCTTTTCCAGAAACTTGTTTTCTCTGAAAGGTACGTATCAACAAATTAAATTCAAATAACGGTTCTTCAATTTTCAGATTGTTCAGTGCGATTCTGTAAACATCTCACCATGTAAGCTTAGGTGAAGTGAACATATAGTGAGCTATCAATCTATACAAACAAGATGGAATGACATCATGCTCGCTCATCGAAGGTTACATGGTGGAACATTGAACGAATAGTCCGGCTGCAATGGAATGCTGTAAACCTCTCACAGTGAAAAATCAGGATAAATAAACATGAAGTGAGCTCACTTCATATGCATTCACTGTTTAACAAGTTTACACGGTTAGAAGTTGGCAGAAAAAACCGGCGGGTACATTTGAGTTGTAATGTTACGTAAAATTGAATTGAATTCAAATCTATAAGCAAAGCATGTAAAAACATGCTTTGATTGGAGATATAAATTTGTATGCAAGTTTTTAAGAACAATACTTTACAAGTCTTGTTAAAATATTTGACAAAGCATTGACTATATTTTTCGATTTGATCATATTTAAATCATTCACAGGTCAAGAATGGAAAGACATGCGCTCGACATTGAGTCCAGCGTTCACAAGTTCTAAGATACGTCTGATGGTGCCTTTCATGGTGGAGGTTGGCGACCAGATGATCAGTGCACTACACAAGAAGATCAAAGAATCCAAATGTAAGTTTTTTTGGAAGTTTGTATAAACTTTTATGATCGGTGGTTGTCGACGCTTCACGTGACCAGAGGGCTGGCCTTTTCTTTGGCCAACGAATCAGCATTGCAATTTAACGTGGCAATGCGGCCAGTGTTCTGGGCACTTTTTCCGTTGACAGCGATGTGGACGAATTTTTCGATGCCCTGTGAGTTCTTCCTCTCCCCTTTTTACTCCGCTTGTATATTTTCTACTCACTTGTATAAAGTATCTATAAGTTTTTATGTATCGGTGGTTGTTCACCGATCCAGGTCACTAACAGACATGACTAGAGATAATTCTGCACTATTTGACACGACTATGATGAGCTTACCCAATACATCTTTAAATATCAGTCAAACCGTACTTGATTTGAACGATAAAGTCAAACAATTATCTGATGATTTACTTATAGCGCATCAAGAAATTGACAATCTCAACTCTGAAAACTTTCGCCTAAAATCAGATCTGCAAAAATATCTAAAAATCATAGAAACATACATGAGTTTAAATATCTCAGACAACAAAAATGTTACACCACGAACTGGACATAAACGCAAACAAAAACAAAATATGACTACGACGCCAGCTTCAAAGAGCACACATACAACGACGTCACCATTAGGACAAATACTGAATGACACTACCTACACTCCGAAATCAAAGAAATTAATTGCAACTACCCTACAAAGTAAAAACAAAAATGAAATAATAGAAATTCAGCGAGAACATACTAGCCCTTGTACTGGAAAAAAAAAATCAAAGACAAAACAAACACAGACCACAGAAAGAGACCACTTGTTCCCTACGAACACAAATATAATCAAACACGGTAGCAGCAACATAAGATTTTCTAAAACAACTGAAAATATACGAGCTGAAATTGCTATAGAAGAATCTTCAACAAAGCACAAAATATGCCTCGTCAGCAGCGAAACCTCTAATAGATTATATACGCTTGCCGAAAGGAAAAAAATATGTGACTTTGAAATCTGTCACTATCGCAAACCTACATGTGCATTATGGCAATTACTTGAACAAATTGAAAGTAAAGTACAAAAATTTACACACTCAGACTTTTGTGTTATTTATATAGGCGAGGAAGACTTTCGGAAAACACAAAACTATTTACAGCTTGTTATGTTTATTAGAGACAAATTGTTACCATTGAGTCACACAAACTTTATTATTTGTTTACCAACCTATAGATATATGACAGATTCAAATATTATGTTTAACAGCCGCATAGAAACTTTTAATAACCTTCTATACTTAGATATAGATACATGTAACTATGCGTATTTGCTAGACTCTAATCTTAATCTCCCATATGATTATGATACCTATAATAAAAAATATGGGACCTTAAATAATCGTGGTTTGGAGATTGTTGTATCAGATTTACGAGACCTTATATTTAGTCTAAGCAATCCGACTACTACGCACTCAGAAGTTGACTGCCTACAACACAATAAAAATAGTTTTTGTACAGAATCACAAGTTAATTCTCAGTTTTTTCTTTAAATACCTTAATATTCTACATCAGAACATAGCAGGCCTAATAAATAAATCAGATACTCTGACTGTAAAGCTAGTGGAATTATCTGACACAGGAACCATTATTGATGTTATTTGTGTTACAGAACATTTCATAAAGGAGGGTTATGAGGATTTGTTGCACATTCCAAATTTTTGTCCAGCCGCTTTTTATTCCAGAAATACAAGGAGAGGAGGTGTGTGTATTTTAGTTAGAGCAGGATTGCAATTTGAAGAAATACCGGACATAGCAAAACAATCGGGTATTTTTGAATGCTGCGCTATAGAGATAATATCTTCTAAAATTATTATTGTCTGTATATATAGAATACCTAAACCTAATTATGAAATATTCTATGAAAAATTAGACAATATTTTGACTAAAGTTAGTTTATCCTCAAATAAAAAAAATCGTCGTATGTGGTGATTTTAATATTGATGTTTTGAAAAGAAACATAGTAAGTAAGTATTTTCTTATGAAGTACAATCTAAAACTAGCGCTTTATACTCCTACAAGGTTAAGCAGTCAAACTTGTATTGACAATTTTGCGCACAACTATAGGAAAAACTACAAAGCGGAAGTTAAAGATCTGGTCCTCTGTGATCATACATGTCAAATACTTAAAGTACCTATTAATAAAACTTGTAAACTACAATATTGGAAAACTAAAAAACAGGACTTAAGCTTGAATAATTTAAAAACTTTTAAAACGCATCTTAGCTCTCTATCTTTTACGCAAGTTTTTGATTCTATGGACGCAAAAAAAGCTTTTGACAATTTCATGGACGATTTCTCTTTTTTATACGGTTTATGTTTTCCGGAAAAAATTATAACCATCAAAACAAACAAGGAAACGAAATGGATATCTCGAGGAATAAAAGTATGTAGTAAGAAACAAAGGCAGTTACTTTGGGAATATAGATTAAATTCAGACTCCACGAATAAAAAAGTTTTTAAAAACTATACTAAACTTTATAGAAAAATTATCAAGCTAACACAGAAAGCACAAAATAATTATTATATTAACATTGCCGAAAATAAATCAAAAGCTACCTGGCAAGTAATAAATAAAACCAAACTGTGTTTGCCACAGGAGTCAATTAATATTATTCATTAATAATATTAATTTTAACAATCAGACATTAAATTCCTTGTTTATGCAACCAGTTACAATTGACGACATCATAGAAATAATTTCCACCCTAAAAAACACAAGTACTGTTGGATACGATAGCATTTCTACTAAAGTCATAAAGTTCACTAAAGAGGTAATAGCACCTCCATTGGTGCATATAATTAACTTGTGTATTACTGATGGCATATTTCCAGAGAGACTTAAAAAAGTTATAATAAAACCGTTGTATAAAAAAGATGACAAAACAAATTTAAAAAACTATAGACCTATTGCAAAAATCCCAATTTTTTTCTAAAATATTTGAGAAAGTCATCTATAATTCTCTTTACACGTATTTCGAAAAATATAAATTATTTTGTAAAGAACAAAAGGGGTTCCGTAAGAATACTACAATTAATATGGCACTCTTTGACCTATTGACTAACGTCATGTCATCTGTAGATAAGAGAAATCCAGTATGTGCAATTTACACGGATATCACTAAGGCTTTTGATTATGTGGACCATAAGATTTTGTTACACAAGCTACATAGTTATGGTGTAAGAGGAAACATTCTAAAGTTGATAGAATCGTACTTGACAGATAGACTGCAATGCGTAGAAGTTTCTAGAATTTGTCCAAAGAGTAAGTTAGAGACAATTTATATGGATCTGAACCAAGGTATACAAAATATGGTGTTCCTCAAGAAAGTGTACTTGGACCGCCACTTTTTTTTATTTACATCAACGATCTCCCAAAAGTAACAATAAACAAAATGGTTCTTTTTGCAGATGACAGTACAGCTGTAATCAAGTGTACAAATAAAAATGATTACAAGCAAGACATCAATACTACTTTACAAAATATAATTAATTGGTTACATAATAATAATTTAGTAATAAACCTAAATAAGACAAAAATAATGCACTTTCATCAACGTAGTGAATACCCGAATATTCGTATTGATTACCATGGCTGTAATATTGAGGAAACAAATAAGGCTAAGTTCTTAGGTATAGTGATCGACAGCAAACTCACTTGGAAACCTCATATTGAAGTCCTTTGCAAAAAACTGAGTAAATCTGCATATGCTCTCTTTCAACTTTCAAAAAAAGTCAACAGTCAGGCTCTTTTAACAGCCTACCATGGATTAGTTGCCTCTGTTCTGCGGTATGGTATTATTTTCTGGGGGCAGTCTACTGATAAGGAACTAGTATTAAGAATGCAAAAGAGATGTATACGGTCAATGTTGGGTCTAAAAACAACAGATAGCTGTCTTCCCTATTTCAAATCTTTAAAAATTTTAACTTTTCCGTCGTTATATATTTTGGAAACAGCATTGTTTGTAAAAAAACAATCCACAATTATTTCAAAAACTGTCGGGAGTCAGAATTAATCCGATACGGACTCAATATTTAAACCAGGTATGTCATGTAAAATGTAAAACCGCGCTAATGAAGAAAAGTTTTTTTGGTATTGCCCCGCGCATTTATAATAAAGTACCTGATGTAATAAAAACAATGACTGTAATAAAATTTAAAAGGGCGCTTAACGAAATATTAATTGAGAAAGGATATTACGCGATTGACGACTTCCTTAATGATGAATCGCTGACTGATTGACTTATTAGTTATTATTATAGCTGCATAACCTGATTGACATACCTTTATTCCAATTGCCTTACTTATTATTTTATTTTGTATCATCTCACTCCGACATTTTTCAGATATCAATTTTTTTTAATGTAATGTAAACATGACATTTATTAAACAAAATTTGACATTTATAATTTTTATTAGCGTAACCAGTTCGACATTTTTATCGTTTTATTGTGACCCTATGACATTTATTTAACTAAATCTGACATTTATAATTTTTGTGATTTAAATTTGTATAGTTATTTTTTATTTGATTTTAATTTGTGAATTCAATATTATTTGCATGCCCTTGCGACGGTAAAATATGGAGAACTATACTATGTAAAATAGAACATCTATGTACCAATACCCATGTTTGCAAATAAATCAATGATTGATGATTGATTGATTGTTAATTTTGGGACACTAAAAATAGTAATAACAATTTAAATTATGTACTGTTGATGACCTCTTAGACCATTTCCGATTTAGTTGAAGGTTTTTAGATGAATTCCATAGAATCCTTAAATTTTTGTTTTGCAACTGTGCGTGCTAAGCGTCGGTGAAGTCGTGCAGGCGCAATACATTGTTATGTTATGAATTTATGAAACGAAAGTGTTTTTTTTCAGATGGTTACATAGATATAGAATGCAAGGACCTGACGACCCGCTACGCAAATGACGTGATAGCTTCTTGCGCCTTCGGACTGAAGGTAGACTCTCACAACGATATGGACAACGAGTTCTACGCCATGGGCAAAGTGGCTTCCACCTTTAATTTCCAAAAAATGCTCATGTTCTTCATCAATGCGAATGCGCCAGTAATTGCTAAGGTAATTTGATTTAAGCTGAGATGATAAATGAATTTTTTGTAGAATTTTTTTTAAAAGACAATTTTATTTTACACCTTGTATACAAAATAGTGATATCTGGAGACAAAGACAATACAACTAATAACATTTAATGAATAGTATCAACAATTAGTAACAAAAGGCAACAAACCTTACGTCCAAACAATTTCGAAGGTCAATGTACAAGAACAAACCTTAGATAACGTAATTACAATAAATAAACATGACGTTCAACTGGTTTGGGCCAATAAATATCACAGCAAATCACACTAATATTATAAAGGCGAAAGTTTGTGAGTATGTGTGTATGTTTGTTACTTCTTCACGCGCAAAAGGCTAGATCGATTTAGATGAAATTTGGTAAAGATATTGTTTGAGTCCCGGGAAAGGACATAGGTTAGTTTTATCCCAGGAGTATGTTCCCTTGGGATAATTTTCGACAATCAGGCGGGCGGAGCCGCGGGCGGCAACTAGTATAACATAAAAATAACACAAATTGTCATGTAATATATAAATGAATATTTGTGCTATCACACTACACTGCCTATGTATTAATGTTAACAATATCATCACTTGGTGGTTCCAAGGTCAATTTCGCAGTTCCTGATGGGTGGACGAAAAGAGCAATCTTACTATTAGTAGTGACGTTCATTCATCATTTATCTTATATAACCCACTAAGTGGAGACCAAGTGGTGACCATAAATAGAATGATAACTAAGAAGTTTTAAGAGATCAATTCAATTCAAATCTTTATTGTAATCGAATGTCTTTAACAAGATCTTAATTATAGCTTTACAGCTCACATGGACCCTATGGATCCAATAAAGCACTTATTAATAAAAAAACTATACTACTTCTTATTTAAAAGGTTTTAAATTATACAGATCCTAAAGTTGGACTTCCTATCAGAGACGTCGAAAGAATTCTTCAGAAAGTTAGTTTTAGAAACGATGGCAAATCGAGAGATGAAAAATATCATCAGACCTGACATGATTAATTTGCTTATGGAGGCTAAGAAAGGTATCTTTCCATTTCAGTTTATGTGCAAAACATAGTTTATTTGCAAGACTTTATCATGAGATTATCCAATTTTGCGATATCAACAAGAACAAATGATGAATAGATAATTTATGATAATTGATATGTCATTTCAGGTAAACTGACCCACGAAGACATCAAATTCAATGATCTAGCTGCTGGATTTGCGACTGTTGAAGAATCTGCTGTTGGTCGGAAAGAAATTAACAGAGGTGTGTAAAACAAAACAAACAACGTATCAAACGTAGAACCCGTCAACTTCTTGAAAAACAATTGGGAAACCACATTTTTTTTATTTGAGATGAGATTGCTCTTGACTCTAGTCTAGGTAACAAAGTCAACAATGGAGCGAGCTTATCCAGAAGAAGCCTGTTCACACTAATTTTGAAGAGATTAGGGATGTATGCGTTATTTTGTGGCTGGTTCCGAAATATTTTGAATGAGATTAAAACTGCTTCCAGTAAAAACAAACATTTCCAGTTCATGAAAATTATCCTTTATTACCATGAAGTAACTGAACATTAATTACTTGACTGTACTCATCATCAGTTGGAGCACGGGACCATAAGTCCCGTGCTTCACCCAGGTGGAGAACCTAGGTGAAGCACAGGTCCGGACCCAATAAAACTAAGGTGGAGTGGCAAGTTCCGGCCTTGATGTAGGTACACGTGTGATCATGAGCACTAAAAGTATGACTCTTTCTTGAAGATCTCATCCCATCAGCTAACCGAAAAGGGATCTCTGCTTGCGTGGCATGTTCTGGGCTTGATCAATCAATCAGTTTATTGGTGAAACATAGGTGTTTACATAAATAGGAGGTGTGCTCTGTTTTGTCATAATTAAGACATACAAATTTTATAAGTGACACAAAAAACATCAAATCAACAAATAGTCACAGTACTTATTATCTGAAGGTAAAATTGCATCATTATAATAATTGGTCGTTCAAAAATACGTCTACATTGTAATATCATTTGTCAATTAATAATTTGGTAAGAGCTTTTTTAAACTTATAATAATATTGCCATGTTTTTTTATGTAGTCAGGAATTTTATTAAACACTTTAGGTGCCATTCCAAAAAAACTTTGATTGGGACAAACGTGAAGAAACACTAAAGCTTTAAATATTGCTCTATCTTTCTTTGTCCGAACGACCTCCTTTCATTTTGAGCTAAACCACTTTGAAAGACACATTAAATCTTGCTTCTTAGGGTTCCGAACATCCGTAACAAACGGAACCCCTACAGTATCACTCGAGTGTCTGTCTATCCGTATGTAACAGTCAATTTTTTCCGAATCTACTAGACCGATTCGGTTGAAATTTTGTATACATTTGAGCTTCTGTGACCCAAAATACGGAAGCGCTACGTAAACAAAAAAATATTGGTCACTTTTGGGGGAAATACTAGAAAAATAAATAATTCAAGTTTAATAAATTGTTTTGAAGTTATTCATGAAATTAGCCGAAAAATTACCATTCCTTATCTCCGAAAGTACTGAGCTTAAATTTTGGAAAAAATGCAGATAATAGTTCTTTACCTATAGATTACAGGAAAAACTTTAACTTTTAAAAATAATAAATTAAATTCGTTCGGAACCCTTTGCATGCGAGCCCGACTCGCACTTGGCAAGATTTTTCTAATTATAATTCCATTTGGCTTTCAGTATGGAGTGAAGATGACCTCATCGCCCAAGCGGTGCTGTTCTTCATCGCTGGTTTTGAAGGTGTCTCATCTGGTATGTCATTCCTGCTCTTCGAACTGGCGCTAAACCCTGACGTCCAGGAACGACTAGCACAAGAGATCAAGGAGACTGACGCTAAAAACTGCGGCAAGTTCGACTTCAACTCCATTCAGGATATGCCCTATATGGATATGGTGGTATCTGGTAAGACTTTGATGATTTTCAAGAAAGTTTTCATGCTATCGCAAACTTAGACTTGGTTTTTTATATAAATCTGTGCATCTGTTTTAATACTATTTTTTTTTTGCAGAACTTTTGCGACTGTGGCCACCTGGTGTGGCTCTGGATAGGATTTGCACTAAAGATTACAATTTGGGAAAACCTAATGAAAACGCTGAAAAAGATTTCATCGTAAGTAAAAACAAAATAATATATTTTTCTTTCGATCAGTCTCTAACTTCATCAGTCATAGAGAATCGCCCTCACAATGCACTGCCATTGTGAGGGTCCCAGAGTGCCAATTCTAATTTTAAGTAACGTTTGCATTCGCATCTGAGCCGCAATCTGTCAAGAAAGCCTCAATTTCCATACCTTTTTAACAAGTTGCGACTGAGATGGAAATGCGAATATCGCTTACAAATTAGCAGAATTAGCACTCTGAGACTAAAGGCTCAGAGTGCTAATTCATTACATATTATATATTGTCTACAGACAATTGAAATTCGTCAGTAGTAGCGTGTCGAAGGGAATTGTCAAGACGTCAAAAATTTATGGGATTGACGAACGCTGTTTGTCAAATGAATATCATGTGATTAAACAGAACGGCACTCCGTGCAGAGCCTCAGTATATTTGCACGAAGCTCTGTTTGTTGCAGGTCCGTAAAGGTACAGGTATCTCGATACCGTCGTTTGCTTTCCACCGTGACCCGCAGTTCTTCCCCAACCCTGATAAGTTCGACCCTGAGCGCTTCTCTGAAGAAAATAAACATAAAATCCAGATGTTCGCTTACATGCCCTTCGGTGTTGGTCCTAGAAATTGTATTGGTAAGTCCACTGTTTATTGTTATTTCTTAAGGAGATAATGGAGGCACTGATAAATACAAATATATTGTAAATGAAAGAGACAGGAGTATCCAAAACTAAGAGGGAATAATATAAAATGGGAAGGACTGAAGAATGCGACGATGGCGATTTGTAACATTTGAGTAAGATTAACTTGAGAGTGTAATTTAAAAACTTAATTTCTACCACACAGGGTCCAGATTTGCTCTCTGCGAGACGAAGGTGATGGCATACCAGATCCTCCAGTACATGGAGGTCTCCCCTTGTGAGAAGACCACAATCCCGCCCAAGCTTGATAAGTCAACCCTTAACGTCAGACTCGAGGGTGGTCATTGGCTTAGGTTTAGAGCAAGGAAGTAGATAAGAGGACGATTGTGATTTTATAATAAGAACAGTAAAATTGTTTTGAACAGAACACAAATTTTTCTTTTTTGTTCTTTTTACCTTAGTCATCAGTTCATCGTGCTTCTGAAATTCCTTGTTTTTTTATGAGGCTCTAGAAAAGTGGCATTCTGTCAACGACAATAAGAGATTGAAAAATAAATCTGTTGAAATGTCACGTGATCAACCCTTTTTATATATATTTTTTAATTTTAAACGTTGCCCCACACTAGAAATTTCTCCTATGTCGTGTGTGCGTTTGCAAACATACAAACTCACTTACACAAACAGCCAGATCCGGAACAACTATCTGTAGGCCATACAAATATTTGTTCCGTGCGGGAATCGAACCCGCGACACGCAGCGCAGCAGCCAGATATTAGGTTTTGGACAATCACATTCGATGCCTTTTTTCATTGTATATCTGCAACCGTTCTCCGTTGCATTCAATCTTCAGCAACTCTTAATTAAGTGGTTACAGTCACCCTGCTATGAGATCTTATTAGCAGGGTGAAAAGTTTACGATTGACCATTGCAAGTGAAGCGTAGTAGCTCAGATTGAATGACTCAGCTAGGGCTATGCTATATTCATGAAATGTCGAATGTTAGCTTAGATAAGACAAAATACTGTTCGATAAGTCCATAGCACCAACTATCTAACAAAGATGGACGCGTTTGATACGATAAAGTGAATTACACCAAAGTACACTGACCCGTTGTTGACCGCTAGAACTGCACTCAATTGATGGCCAACTGAATTAAAACTTTAATTTCTCGCCGTAAGACTCATTATCTTTAGTCGTTGCGAATGAATCATTCTTGTTGGAAATCGTTTTGCAGGTAAATGATGTAAGTGAATTGCAATGCTGATGCAAAACCAAAATTATTGGAGGATATCTTAAAGTTGAAGACATCAAAAGGAACATATGATTCAGATAATTTTGAGATAAATTAAAAATTAATTTAATTAAAAATAGTAAGAAATATATTTTATTGTGCAATGTGGCGTCAGCTCTAAACAAAAGCGGATAGAGAGGGATTGAGGAAAACGGAAACTTGTACGATTTACGTGTAATTATGATTGCAAACAAGTTCGCAAGAATGAGGTGGTGGAATTAAAAATATTACCCATACAATAGAAAAAATATGGTAGAACAGTTTTTGGTAGAATCCCATTTTGCCATCTTCAAACGAGATCTCCTTGATTGAGAGAGCTATGCAAGAATAGTTCATATGTAGTTGGAGGTACAGCAGACCAGCAAAGTTGGTAGTGGAACTGGGTTGGATATAGAAAGGCACATTTCCCCTGTTTATAATTGATGGACTTGTGTTTGTCCGCAATCTCAACCAGTTGGTAAACGATGATGTGGTCGACGATGAAGCATACTTGCCTAGAAGTAACCTATTCACTCTTTACTTAAAGACCCCAAGGTTGCAGCTTTCAGAAAACACTGACATTTACATTCATCATCATCACATCAGCCGAAAGACGTCCACTGCTGGATATAGGCCTCCCCCAAAGGCGGGGGGGTGCTATTTTTGCCACGCTTGGCAGACGGTTTAGCAATCGCAGTGTAGCTGTTGCAATGCACAGAGAATGCTGCTGCCCATTGTCTGATGAGTCCCTTAGTCGCCTCTTACGACACCCACGGGGAGTGATGGGATGGTGCTATTATTTTACGTCCGACACCATACAGAACTCGACATTAATGTGGAAAATTCCTAGAAGTTGAAAAGCATACATAGAGTTCAAGGCAGCATTGTGTTATTGTACCTATGAATGGATCATGCAACAAATATCTAGTTCAAACTTGTTTTAGTTAGCAGTCCGAGGTTGGTTATGTTCAATTGATTCATTTATCATTTAGTACAATGGCCGGTCATATTATGCTCCCCTGTCTTTTATTACGTCTTGGTTTCTGTTCCGTTCATTGAAAAGATTGATATTGACTACAAAAAACAAATCGAGTTTACGAACAAGAAGTCAACGTCAATTTGGTTTGTTGAAAATATTAAGTTACAGCAAAAACGCTCCAAAATACACGTAACCAATAAAGGATATGTTTCCATATAAGGTCATAATCATAATATTATTATGCATATTAACAACGTGTCACCTTATCCTATCTACATTATCAACACTTGTTGTGTTATCTATCTGTTAGAGTGGTACTTATAGTTCTTTATCTAATTTACATGATTTACAAAGACATTTTAAATGATTTGTCGTTTAATTTGTATCCCGTTTATTAAAATCCTTTCTATAAAATCTTTTTGTTTTCACATTCTTTGCTGAAAGTTGTAATGGTGACTGTTAAATAGTCTTTGAAAATATCGTTATTTAGGTCAAAACAGAAATGAAAAACCGGACAAGTGCGAGTCAGACTCTCGCACCGAGGGTTCCGATCGAGTTTCTACGAATACATCAATGTACGACACGGTCATTTCTTCAACCAAAAATATAAGTTTGTATTCGCATTTTTTTTTTGTATATTAAAAAAAAACAAATTCCTTATTTTCGAACTTTTTCCTGTCCTTATACAGTAAGATCTATCTTCTTGGAAAATTTCAGGACTGTGGGTCAATGCGAAGTACCTTATAGATTTTGATTCCCTTGCGAGCGTCAAATAATGCGCCATAAACGGCCTTATCTTTAGATTGCGTTGACTTAGAAGTTAGGTTTTATCACTGCTCCAAGAGGTAGCTGTACAGACAGACAGGCGGGCAACAAAGAGATCCTATAAGGGTTCCGTTTTTGCCGACTGAGGTACGGAACCCTAAAAAATATCTCTTACTGTAGTACCAGTGTGTGTCAAATGAACTAGTTTTCTTTCTTTCTCTTGTTTACACATAATTCTAACATGCTCAATCCAATCCAAATCAAAAAAACATTGGAGGTCTTATATTAATTCTTTAAACCTTTTGCGATATCAGTCTTACATAACGGTGTAATATTCCAAATAAAAGAATAAATTGAAAACCAATGCTTATAAAGATCTAAACTAATTTTATTCTGCCTATACTTGTTCTAACAGAATGGGCTGCAATTTCATACAGTTACATGAATCGAACTTTATCAACAGTAGCTAAAACGTCATGTTTGAATGGCAAACATAACGTTTCAGCTACTGCTGGTAGCTTATTTGACAGTTGGTTAAAGGTAGATACGTTATTGAGATCGGCTGTTAGTTGTTTTACACACATTAGACGACTAATTGACAAACATGGGGGTCATGATGGTCATGTAGTCATGTTGGGTAACAACCAAAATAAATTGGGATGAGAGTTTTTATTTGGGGTGAAGAGGTAAGAGTACGATGGAAGATAATAGTTAAGGTACATAAGGTTATGTACCCGGTAAACATTGGTCAAATGCGGTACCCTAAGGTACATTTATATTATATCATATAAATGACTTACTATTTGGTCACAAGCACTACACTATTTTGTAAACACACGGTACAATCGTGAAAAAAATACTACCGAATTTTAAAACTTGAAGGTATGTTTCAAGCGTGCTACTCGAAGCATCGTTATATCGAAGGTCGTTATACATCTTATTTCTTACTACTATTATTTTTTATCAACCTCTATTGTCCCACTGCTGAGCAAAGGTCTCCCCATAGCCTTCCACTCTTCCCGGTGTGTTGCTCTCTCCGATCAATAGCACTATCTCTTTTACATCATTGGAATTGGATGGCACTTATCACATTGTGCATGGCATTAGCACGTCATAGTAGGTCGGTATATAGAATAGTAGTTTTTTATCTCGAGAGTATATATCATTTGGAATAGTTTCCGACACTCAAGTCGGTGAAGTCGCAGGTAGTCTAGTAAATTATACATATAGTTGTGCATAAACATTTCTCTAGCCAACGAAGTAACAATGATGTGGCATTGCATTAGTAGCCTTAGGTTACCTACTGATTTTAATTATTTTTTTTCAGAAATACACAATACATTTTTTTTTCAGTAAAGATAAATCTCCTTAATTATTTTCAAAAAAAAGTTAAAGGACTTTTCTAAAGATTACACAATTTCTTCCCCGCTTTCATTGTCAACAAAATACTGATAGATGCTTAACCAGCAATTGTCATAATCCGGTTTCTATTTTCGTGTTATGAGCAATGAGATTATCTTTGATAACAGATACTACGTTTATTTTTAAATATTAAAAAACAAAAATAGACGCGTAAATAAAGATAACATGACATAATATATTAACTCGAGCCTGCCGTGATACGCTCAGACGCATTTCGCTCGTGCTTCGAACAGCACGTTTGTAACTTGCAACTTTTAAAATTATATTTTGTTCATGATTGTACCGTGTGTTTACAAAATAGTGTTGTGCTTGGAAATAAATAGTAAGTGATTATTAATACAAATATTTACTTTAGCTATACTAAATAATAAAATAAGACAACTTTTGCTCGACATTACGTGTTAGTAGCACTTAGTACCATGTTGGCTATTCTACTATGCTAGTTGTTAGCTATTGTTATTCATTATTATTTTTCCCTGATATTTATTTCTGTTGTTGTTCAACATGTCTTTGTACAAGCCTCTCAATAAGGGCAATTATTTGAATCCGCATTTGACCAATGTTTGGTCAGTGGGTAGCCTTAGGGGCAAAAAAAATTTTTTTTTGGGAGTTGGCTCCATACGCTTAGAGGCCCGACTGTCGTCCAGGCCTCTGTTGGGTCGGACGCGGTCGCCGGGGTCGCAGTTGAGCTGGAGGGGGGTGCTGACGCACCCTCCGCGGGCTTCTTGGGCCCCTCCGCGGGCTTTTTGCCCCCCTTTCCAGCATTGGCCGTCACGGTCGACGGCCCTGGCCTTGCGGCCTCCTCCATCCTCCGTCTATCCGCTGCTAGCGGTGGCNTGCTGCTAGCGGTGGCCAGAGGTTCTGGGCCGGGAGGAGCCTTGACTCCAAGGCCTCCAGGCGGGCATTCATCATGCCCCCGCACTGCTGCATGCAGATGCGGACGATCCTTTCGACGTCCGCATCGGGCGACAGTGCAGGGGCAGGGGCTGACGGCGGAGACGCAACTGCCCGAGAGCCGGCA